>ML783833.1:107421-127798 GCA_009831015.1 Picea engelmannii
GGCCCTGGAGGCCCATCTTTCTTCTTCAATGCCTCCACCTTTTCAACAAAAACATCATCCATCCCATTGGCCTGGTCCTTCAATAGTAGTGGGTCTTGCTCCATGAGGTAATGAGTTTGGGTATCATGGTATGTGTCACTATGATTATCAAAACATTTGAATATGTGCATTTAATTATTTTTACTTCTAATTTGTGCTTGGACCTTATGCCTTTCCAATAAGGATTCCTTAGTAGGTTGGTTCCCATAGGGTTTCAGTTTCCACTAGGTGGGTTCATAAAAGTTCATCGTCCAGTCCCACCATACTTACCAATTTTCATCTTTTTCCCTCTCATCCATCTCATACATTGGTTCGGTTATTGGGTTTTCGAAGCTAGCAAAGGGTTGTAAATTACCTTGTGGGAAGAAGGGGCTAAAGGCACAGAGGGTGAAAGTAGCTGGAAAAATATAAAAGACAAAAGAACAAAACCTTCAGATCCTTCGCCCAGGGATCCCCGAGAAAGCAATGAAAGGATTCTCAACAAGAAATAGAGGGACCCATAAAATAATAAAATCAAGACCCAGTTGGATGATAGGGGGCCTCATCACGAGCCAGCCTATTAGGTCCATGGGAATGTAGCAACATGACACTACCATTAAGTTCGTCACCATGCTAGGGTAGTGGCTTTTGGTGGCATAGCCAAGAGAAAAGGGTTCTCATCACGAGCCAACCTTCTCATCTCCGTGAAGTGCTTGTGGGTAACATTGTCACCACTGGTCACCACGCCAGGAAAGTTTCCCCTAACTAGTCACTTGAAAGAAAAAGCAATAAGATAAAAAGATAAAAGGAATTGAATGGGCTTAGAAAAATTTGCATCCATGACAAGGAGCAGCTCACCCTTTTAAGAGGCACCCACAGGTAAGCCATACATTCCCCTATCAATACTGCACCCATTTCTCAAACATCCCTCACCACCTCATCCACTTGCATGGCCTAGATTTGTCTTCACCTAGAAACATCCCACATCCAATGAGAATTAGCCCAATATGACCTCCTAACGTCCTCTCCAAACCTGGCTTGTTGAATAGCATAATGTTTTTGAGCACTTGTCTGGGAAAAGGGGCTTTTATGAACATGTTTAAATAACTTGATTATTAGATGTGATTGAAATTGCAATGATCCATGTGACTTATGAGCCCATGGAGGGCGTACTTGTTGTTGTTGCAGGGCCAAACCCGATAGACAGGTACACATGGGGAGATGATTAGTTCGGAACTCCATAGGGATAAAATCCCACCAGATGGATGTTGAGACCTCAGCCAGGGGCAGAGACAGATTAGAGGTTTGCACCACATAGAGAGGAGGACGTTCCACCAGAGATAGCCTGGTAGGCCTGGACCCAGGGGGGCCTTTCCCTCTCACTGTGATATATGCCTTGGAAGGCCCATGATGTCACCTTTTTAACCCTTGATGTCACACAAAATGTTTGATGGACACTTTGGAGGCAGTTGTGTTCCAAGTGGCACGTGTGGCTTGATCCAGAGGTCTTGGGAGGCCTAACATTTTGCTCCTAGAGGTCGATGTTTCACTAGAAAGGCCTAACATCACCCTAAATGGGCATGATGTCACCTATTATGCTTAATTTAGGGTTTAAATTGTCATTTTTATGTAAAAACTGGATATTACATGTAAACTGGCCATGTCGGCCTTTTTGACCTAATTCTGGTCATTGTAACTGTATAAATAAGGGATTTTACCTTGTATTATTTCATCATCTTTCACTCATACTTAAGTGAGGTCTGAAATTTGCGCCCTAATTAGGGTTACTTGACTGAAATTTAGTGTGCAGTTCTTGAAGGAGGCTTATTTTGGACTATTTTGTCATTTTCTTGGTGGAGGTGTTCAACTAGGCTATTTGCTAGATGATTCTTGGTGAATGTAAGTAAATTTTCTGAAATTATTCTTCATTTAATGGTTATAGTTGTATTTATCTTGCATTGATACTAATATTATGAAATTTCTAGCTTAAAACCCTAGGAGGCTAAAGAACATGTTATTGTTCTTTCCTTAATAACTTTCACCTACTAGATTATGCTAGAAAACTGATTTCCTTGAAGCTTTTTGTTAAGGTCCTTGCCATTGCAACACCCTAGCACCTTTTGCTTCATCTAAGCCATCATCTTTTTCAGCTTTGAGCTAAAGAAGGAGGAAAACTACTAGGGCCTAGGGTTACCTACTTCCTAGAAGCCATTCCCCCCTAGGGTTTGGTAATTGAAGCCTTGGGCTACCAACACTTCAATTATTTACCCCTCTTGTCTCTAGTTCTCTTATTATCATTTTTTCCTTCAAGATTTTCCGCTGCATAAAAGGACTCCATTTACCCTAAAAATCATTGATCTAAGCCTTGTTAATGAGTGATCGAAAAAAACTACTATGAAAACCTTTACCTTGAGCTCTCTACTAACCACTCCTAACCTTAGAATAGTATAATATACTAACCTATTTTTTTTTGTTACTAAAGTAATATACAACCATCTATTGCATAACTAAAAGCACCCAAAAGAAATTGTAAAGTTGATTAATACACTACCTAATTTGCTTCCGACAAATTCTAGTACTTTGTTATTGTTGAGTAATTATTATTGGTCATTGTGAAGCCATTTTAAGTCATTTATTATGAAGAAATTATCTCATAAACATTGTTGTTATAAAATTTTCTTTGCTTCGTCATATATCAACTATTGCTCCTATTGATAAATTCCTTGGTTTTATGAAGTACTGACAACAAGTTTTTCTTGCAAAAGATATATTTATTGTTGCTTTGTTCTGGGCAGGTACATCTGAATACTTCATTACTTCATTGGTTAAAACCTTGGGACTTCCTAATCAGTGTGACTTGTGAGAGGGGATACTTTTATAAGACACTTTAACCTTTTCCTTCTTAAACCCCCAGGTCGTCGGGGATGTCTCCCCTGGGCCATCAACCATAAATAGAAAGAGGTATCATGTTGAGGTGACAGTGATAGGATAACCTCATGTTACGCCAATTTTCCTTCCCTTAACCTTTTCCTTTGGAATAAGTACAAATTGTGCGATAACATTTTGGTGTCGTTGTCGGGGAACACTAAGTCAATTCTCCTCAAATATGACACTTCTTGGTAATAATTTTCCTCAAAAGTATTTAATTTTCAAAGCTTACCTGGTGACTCCAATGAGGGTCATCCCCTCATCCCTTTGATAATTTCGAGAAAATTATCTGGCAACTCCACTAATGACGAAGCCAACCATGAAGTCTCAATGGGACCCGAGAAACTTCAAACTCTTGGACATGACTAAAATCCAAGATACCCTAGGAAAATGCCCCCTGAGTATGAAAATTGGCTCCCTAGATTCACTGGTAGTGGTGGGGAGAGAGACGAATGTCACATGGTGGATTTTTGGGCTTTCTTTCAACTCCACCCTATCAGTGATGAAGTTGAAGACTTGGCAATGAAAATATTCTCTGCCACTCTTCATGGAAATGCTAGGAAGTGGCATGACAACCTACCTGATGCTAGCATCACAACTATGGAACAATTGGAAGAAACTTTTCTTAGAAGAAGGGGTATTCAGTTGGAATACATCCCAGTACTACTAAAAATAATCGAGCATATGAAACAAGCTGAGAATGAAATTGTCAGACACTTCCAGGATAGGTTTGAGGACATACTATATCGAATTCCTGGAAGCCATCATCCTGAAGAAAATTACATCGTTCATATCTATACCAATGCAATCTTAGTGCATCTAGGGTTTCCCCTTAGTAAAAAGGGCCCAAGAACGCTCGATGAAGCTCACAAAATGGCTAAAGGAATTGAGGAAAATATCTCCTTGTCCCAGGTAAGACACCTCTTTACCCCAAACGCTCTTAGTTTGGAAATATTAGTTTCCCTTGAGACCTTTACTACTGATTTCCAAAAAGAATGGGAGAAAACCATCGACCAACAAGAGGCTAAGTGGAAGGATCTTGATGAGGTTTTCCAGTCCCACGAGGAAGAGCAAAGGATTACTCATTTTTCTACCAAGAATAATGAAGATGTGGTTGAGGAACTAGAACCTAAGAATATAGAACATGATGATGAAGTGTTGATGTGTCCTCATCCCTCTAATGAATCCATCCAAAATCCCATTTTTCCTGCACAAGAAGAAGAGGATGAGGTTAGTAACTTTCCTTTTCAATATTTTGATAATACCTTATTCTATTATTCAGAGAGTGAAGGAGAAATGGAATCCTTGGGAAAGGTAAATCCCCCTTGTTGTATATTTGAAGATGTAGGGGCAAGTCATGAGGATGAAACAATGATTCATGTTATTTCATTCAATGAAGACACCCAAGTCCTCAAATCTCCTGCACAAGAAGAAATAAAGACGGTAAGTTACCTTCCTTTCCAAAATTTTGATGATTCTTTACTTTATGATTTGGAAAGTGAAGAGGAGCTAGATGAGCCCTTGAATGCTTTGAATCTTTCATGTTATGATACATATAGTGACATAGTTGATGATATTGGTGAGTTCATACATGTTGGAAGGCATAATTGGGATTTGATCGGTTCTAATAAGGATCCCATTTACGACAATGAAATTCATTTCCAGAGGTTGCCTTTGCAACTATCATATGAGGTTACTAATTTTGACAGTTGGCAACTAGGAAATGATATAATTACATATACTTTTCAAACACCCAAGGATGACCTAATCCTATATTCTCCTAATGATTTTTGGTCATACCTTGAGGATTTTGATAAGTACTCCTCTGAGAATTCGGATTTATTCTATGAACAAAATTATCAACCATCTTTTTTCTCAGATCCTGATAAGAGTGAGGAAGTTTCTTGCCTAAAACAGAATACTCGTGATGAGATTTTCTACCTCCATTTGATTACTTTACCTCGCCATGTCACAGAGGGTATAGTTTGGAAACATGTACCTCATCCCAAGTCTTTTGTAGGACAAAGCCTCCTTTTGGATTTTAGGGGAAGGTTGGGTACCTTAAGAAGAATCTTATTATCATAGTCTTCCAACTTCCCCTTAAGAAGTTGCTAGTCACCTTTTAGATTCTTTTTGATCCCTTCCCATGCCTCATATTGTGAAAACATCGGAGGTAGCCAACCTTTAGACTCTTTGAGTCAGTATTTTGAACTTTTGACTTTTCATGATCCCTTTATGAGATGGATTGAGCACTTTCCTGAGAGTATGACTTGGCACCACTTTTTCCCTCCCACCCGCTTCCATGAGCAAGACCTTACAATTTCCAATGATACAATACATTTTCTAACTCATGTTTTCTTTTGTGCTTAACTTATCACTATTTTGGTTTATGATGAAGCACAAAGGTAGGTATGGGGAGACATTGCTAGGATGGTTTCACTATATATTTGAATACACCCAGCATTCAACCAACAGGTAAGTAGAGGTAAGTAGGTAGGCATTTGCATTCATTCTATATACCATCTGCATTTCATGCTAGAGTAGTTTTATTTCCATTTGTATATATGCTTGTTTATTTTCATTTACCATACCATATATGATCCAGGGGTGATATCACCACCCTAAGTGATTACTAATAATGTTTTTTGAGATAAAGAAGGTCACATATAATGCCAGAGATGTCGAGGTTCTCATGCGCTCTACGGTGAGCACATTTCTCCGAGTTGGAGCCATATGTTATCCCATAGCCTAGGGATAACTAAGGAGATTATGTCTTGAGGCCCAAATGTCTTAGACATGCAGTACCAAGAGGCATATTGAGTTGGGCCTAGCCCTGGAGGGCCCATATTTCTCCTTTAGTGCCTCCACCTTGTCAACAATAACAACATCCATCCCATCGACCTAGTCCTTGAGCAGCAGTGGGTCTTTCTCCATGAAGTAATGAGTCTAGGTATCATGGTATGTGTCACTCTAATTCTCAAAACAATTGAATATGTGCATTTAATTATTTTTACTTCTAACGTGTGCTTGGACCTTATGCCTTTCCACTTCTCCACACCTGGGGGGAATAACAGGATGCCCTAGTAGGTTGGTTCCCATAGGGTTTGAGTTTCCACTGGGTGGGTTCATGAAAGGTCATCGTCCGTTCCCACCATACTTACCACTTTTCATCTTTTTCCCTCTCATCCATCCCATGCATTGGTTTGGGCATTGGGTTTTCCAAGCTAGCAAAGGGTTGTACCTTACCTTGTGGGAAGAAGGGGCTAAAGGCCCAGAGGGTAAAAGTAGTTGGAAAAAGATAAAAGACAAAAAAAAAAACCTTTAGATGCTTCACCCAGGGATCCCTGAGAAAGCAATAAAAGGATTCTTAGCAAGAAATAGAGGGACCCATAAAATAATAAAATCAAGACCCAGTTGGAGGATAGGGGGTCTCATCATGAGCCAGCCTATTAGGTCCATGGGCATGTAGCGGTATGACACTACCATTCAGCTAGTCACCACATCAGGGTAGTGGCTCTTGGTGGCATAGACAAGAGAAAGTGGGTCTCATCACGAGCCAACCTTCTCATCTCCGTGAAGCTCTTGTGGGTAACATTGTCACCACTATTCACCACACCATGGAAGTGTCCCCTAACTAGTCTCTTGAAAGAAAAAACAATAAGATAAAAAGATAAAAGGCATTGAATGGGATTGGAAACATTTTCATCCATGACAAGGATTATCTCACCCTCTTCAAAGTCACCCACGGGTAATTCATACATTCCCCTGTCATCATTGTACCCATTGCACAAACATCCCTCACCACCTCATCCACTTACATGGCCTAGATTTGTCTTCACCCGTAACCATCCCACATACAATGAGAAGTATCCCAATAGGACCTCCTAACGTCCTCTCCAAACCTAGCTTGTTGAATATCATAACGTCTTTGAGCACCTGTCTAGGAAAACGGGGTTTTATGCACATGTTTAAATAACTTGATTATTAGATGTGATTGACATTGCTATGATCCCTGTGACTTATGAGCCCATGGAGGGCGTACTTTTTGTTGTTGCAAGGCCACACCCGACGGACAGGTACACATGGGTGGATGATTATCTCGGACCTCCATAGGGATAAAATCCCACCAGGTGGATGTTAAGACCCTAGCCAGGGGCAGAGACAGATCAGAGGTTTGCACCAGAGAGAGAGGAGGACGTTCCACCAGAGACAGCCTGGAAGGCCTAGACCCAAGGGGGTCTTTCCCTCCCACTATTATGTAGGCCTTGGAAGGCCCATGATGTCACCTCTCTGACCCTTGACATCACCCACGTTTGATGGACACTTTGGAGGTAGTTGTGTGCCAAGTGGCATGTGTGGCTTGATCCAGAGGCCTTGGGGGGCTTAACGTTTTTCTCCTAGAGGCCAATGTTGCACTAGAAAGGCCTAACATCACCCTAAAGGGGCATGACATCACCTATTCTGCTTGATTTAAGGTTTAAAATGTCATTTTTATGTAAAAAATGGATATTATATGTAAACTGGCCATGTCGGCCTTTTTGAACTAATTCTGGTCATTGTAACTGTATAAATAAGGGATTTTCCCTTGTATTATTTCATCATATTTCACTCATACTTAAGTGAGGTTTGAAATTTGTGCCCTAATTAGGGTTACTTAACTGAAATTTAGTGCGCACTTCTTGAAGGAGGCTTATTTTGGACTATTTTGGCATTTTTCTTGGTGGAGGTGTTCAACTAGGTTATTTTCTAGATGATTCTTGGTGAATGTAAGTAAATTTTCTGCAATTATTCTTCATTGAATGGTTATAGTTGTATTGATCTTGCATTTATACTAATATTATGAAATTGCTAGCTTAAAACCCTGGGAGGCTAAAGAACGTGTTATTGTTCTTTCCTTAATAACTTTCACCTACTAGATTATGCTAGAAAATCGATTTCCCTTAAGCTTTTTGCTAAGGGCGTTTCCATTGAAAAACCCTAGCACCTTTTGCTTCATCCAAGCCATCATATTTTTCATCTTTGAGTTAAAGAAGGAGGAAAACTACAAGGTCCTAGGGTTACCTACTTCCTAGTAGCCATTTTCACCCTAGGGTTTGGTAATTAAAGCCTTGGGCTACCAACACTTCAATTATTTACCCCTCTTGTCTCTAGTTCTCTTATTATCATGTGTTCCTTCAATATTTTCCACTACATAAAAGGACTCCATTTACCCTAAAAAGCACTGATCTAAGCCTTGTTGTTGAGTAATTGACAAAAACTACTATCAAAACCTTTACCTTGAGCTCTCTACTAACTACTCCTAACCTTAGAATAGTCTAATATACTAACCTATTTGTTGGTGTTACTAAATTAAGCTATAGCCATCTATTGCAGCACTAAAATCACCCAAAAGAAATTGTAAAGTTGATTAATACACTGCTTGATTTGCTTCCAACAAATGCTAGTACTTTGTTATTGTTGAGTAATTATTATTGGTCATTGTGAAGCCATTTTCAGGCATTTATTGTGAAGAAATTATCTCATAAACATTGTTGTTATAAAATTTTGTTTGCTTCGTCATATATCAACTATTTCTTCTATTGATAAAGTCCATGGTTTTATGAAGTACTAACAACAATTTGTGCTTGCAAAAGATATCTTTCTTATTGCGTTGTTCTGGGCAGGTACATCTGAATACTTCATTACTTCAATGGTTAAAACCTTGGGACTTTCTTATCAGTGTGACTTATGAGAGGGGATGATTTTATAAGACACTTTAACCTTTGCCTTCTCAAACCCCCGGGTCACCGGGGACGTCTCCCCTAGGCCATCAACCCTAAATAGAAAGAGGTATCTCGTTGAGGTGGAAGTGATAGGATAATCTCATGTTACGCCAATTTTCCTTCCCTTAACCTTTTCCTTTGGAATAAGTACAAATTGTGCGATAAGAAAACCAAGAATAAATGTGCATACCACTCATACATGGACTAATCACCCTTTCCCATTTTGTGATATCTATGGTGACCCATCCCATCAATTCCTTGACCTCACTCTAGATCTAGTCCAAGCAATTCGTTTAGAGTGCACACAACATAATAAACTTAGTGGTACTCATCTCACTACCTTAAAGTGTCCCCTCCCCCAACATGAACCCATTAGTCCATCATATGAGATTCCATTCACCTCGACATCATTTGTTACCCCTCACACCCAATCTACCTCATGACTGAGACTCAATCATGTAGATTTGGGGGCACCCCTTCCACCTTTGGTGCCATAATGACTAATAGACCTTATTCTTGTAAGGAAAATGGAATTGTATACTCACACCCATCATGGACCATCACCTTTGATTTGGACCAACTTTCTCCAACACGACTACCATCTTCTACCCTGTTTCAAATACCAGTCATCGTTAAACAATTTATGGTTTATTGGTGTATTATAAATGATGGGGTATCCTCATGTATTATGTCCTCATCGGCATGGAAACAACTCAGCTCTCCTACTATTTTCCCATCAACAATTGATTTAATATATTTTGATGGTAGACTATGTTCCCCCGTAGGGATAGTACCTAATCTCCCCATTGATTTAGGTGGTGAGATAGTTTTGATCAATGTTGTTTTCATGACTGGTACGGTGGATTACAATATTTTCCTGGGCCATGATTTCATCTATTCCATGAATTTGGTGGTGTCTTCATAACTGCCCACTTTCAGATATTTGCTCTCACCTTGGGAAAATATCTTAAAATCACCAGAAAATAATTTTTGTAAACATCCTAACTTCCAAAAGAAATATATCATAAAATATAATGAGTCAAAATATAAAATAAAAAAAATCCACATGTAGTTCACTATGTAAACTCAGGATTCTGAAAATTTCAAAGTCTAAAACTTCAGTGAAAAAAATTACAGTGGAAATGCTAAGAGAACTGATTTCAGGATTAGTCACAAACCTTATCTTCCATGGACTATAACTTTGAAAGTATAGTGAACCATAACCTGAAATTTTGACCACCTATACTATGATATTCTCCTCATTCTCCATAAAATTTCACAATCTGAAACTTACCATAAACAAAGTTATAGAAAAAATTCCAAGATGATGCATTTAAAATTGATTTCAATGTGAGGCGAAAACCCTATCTTCCATGGGATATATCTCTAAAACTATAACGAATCATAACTTGAAATTTTTACTAGATTTAAGTGATATGTCTTCTAAGTAACTTCCAAAAAAAAATTCTAGAATATCCCAGAAAACAAGTTATAGAAAAAATTACAAGATGACTCAATTGAAGTAGAAAAACCATAGAATTGATTCTCTTGATACCAAATGTTATGATCCAACACCTTAAAAATGATAAAAAAAAAATCAATGAATAAATTCCACTTCGAGGGGGAAACCTCCTTTTACAATATATCCAATTTAGAAGACAAGATGAGATACTTGGTCCTAGCAAATACTAAAAATACTCGGTCCTCCACCATGGGTAATTAAGTGCCATCAAGACATTTTGGCATGTGAGAATGTGAATATATATAAAATCAAAAATTAAAAAAGATTTTAATTTTTTCATAAAATTAAGTTTAATACAAAATTTCCAAAAAATTTACGCAAAATTTAAAGAGTCAACATAATTAATAGAAGGTCAAACTCGAAAAATTATGAATATGTTAGAATGTTGATGGATTTCAATCATCATATTGGGAATTGGGAGTGAGACATGACTTTAAGGAGTCCAAAATTAAATAAGATGGAAATCACATATAGGTTATCATTCAATATAAGTTAGCATATCATGTTAGCCAATAAGGGTGTTGGTGAATTGGCTAGTCCTAAGACAAATGAGTAAACCATAGTCTTATTAAATTTTGTAATCTAGTTCTCGGATAAAAATGAAAAACTCAAATCATGTTGACCAATTCAGGCTGGTTCTATGTAAAAATGAAAAGTTTGAATCGTGTTAAGCAATTTAGGTTGTTAGTGAATTGGTCAAATGCCAATAGGAGAGTTGAGATCTCATTGCAAAGTAATTCCAATGAGTATATCATTGCTCCATGAGTATTTTTCATGTTCTGTATAAAATGTTTATCATTTCCACTCTATGTGGACAACTAACTACTAAGAGGTTTTCAGGACATCGAGAAGTGAACAATTCGGTCATGATACCCCACTGGGATCATATTTCTTTGTTTAGGTGTATGAAACTAAAAGATAAGTTTTATTGTTTATATGTTCATAGGGATAGCATTGGAGAAAGAACAGATAGGACAACACTTAGTGGAGCCCCTTTTTCTAATAAAGTCATTGTGCATTTATTAGTTTGAGTAGTCTAGCAATGGTAACTAGTTGAGCGTTGGACATTAAATAAACTACAATGTGTATGTTTGATTTGTGTAATTTTGATTGATGGTTGAGTGGTTAAGTATTTAATATAAATAAAGGGGGAAATGAAAAATTTAGGGTTTTTCATTTGTGAATTCTTATTCGGATTCATTTTGTTTTGTTTCGTTTGGGTCTCTAGTATCGTTGTCTCGTGCAACCACATCAATTGGTATGACAACATCAATGAATTTGGAGGGAAAATATTTTTCCATATTACATAACTATCCTCCTTGCATACACACATTTTTAGGCATACTCCTCATGGTCTACTTATTGTAGTTTCACAATAGAGGTGACATTAAACCACCTTGAAAGGCATACTCCTCAATAGATCACTATCATTTTATTGTTCATTTCAATCCGTTTTGTGACTTATTTCTAAGGCCTTCTCATTAATGGTTTATTTATTTATTTATTCATGGCACCCAACAAGGACAAACTTGTACCTCAAATTCCACCTCTAACATTTATCCACAATAATTGTTTCAAATAAATCATGACATGTCGTCGATTTCCATGCAATCTTCTTCATAGATGAAGGGGCCCTCATCAACAAATCTATCTCCCTTCACATTGATCCCAAGTTAACATTTCCAAATTTTGGAGGCAAAGTGGATGGACAACACATGGATTCTCATATCCATACCTTCTCCATGTATTCTTCATCTCAACCAATGATTCCCAAAGCTTGAAAGCTTGAATGGGTAGATATGAATTTAGATGATTTCACACAATAATGGTTGTACAATACCTTGAAGATCTCCATGCTATACATTGAGCTACAGAAAGAAAATCCACCTTCAAACCTTATGACCAGTTGGATATAGTTTTGTGAGTTATTACAACATATATTTCATCCACCACGATATCGTCAATCTTTGTGGGACCGCTAGCTTCATTTTCACTAGTTTTAAGGTTAGTCCATTCAATTTTACATTTCCCAGTGCACTAAGCTATCTTGAACATGTGTTGTATTCTTTTTAGGTAGAATTAGTCTCATCCTAGTGTAAATGGTATTTAGTGGGGTGATCACCCCTCAATTAGAAAACTTGGGGGGGCAGTCAAATTTTAGGTTCGGGGCCCCTTAAAGAAAAATTTGAGTCCATTTTTGGTCCATTTTGGGATTTTTTGACCAATAATTTTTTAGTCCATTGTAATCTAATTCCAGTTAAGGGTTTACCATTGTAATCTAATCCAAGTTAACATATTAGGTTTTGCATGATACAAAATACCTAAATATTGTATTATGAATGATGAAGTTAATACAATGAAGAAGAGAGAGGTGTGACTTTAAGTTAGACTAGTTTTCTCAATTAAGGGTTTCCAAAGTTAATCTATTTGTTTCATGTGCACCATTATTGTTCTTTATATTTTTCTTAAGAATCTACCTTCATTGCTACACTTTCATAGGATTAAAACTTACAAGATATAAGTACAATTATCTATCACTGATCTTGAACTAGTTCTAAGTATGAAATTTATTGGTGACCTATTTTCCTATCTCCACATATAGGTTGAAATATTTGAGCGTAACACCCTAAACAAGGCATTTTCTAGATCTTTGGAATGAGAGCACAAGGTGGGGAATCATAATACATTTCCTCCCCAAACCAACTTATGTTCTCCTATCTCCTCGCTTTTCTACTCCACGTTCATATTCTTTGTCATCCTTACCTTTACCTTCATTGTGTACTACCTCCCCTCACAAGCAACCATATTGTTGCTTTAGTAAATCAAATATGCATGCCTCGAAATAGTGTCATGTTTTATACATCCAAGCCATTGAAAATTCATTATTCTCGTAAAATATGTCTGCCACTCCATTTCATGACACCCCTCCTCTTCTGGAAGTATATTGAGGTCTCTAAACCCACCACCCTTGATGAAAGTTCAGTTATTGTGGCTCACCAATATCACTAAGAATATTGTGAAGAAGTATTTATCCACAATTGCTAGACTAAAACTTGGATTTACCATCTCATACTTGATAATGGGAATTAAAAGAATTTGATATTTTCCCATGTTATTTCCAAGTGAAGTTCCCAACTATTCCCCATCCTAGATTGTAGCATCTATGGTGGGTCACAAATAATGAAAACCACTATTTGGTCAGTGGTCTTTATCTAGTCAGATTTTCTATTCCTCTATTCTAAGACACAAATGAGTGTGATGCCATTCCCCTGGATAATGAAACACTCATTTTGGGCCACCCTTATCAACATGATCATAGATCAATTTATGATAGACGCTTGAATTAATACACTTTACACAAAGATGGGTAGGTTTTCAAGTTTAAATATGTTGTAGAGATAATCCCATTTATGTGTGGTGCACCATCTAAAACAAGATAGTTAGCGATAGAAAATTCCAAACACCCTTCAACACATAGTCGATGAATAGAATGATGTGTTTGTAAATCCTCGAGTCTTACAACTACAATGAGGTATTGAGCATTCTATAGACCTTGTCCCTAGTGGTTTGTTGTATAATTTTCCTACCTGTAGATTATCTCATATCAAAATTGTAGAACTTGAGAAACAACTACAAAAAAATTTCAATGATAGAAGGATTCAACCAAAATCCTCCCCTTATATCTCTATGTCCTTCAAAATTCCCATAAATGGCATCACGAATAGTGACTGAATATTGAGCCCTGAATAAATATAAAAATCAGTGTCCCCTCCCTCAAATTAAAGATTTGTTTGATCATTTGGCAGATGTTCACTACTTTATTAACCTAGACCTCCAAGCAAGCTACCATTAGGTAGATGTGATAACCACTAACACTTAGAAAAAGGTAAAATTTTAAGGACCCATACTTATCTTAAAGTCTAGAAGACTCAAAACAATTTACTCATTCTTAAAACGGAAACCATAAAATGTGTGGTGACATTTTGTAGAAATTATACAAATTTGTAATGATTTTATATAGTGTCTAGAAATTTTTGGCGATTTTTAGAGTAAAATAATTGTATCCTATAGTATTTGGGTTGTCAGATTAGAAAAAAATGGAAAATAACAAACCTTTCTTGGAAAAACTACATGGAAAACAACAAATATTTTCTACTTGGAAAAATCCTTTCAAGACAAAGTTTAGTCTTTTGAATGGACTGTCATGCCTTTTGGCCTCACCAATGCTCCAAAAATGTCTATACACCTCATCAATGACATATTTTCTCCGAATTTGAGTCATTGTTCCATCATCTATATTGGTGTCATCTTGATTTTAAGAAAAATCTAGGATGATCACCTCCAACATGTTCGTACTATTATGGATATGTTATACACTCTCAAGTTGTAGTTAAAGAGATGAAAATCTTCCTTTTGTTGAACTTTTGTTCACTATTTAGGTTTTCTCATTATCCAATCTATTATTTGGGATGATTTATCAAATGTGACAGATGTCTTAGAATGGCATGTCCCTTGCACTACTATTGAGCTCAAGATTTTCTTGGGGGAATAGAATTTTTAATGCAAATCTACTACCCTCTTTTTAGACCAACCAAACCCCCACATATCCTTTCCAATCAACTGCATTTTTCTTAGACACCTAATACATTTTCCCACCTGAAACAAGATTTTGTTCAACCCTAGTTATATGCTTGTGAGACCTTCATTAACCTTTTGAGATAGAGTTTGGTTCCTCCTAGTATGTTATCAATGCAGTTCTCAAGCAAGGTGCGGGATTTCTCATTGCATATCATTTGAAAACTTCTATGATGCTAAGATTTGGTAAAATGATTATGACAAGGAATTTTATGCACTTGTTTGGGTTTTGAAGCATTGGAGGCACCATCTGCTGGGAAAAGATACTATCTTACATACAGACAACCATCCTTTAATGTTTCTAAACCCTCAAACTAAACTATACGAGTAGTGTCGGATCAAATGGGTTTCCTATATTCAAAAATTTCATTTATTGATTAAGTACAATTAGGGAAACACTAATAAAATTGTAGATCTTCTCAATCACCCTCTTATTTGTGCACTCATCATTCTCAAAGTTAGAGTTCCTACTTATGAATAGTGGAATGAACAACACACTTTTGATCCTTATTTTCACTCCTTGGTGCAAGATTTACAATCCTCAACCTAGGCAAACCAAATGCCCTTTTTAGATGTATCCATTCAAGAAGGTTAATTATATAAATTGAATTGATTTTGTGTTTCTACTACATAATATTATAGACTTCTCACCATCAAGGAGGCCCATTCTTCCATCTACGGAGATCACTTTAGTGTTACCAAAACCTTGAATCATTTACAATGCTATTTTTTTATCTTACCAGGAAGAAATAGGTGATTACCTTTCTTCATTGTCACACTTTTTGTAGTACAAGAAAGCATGACAACATAAGCTTGGCCTCTCACAATCGTTGACCATTTCTACTAGCCCTAAGATTCCATATCTATGGGCTCCTTATGACTAGCCACCAACATAATGCCATTTTTGTTATTGCATGTTTCTTTTCCAACATTCCTTGCAATAAAGAGCTTATCACTTAGAAGGTTCCATATCTATTTTGACACATTTTGGCTACCCCCACATCATCATATTTGATTGTGACTCCTAATTACTTAGTCATTTTTAGAAATCCCTCAATCATTTGTTGGGTTGTAAACTGCAATTTTCCATTTCCTTTCACCCTCAAACATATGGCCAAATAGAAATGGTGAACCACACACTCACTCGTGCCCTATGCATATTCTACCATAAGCATAAGTAATAGGATATTTATTTGTACATTGTACAATGCAATGATAATAATTCCATTCACATAAGTAATAGGATATCTATTTGTACATTGTACAATGCAATGATAATAAGGCCATTCACATAAGTAATAGGATATCTATTTGTACATTGTACAATGCAATGATAATAAGGCCATTCACAGTTCTACGAGCCATTCTCCTTTCAAAATGTGCTATGGTTTTTAGCCTATTGTGCCCTATGAGATATCAGGCACGCTCACCTCTACTTTGTCCCTTCACCATCAAAAGGAACAACTGAACACTTCTTTTTTTTTAGACATAGCATAAATTCATAACCAGGTCCAACATGTTCAAGAGCAGAACAAGTATAAAGCCCGATAGGATGGATATTAGGTTCCATCACAGTTCATAATTGGGGATAAATTATGGCCTCATTTGGTGAAGCAATTCTTGAAGGGCCAATGACAACATAAGCTCCAAGTTATCCCACATGGTCAGTATATAATTATTCAATATGTAGGCCAAAATGCTTTTAAATTGGACCTTCCAACATAGCTAGTCATACATCCAGTCATTGATTTGAACAACATTAAGTTTCATGAACCATCCCAACTGGAAGAGGATGTTCCCTTATCTGGTCATCGAGCACATTCAACCATCAGTAGTTGCACACTTCCAAATTTCATCTGCCCACTTTCAGATGTCATATCTCACCTTGGACTCATATACACCCCTTCAAATTAAGGGGGGGAATGTTGGAAATGTAATATGTTAGGGTTACTTGACTGGAGAAATATGAAGCGAATTATCTTCAAGATTCCAAGAGACGTCTTTGAATATGAATCCAAATGTCAACATCATTGTACTTATGCATGTATCATATTGATGTTTAATGCAATCTCATGCTTATCTTATATCCGTGTTCCAACACTTTCCATTTATGTTTGAGTATTCATCAAAAAAAAAAAAATCATTGACCTATCATTCTATTCGTCGATTTGACTGTTCAACTTGGATATCCATTTTTGTATCTCATTTTCTTCATGAGTCATGGAGGATATTTATGGAGGTTTAACTAGTCATGAAGTGTTTTTTGGATCTTTCTTTGGAGCCATGGAAAAAAATTACTAAGTCATAAGGAAAAGGGAGTATCATGTGTTATATCTCAATGATATATGTACAAGTTCCAACAATAGTACTAGGCCCAATATCTCAAGGCACTAACTAAGGAGGCTCAAGTGTGCCCTTAGGCATACTACCCAACTACCCAGGTACTAGAGAGTGGTCTCCTTGAGTGTTGTTCTTAGTGTACTATATAAGAAAAATGGTTGAATATATTATCTAAGGATGGTTTCAAGTATACCTAGGGGAATTCCTATATACCCAAAGGTACGTGGAAGTGAGATTCCATTTACATGTATTGTCTAATGCGATACTACTCGAAGGGGTACCAACAAGGGTTACAAATGTTTCCAACTAGGTGAAACAATGGGTTTCCTACCACGTGAAACCATGTATATTTCCTGTATGTATTCTCAACCAACCGTAGTAAAAAAATAATTTGTGCAAACATCCTAACTTCCAGAAGAAATATATCATAAAATATAATGAGTCAAAATATGAAAAAAATTATGCATGTTCACTGTGTAAACTCAGGATTCTGAAAATTTCAAAGTCTAAAACTTCACTGAAAAAAATTACAGTGGAAACTCTAAGAGAACTAATTTCAGGATTACTCACAAACCTTATCTTTCATAGACTATACCTTTGAAAGTATAGTGAACCAGAGCCTGGAATTTTTACCACCTATGCTATGGCATTTCTCCTCATTCTCCATAAAATTTCACAATCTGAAACCTACCATAAACAAAGTTATAGCGAAAATTCCAAGATGACACATTTAAAATTGATTTCAATATGAGTCGAAAACCCTATCTTCCATAGGATATATCTTTAAAATGATAAAATATCATAACTTAATATTTTTACTAGATGTTTTTTATATGTCTTCTAAGTAACTTCCAAAAAAAATATTCTAGAATATCCTAGAAAACAAGTTATAGCGAAAATTACAAGATGACTTGCTTGAAGTAGAAAAACCCTAGGATCGATGGTCTTGATACCAAATGTTATGATCCAACACCTTAAAAATGATCAAAAGTCAATGAATAAAGTCCACTTCGAGGGGGAAACCTCCTTTTACAATATATCCAATTTAGAAGACAAGATGAGATACTTATACAAATGGTTATCCTTTTTTATAAATAAGAGATAAAGTGAGCATGATGTAACCTTGCACTACGCGGAACTAATCATAACTAATAAACTATTAAGAAATGAGTGTTAGGGCCTTAACATGAGGTCTTAGGGGTGTTTCAAGGTTAGATCATGGCTACATGCAGAGGTAGATAATCGTGCATATATGATTGTAGGGTGTTAAATATGTCAACGGATTAAATGTGTGTTAGGGATGTGTCAAAAATTTTAATTTATTATCTTTAAATGACTTTTAAACTCTAACAAATACAAAAAATACTTGGTCCTCCACCATGGGTAATTAAGTTCCATCAAGACATTCTGGCAGGTGAGAATGTGAATATATATAAAATCAAAAATTCAAAAGGATTTTAAATTTTTCATAAAATTAAGTTTAATACATAATTTCCGAAAATTTTAGGCAAAAGTTAAAGAGTCAACATAATTAATAGAAGGTCAAACTCGACAAATTATGAATAGGTTAGAATGTTGATGGATTTCAATCATCATATTGGGAATTGGGAGTGAGCCATGACTTTAAGGAGTCCAAAATTAAATAAGATGGAAATCACATATAGGTTATCATTTGATATAAGTTAGCATATCATGTTAGCCAATCAAGGGTGTTGGTGAATTGGCCAGTCCTAAGACAAATGAGTAAACCATAGTCTTATTAAATTTTGTAATTTGGTTCTCTGATGAAAATGAAAAACTCAAATCATGTTGACCAATTTAGGTTGGTTCTCTGTAAAAATGAAAAGTTTGAATTGTGTTAAGCAATTTAGGTTCTTGGTGAATTGGTCAAATGCCAATAGGAGAGTTGAGATCTCATTGCAAAGTAATTCCAATGAGTATACTATTGCTCCATGAGTATTTTTCATGTTTTGTATAAATTTGTTATCATTTCCAATCTATGAGGACAACTAATTACCAGGAGGTTCTTAGGACACCGAGAAGTGAACAATTGGGTCATGATACCCCACTGGGATCATATTGCTTGGTTTAGGTGTATGAAACTAAAAGATGATTTTTATTGTTTATATGTCCTTAGAGCTAGCATTGGAGAAAGAACGAGTAGGACAACACTTAGTGGAGCCCATTTTTCTAATAGAGCCATTGTGCATTTATTAGTTTGAGTAGTCTAGCAATGGTAACTAGTTGAGTGTTGGACATTAAATAAACTACATTGTGTATGTTTGATTTGTGTAATTTTGATTTATGGTTGAGTAGTTAAGTATTTAATATAAATAAAGGGGAAAATGAAAATTTTAGGGTTGTTCATTAGTGAATTCTTATTCCGATTTGTTTTGTTTTTTTTATTTGTTTCGTTTATTTTGGGTCTATAGTATCATTGGCTCATGCAACCACATCAATTGGTATGAAAACATCAATGAATTTGGAGGGGAAAAAATTTCCATATTACATAACTATCTTCCTTACATCCACACATTTTTAGGCCTACTCCTCATGGTCTACTTATTGTAGTTTCACAATAGATGTGACATTACACCACCTTGAAAGGCATACTCCTCAATAGATCACTATCATTTTATTGTTCATTTCAATCTGATTTGTGACTTATTTCTAAGGCCTTCTCATTAATGGATTAGTTATTTCTTTACTCATGGAACCTAGCAAGGACAAACTTATACCTCAAATTCCACCTCTAAGATTTCTCCACAATAATTGTTTCAAATAAATCATGGCATGTCATCGATTGTCATGCAATCTTGTTCATAGATGAAGGGGCCCTCATCAACAAATCTATCTCCCTTCACATTGATCCCAAGGTAACATTGAAAAATTTTGGAGGCAACGTGAATGTATAGCACATGGATTCTTGGATCCATACCTTCTCCATGTATTCTTCATCTCAACCAATGATTCCCAAAGCTTGAAAACTTGAATGGGTAGCTATGAATCTAGAGGATTTGGCACAATAATGGTTGTAGAATACCTTGGAGCTCTCCATGCTATACATTGAGCTACGGAAATAAAATCCACCTTCAAACCCTCTGACCAGTTGGATATAGTTTTGTGAGTCATTACAACATAGATTTCATCCACCATGATATCATCAATCTTT
>ML783833.1:149007-177489 GCA_009831015.1 Picea engelmannii
CCCCTTTCTCTCACATTCTCTCTCTACCCCCCTTCTAGGTTTCCCTCTATGTCTCTCGTACACACTCTCTCTCTATCCCCAATCTATGTCTTCCTCTCTTTCCCTAACACTCTCACACACTCTCTTTATACCCCCCCTCTTTGTCTTCCTCTATCTCTCACACACACTCTCATAAAATCTCTCTATAACCCCCCTCTTTGTCCTCCT
Organism: Picea engelmannii; assembly: GCA_009831015.1. NCBI lineage: Eukaryota > Viridiplantae > Streptophyta > Pinopsida > Pinales > Pinaceae > Picea > Picea engelmannii. The sequence continues at coordinate 149,215 of ML783833.1, forward strand.
CCCTCTCTCCCTCTCACACACTCTAACAAGTTTGGTACATTACAAGGAAAGACATGGCCTTGACCTAGACATGGCAAGGCATGGAAATATCTAGAGTTATACATATACTATGACCTAGACCTATACCATGACCATGACCTAGACCTAGACCTAGACCATTTCATATACCCCCCTATCTCCATCCAACCCTAGGCCCCCACCTATACCCGACCCTTAACACCCTCCACACCTAAGCCCTAAGTGCATTATGCATATACCTCTTGTTGAAGGCCCCACAACCCTTGCACCTCCATCTTGGTGCTCTAACCATTGTCCTATCTTCAAAACACTTTCAATATTAATCCATTGGGTCCTAGTTGTCCCCAAAACCCTATACACCTTTTTTCATAAAGTTATTTGGGCCATACAATAAATTTTTTATCCATTGGATTAAGAGCCCACATGTGCTCTTGTGAGTAGAAATAAATGAGGTCAGGTAATGTGCCTACCTCATATCTCTTCCTAGTAGGAACATGTGCACATTCTTGTTGGGTAGGGATATGTGTCAAACACACTCCTCAACCTCATTTTGTCTGAAATCTTTGAACTGTCCCAACATATGCATGCAGAAACAACAACAACAACAACCATGTTTTTTGTCCTTTTTTATTTTAGGAAAGAAAACTTGTGTCTTCTTGTGTAATTGGTAGAAATATTTGTGCAATTAGAAGACAATTGTTAGTGTAAATCAAACTTGTGTCTTCTTGTGTAATTGGTAGAAAAATCTGTGCAATTGGAAGACAATTGTTAGTGGAAAGAAAACTTGTGTCTTCTTGTGTATTTGATAGACAAATTTCTTCAATTGAAATACAATTCTCAGTGGAAATCAAACTAGTGTCTTCTTGGGTAATTGGTAGAAATATATGTGTAATTGGAAGACAATTTTTATGGAAACCAAACTTGTGTAATTGGTAGAAAAAAAAAATTAACTAGAAAACAATTGTCAGTGGAAACAAAACTTGTGTTTTCATATGTAATTGGTAGACAAATTTGTTGCAAGACAATTTTCAGTGGAAAGGAAACTTTTTGTAATGTACTTGAAAGGAAATTGTTCTCTTTAAACATGGGGAATGTATGGAATCAAAGTAGAAAGTCTTCAAGGAAAGTAAAAACCCATTTAAAATGTGATTGAAGAAAGAGAAAAGGAAATTTTGGGTATGTCAAAACGCAGGCTTTCAGTAGAGGGAAATCCAAATTATAGTGGAATATATGTCATTGTTGTTTCTCCTCCATCACCAAAATAAAATCTTAGGATTTCAGTAGAGGTCAACCCAGTTAAGACTTCTATTGAACCCCCAATCATTATCTCATCAAGACATTTTTTTGTGAATGACTAGATGATGGAGGAATTGCTTGGAGATGATTATACAATAGAAGAAATTAGAGAGGCAACAAGGCAACAGGTTCACAACCTTATATTGGAGAAGTTCTTGTGGTGCAACCTCTTGTTAGATGGTCTAGGTCGAGGTCTAATTTGAGGAAAGGAAATGCAATGGCAAGGTGAGGCAAGGCAATTGGAGGCTATACATGGCAAGGAAAGGAATGTAAAGTAATGGAAAGACCTAGAACTAGGCCTACACCATGACCTAGCCTACACCATGACCATGACCTAGACCATGATCCAGACCTTGCCTATACCTAGAGCTAGAGCTAAACCTAGACATGGTAAGGAAAGAATATACATGTCAAGGAAAGGCATGTTAATGCAAGGAAATGGAAAGTCAATGCAATGCAAGGCAAAGCAAGGCTATACATGGAAAGGAAAGGTCGAGGTCTAGATATAGGTATAGGTATGGCATGGAAAGGCAAGCCAAGACATGGAAAAGAAAGGAAAGGCGTGGAAAGTAAAGGAAATACAAGGCAATGCAAGTCAAGGCAAGGCTAGACATGGAAATGCAAGGCAAGGAAAGGCATGGCAAGGAAAATTCTAGGTCTAGGTCTAGGTCTAGGTCTAGGTATGGAAAGGAATGGAAAGGAAAGGAAAGGCATGGAAAGGAAAGGAAAGACATGGAAAAGAAAGGCATGGAAAGGAACAATACAAGGCAATGTAAGTCATAGAAACACATCGCAAGGTAAGGCAAGGAAATGCATGGCGAGGAAAAGCAAGGCAAGGCATGGAAAGCCAAAGAATGGAAAGACAAGGAAACAAAATGAAAGGCATGGCAAGACAAGGCAGGGAAAGGCATGGAAATACATGGCAAGACAAGGCATGGAAAGGAAAGACATGGCAAGGAAATGCATGTAAAGACATGGAAGGCAAGGCAATGCATGGAAATACATGGCAAGGCAATACATGGAAAGGAATAGAAAGGCAAGGCAAGATGTGGCAAGGAAATGTATGGAAAGACATGGAAAGGAAAGGCAGGAAAAAAAAAGGTAAGGAAAGGTTAGGAAACGAAAGTCAAGACATGGCAGGGCAAGGAAATAAAAGGCAAAGAAAGGTAAGGCAAGACAAGGAAATATATGACAAGGAAAGACAAGGCAAGTCAATGCAAGACATGGCATGGCAAGGCATGGAATGGAAAGGAAGGGCATGGCAAGGAAAGACAAGGAAAGGCACAAGACAAGGCAAGGAGAGGCATGGCAAGGCAAGGCAAGGCTAGGAATGTCAAGGCAAGACATGGAAAGGTAAGACAAGGCAAGGAAAGGAAAGGCAAGGCAAGACATGGAAAGGAAAAGCGTGGCACGGCAAGTAAATACAAGGAAAGTCACAAGACATGCAAGGAAAGGCATGGCAATGAAAGGAAAGTCAAGGCAAGGCTAGACATGGAAAGGAAATTTAAGGCAAGACAAGGATGAAATGGTTTAGGTTTCCATTTGTACATTATGTCTTAAATGGTTTTTTGCCATTAACACTTTTGGAGAAAATGGAAATTGGTGAATAGCGTTTTTTCTTTAATACATTAAGTGGAAAAATAGCCAAATGGAAAATTGTATCCCTTCAAATTTTCTTTGAAATCTTTACAAGTTCATCAAGTTCTCCCATAACCTTTGCAGTAAGTCTCACTTGTATCTAAGTTTCATTTGTATCATATGATTTTAATAATTTGGGCACGTGCATATACCTAAGTTTGAGATATTTAACTTTGAATCTTACAACATATTGATTAAAGTGGTTTGAGTGATATAATAAGGGAGCAAGAATGATTGATAATATCAATGGTTTGTATGCCATAGATTCATAGATTCCACATTATTGTAACTATCAAAAAAAGATCCATATATATATATATATATATATATATATATATATATATATATATATATATATATATATATATATATATATATATTCAACATCGTCTATAAACTGTACATTTTTTACAAAATGGCACATCATGCCCAATATACAAAACGGCGGCAAGTGCCCTAAAATGGAAAACTGACATATGGTGGCCTAGATACAAAATGGAATTCATTGGTCACTCATTGACCACTTCCACCCTCACAACTATCAGGAGAATCCCAAAAATCGATTTTTCTTCTCTTACTCGAAGAAGCACCTCGAGTGGTTTTGCACCTAGGTTGCCTGGGCATGGTTCATCACTTTGAAAACTGGACAAATAAACAACATTCGTATAAGTTTTTTTCCACAATGAATTGAAAGACTTACAAAATGATACTTTGTAATTCAACTTAAGGCAACTCAACGCAGATGATACTAACAATTGTGAGGGTGTTACCCTCCTCTGTGACTCTAATCTTTCAAGGATGCCACCCTGCGTTGGTTACAAGGGTCAAATCATGAAATTTAAACAAATATGCATAAAATAAATTTCATTCATGATACATAAAAATTGATCATCAACAAATTATCTCAGCATGAATAACTTGAGAAACAGTGAAGAGTCATTGGTAAGTGGATTGCTTGGTTGTACATACTGCTATGAGGCAACATCTACTATGGCAGCCTCGATGTGCGGCACAGATGGAAATGGTGGGGGGGGTGGATGGCGTATAGGTGCATCCACGATGGATCAACACGATGGAAAAGGTGGTGGGGGTGGATGGCATGTGGGTGAAACCATTGTGTATGGATGGAATGTGAAAGATGGTGGGGATGAGCTTAAATAAACTCCCATGAGTTGTACAAGGGATGGTAAAAGCCTCGGGCTGGAAAGAGGTATCCCAAGAGCTGGAGCAAGATTCCCAAGGATTGGAATAGCCCTTTAGCTGGAGAAAAGTGATGGATGGAATGTAGGTAGTGGTGGTGAATGAAACGGTGGTGGTATAGATGACCCATCAATGGATGATGCAAAGTGCATACATATTAATAATATTTTTATTAGTACCAAAAAGTAAAATCCAACAAAATCATATAACAAATTTTATATTTAAACAATATTTAACTCAACACATTATACATGTGAAGCTGGTGACGTGTCCATCCTAGGTGGACATGGGTCGTCATTGTACGGTACCACAACATGTAGAAACACAAGAAAATTATATTTGAGGGTGCCACAAAATAAAGAAATCACTATGGTTAATTAATCAAATGTGACACATACTTACGTATGTGATACATCAAATGAACAAGTTGCCTCTATTGTTGCATCAATTGTGGATACCAACATTGATGAATCTACCATCATAGAGGGTATGCTATAGGGGTGTAGCAAGTAAAAGAAATCATACAATAATATATGGAAATAAATACACACACACACATGCACATATACTCTATTGTTCACTGGCCTCCATTGACCCATACCAATTATGCCCGCAACTCGAGCATCTATGAGGCTCACATGAACGACTAATTTGTCCATGTTCCCTCTCCCAGCTGCACTTTGTTGTAGGGGTTGAAGGTATGGCCCCTCTTCCAACATCACCAATAGGCACCTTTTGTCGAGATAGTGCAAAACAACTCTCATGTTACACTAGGCTTTGAGTCAATGTTGATAAAGATAATTGTGTCTATTGGATACCTTCTGCAATTGGAGGATGTTGAGTAGGGGGGTTAGGCCTTCTCCTAAGAGGATGAGGACCTAGAATAGGTTCATTCCTAGTATGTTATTTGTCTTGTGTGGGCCCTAGACCCACCCCTTGGAATTCACCAATGTCAAAGTAATTGACATGGTGACCCAAAATAAACTATGCCCATAATTTTCTCGAAAAGTATAGAGACACCTCCATGTTATTGTAGGGAGGTTTTTCAAACACCACAAACCATCTATCCATCCAGTTAGACTTAAATTGTTGGTGGATGCACCAATCCATACAAATATGTCTCTTATTGACTGGTGGTTGGAGTCTTGTTCTAGGATCAATAAATAGTGACATCAAATCTTATTTTGTAATATTCAAGTCTCTGACTTAGTTTTTATCGATGTCAGTCTTGTAATAGTCAAACATCCTAGCCTTGTATTCAGAAATTTTGGTTAATTTCCCTTGGGAACTTGCAATGGATGATACAATGGTGTCCAACGAAGTGGCCAATGACAATCGAATAGGATTTATTGTACTCCTTAAGTCATGAACAATTGATCTCAAAGAGGTCAACCCTTCATCAATTTTTGTGTGTATGTTTGGTGGTTGTGGTGGGTTGGGGTTTTCTATGCCTTTGTGTGGTTGTGTGGGGTTTTGATTGTGTCAAGGTTCCATCTTGAATATTTTTCTGCAATTTAATAAGGGAGTTCATATAAATTAGGTTGGTTTTTCTAATTAAGTTTAAAAATTACAAAAAACATGCAAATAAATAGTTTAAGAAATTAAAAAAATAAGAAAATAATCACAAACACATACTTGGCTTGCCTCTGAGATGGTGTTATGATATTGTGGATGCTTGGTGAGAAAAAACCATCCTTTCCTTTTGCTCAATAACTCCTAAAACGTGACGTGTAGTGGTCAAAATGGCCACAATTCGTGTATCCATGCCCTTTTATTGGGCCCAGTGGTAACACATGCACGTTCCTCTTAGGAACATGGACATGTTCTTGGGAACGTGCCAATTTGGAATGTTGAGTGAAATTTTGGGGTTATTCGAGCCTATCACATTAGGAATGTGTGTGCATTGCTAGAAACATGCACACATTCTTGCATGAGAGTGTTTGTGCTCACCCCATTGTCACCCATCAACTTTGTGCACTCACCCAGAATCCAGATTCGACCTTTTGGGTTCATATTTCAACTTTTGATTGAGCTTTTCAACCATGTATTCCATGACTTCCACTGGAATCTGCTTCTCTTGGAATAAGATAAGATTGCAAGCCCACTAACTAAGTGTATAAAAAATCATGGTAAAGAGTCGTAATAAACCATTGTTGTGTCTAAAATCCGTGATTTTACGCATTCTTCCAGGCTTGCAATACTCCATCCTACCTTTGGGATAAACTTTTTAGAAATAGATGACCACACCTGCAATGAAAAGGAACACGAGACAAAGATATGATACACTGAATCAACATCAATTCTTCATAAAGTACATATGTTGGGCCAATCTATTAAAATAATTGATGTTCGTGTTTTCACCATAGACAATATCTCTATTGTCACCCATCCATAGGCACAAATCCACCCCCGAGCACCTTAACCTTTGACAGAATTATTCTGGAAATCCATACTAGAACCAATAGATACACCCTAGTTGCTAACTACAGCAACAACTCAAGACAAGTAGAGCGCTACTTCTCCAAGGGTAGTGCACAAGAGAGAGAGTCTCCATATCAACATAACAAGTACCATTGATCCAGATTATTTTCGGAATGAAATGAAAGAAGAGATATTACAATGAAATACTCATAAAAATTGCCAGAAACAGAGAAATGCAACAATACATGATTTCTATTAATGAAAGAAATGTATAGAGACTATAAAAATATAGAATGCAAGACTTGCTAGAATGGTGGCAGCTTTATATCTGAGAAGAGATGTGACAGTTATGCTCATTCGCAAGAAGATGATTACAATGAGACTCTGAAGGAATTTGTATGATAAACATGAATTCCAAAACCCTAGACATCCAAAAACCTAACCCTAGGAGATGAAGCACCAAAAGTCATGTGGGCCCCATTGGCACAAGTTAGTACATTATCTTCCTGGGGTCATAACTTTTGCATATGATCTTTGTTTTAGGAGTGTGATAGCTCGTTGGAAAGGTATTTTCGAGAACTATGCATTATGTTACCAAAATTTGACTATGTCTACAGTTTTACTGTGGCCAGCCAATAAAACATTGTTTAGAGCCACAAAACAACCTTGGAAGTACAAAAAGATGTACTGACATGAAAAATTCCAAAATAAGCTAGTTGGAATAGGTGGGTGGCCACCAATATCCACCTGGATGGTGTGTAGGGATTCAGGACACACTCGTCAGTTCAAAACCCACAATTACAAAGAAATTTCCCCATTACAAAGAAACGTGTTGAACTGGAAATTTTTCAGATGAGCTAGTTGGAATTTGGAACAAGTGGGTGGCCACCAATATCCACATGGATCAATCCTCCCCCTTAGGAAGAAATGGTATCCATTGGGTTGAGTGCCCAGGGAAGAGGGGAAAGTGTTTTCTGAATCTAAATCTTGGTGAGTTGCGTGCCTTGTTGGAGAATTTGTGTTGCTTGGTCTGTGGAAGGTTGTCATGAACCTATTGTTGGCAAGGTTGAATTTGTTCCACTAACCTATTGTCTCTAGGCTTGATAGGGCATTGTGTAGGAACCATCGTAGGTGAAGAAACAATTTATGTAATCTTCTTCTTCTAGATATAAGTTGTTGAGGCTGCAGTGTTTGCAGTGGCCTTCTGAGCATCCTTCGAACAAAATGTGAAGAGGATAAATTTTGCAGTATGAGAGATTACCTTGCTGCACTATTTTGGTGGAATAGTAGTTGAAACTACCTCTCGTATCTTGTAGAGTTGACCCCCAAAAGTAATAATGACACTACGGGGTAGAGACTCATAAACAACATGATGTTTCCACATATATGGTTGTCCCAAAACAACATCACAGACATCAAGAGGGGAAACATCACATGCTAACTCATCCTTGAAGGTCTCGATGCCATAGGACAGGTGGCACTGCTGGTTGACACAAAGATCTCGTCCCTGGTGAAGCCACCTAATGTTGTATGGCTACGCGTGTGGTGTTGTCGACAACCCCAACTGTTTGATCACCTCAACTGAGATGAGGTTCTTCTAGATGTCACTATCAACAATGAAATGCAACAAGTTCCCTGTCACGCACATTTGTGAATGGAAGAGGCATCCCCCTCTTCAGGATCTACTAGTTCTTCTGGTTGAATTTTTGCGGTCGCGACAAAAGCAATGGGGTTTGTGTCGATGATTTTTCTATTTTCAATATTTTCTGGATCAAATTCTAAATCAAGGTTCAGCTCCTTGTCTTTGACCTGGGCCACCACTGACTGTTTCAAGCGACATTCATCGGTGTTGTGCCAGGGGATTTTGTGGAATCTGCACCACTTCCCAGTGTTATTCTTCATCTTTCCTTTGCCCTTATTTTCCTATGTCTTGGACTGTTTATTGCAAGGTTGTTGGTTAGGGTCATCTTTGATGCAGGAGCATCTTTCCACGTTAGCCATCCAGCCACGTCAGCGCGTGCATTCAAAGCTGAAGAGAGGCGTAGCCCTCATCTTCAATTTTTAATTTGAATGTAATTTAATGTTTTAGGTTGGTGAGCCGTGAATCCGTGATTTGCACAGGCGTAGAGTAGATAGGCCTTTAATGCTTTGAAGGCTGAGATCTAGATACGATTTGTGGACTAGATAGCCCATTCAATGTAATTGAATAGGGTAGGTAGATTGGAGGGAAGAGCTCGAAGAGCCCCTCATGTAAAAGATCAATTGCGACCTCATTTTGGAGAGAGTGGTAAGAGAAGAGAAGGAGCTAAGGCTTGGATATAGTTCATGCTCAGGAACACCTTGTACAAACAGGCATTTTCCATTTAATACAAACATCAGTTTTTCCTGCATATTTCTTGTGTTGAATGAATGTTTGTGTGTGTTCAATTTATGTTGTAGATGTATGCTAGACATTTGCAGGGAGTTGTTTTGATTTCAGGCTTGAGAGGTTCTTTGTGGTTTCATGCCAAGAGGGCGTGACAGATTACTGCGGTCTCTGGATACCAGTGCATAGATGCACTTTTGAACTCTGCGGAGTCAGACAAAGATGTGTCAGGTGGGCACAGAAACTGGAATCATCAATTCAGAGGGAGACCTGTGAGGTTACTGAAGACCTTAGAGGCAAGGTTGTGGAGAAGAACACAGTTGCAGACAGAAGCTCTGAGGAGTTCTGTAAATCTTTGCCAAGTGGGAATTGAGCAGGTGCAGAGCGTACAGGAGGAAATCTTTGAGTTCAGAGATAGAAGAAGAATCCAGGGAAGGATCTTCGTAGGGTTGTCGAACACCCTGAGTACTTAGCAACAAGTTGTTTGAGTAGAAGGATAGCCAGGAGGGCATCTGAATTCTCCATCTGAGGGAGAAAGGGAAAAGGACGAGTTTCCTTGGAGGTCGAAGCTACAGGAAAGCTCAAAACGGATAACACCTTGTGTGCACAGAGGTTCTGCAAGAAGCGCAAAAGCCGAAGAATCCTTTGAGGATTCGAAGAGAGAAACTCAGGAGGAACGACGCCATTGTGAACGTAGGCGAGACTTAAGACTAAGAGCTCGCAGAAGAAAGGTAAAGGTCGAGGCCTTTAGCCATGGAGAAATATTCCAAGTAGCGGAAGGAAGTGCATGCTCAGGAGGGAGAGTACAGCTTCCATTGGATCAGACCGGTGAAGAGATCGGAGCCGTCGAATTTCCCCCATCTAGGGAGCAACGAAGGAGCGCACAGAGAAGGGATGGATCTGAACCGTCAGATCTTAGCCATAGAACCCGACAACCTTTAGATCTGTCGAGAGTTGCATGAGATTTAAACCTCGCAAGCAGAAGCAAAAGTCCCGAAGGGGTGATATCGGGATATCGACGTTCGGGAGTTCAGGGATCCAGAGGACAAGAGTCCAGGCACTCGACCTCAGAAATTGTGACAAGGAAAAATAGATCTGAATCGTTCGTCTGGGAGTGAAAACGTGTCGCGAGATCCTCTCTATCGGGGATTCAGACATCGAGGTTCAGAGAAGGAATTCCTTCGACTTTGCGAGTGGAAAAGTCGCGGGAAAATCACAGCCGTCCATCGGAGGAGGATAGGTGGCAGAGATCTAGGGATCTCACAAACTCAGAGGTTCGCAAGGTGAGAACCCAGGAATTGGGTGCTCCAAGTCACGAGTGGCGAAGTCACGAAATCATGAGGAGCGTGGATAGTCGTTGGATCCAGGTCATGGGAGGACCGTTGGATCAGGAACCCCATCACCTATCGCGCATTCGGGGGTTCAGAGGTTGAAAGGAGTCATTTTCGACTTCACGAGTAGCGAAGTGTTGAGAGTCGAGCACAAGAGAACATGTGGCAGAACCACAAGGCAGGGCCCGCGTGGTGGATAGGTGAATACGCATCACCAGGAGGAAAGAAGTCAACACTCCATTGACTTCTCGCATCTCGGGGATTCACGAGATAAGAGTACATGAGCTCGACCCTTCGACTCGAAAAGTCGCGAGTAGCGAGATCGAGAGGAGAAAAGTCAACATCACCTCTCGGGGATTCATGAAATAAAGGTGACAAGGTTGGACATTCGAACTCGCGAAGTGGCAAGTAGCGAGAAGTGCTAGCACTTAGCCTAGCCGGTGGTTGCGCAAGGAAGGAGCTGACAGAGGAAGAGCCATACTCGCATTGGCATTTCGGGTACCACAGAATTGGAGGAGGAAGAGTTGGAGGTTCAACTCATGAACTTGCAAGATTGTGAGTTGCGAAAAGGACCTTGGTTAGGCCCTTGGTCATAGCGTTGTGGTCGCACGAAAAGGCGAAGCTCGCGCCTAGTGTTGTTTGCATAGGAGATCTTCCGAAAAGGACCTGTGGATCGATAATTTTTTATTTCAGTAGGGAATCTAAAGAGTCGATTTGGCCCGAGGGAGATAAAGAACGATCATGTGAGCGAATCTCGACCCGAGGGTTGGGGAGGTTTGCGTCAAGTTTGGTATCAGAGCACGGATTCTGTTTGTATATCGCAGACAGAAGGAGAAAGAGGAAGACAGAGTGTTGGAGACTCTGTGAATGATTGCTTGCAGGTGAGAAATAGGTTTTCTAGGGGAGCAGACAGGGACAGCAAGATGGCTACTGAAGGTCGAAGATACGCTGGAAGGAAAGACCCAGAGCTGATGAGCGAAGCTGAATGGGATGAAGAACTTGTTGGGATGAATGCAAGGATGGATGAACTTGCATTGGAGATGCAACAGAATGTCAGGTCGAGATGGGTACATGAATGACCCATGAGGACGAAAGCAAAATGGCCAGTCAAGGAGTTGATGGCTAGAAGACATCATAGGCTGTTAAGAGGATGGTTGAGGTATGCTGAAAACCTCAACAAACCAGAAGAAGGGTTCAGATATGTGAGTCAGAGGCTGGGAGAAATCTCAGTGATGTTGAGGATGAATTGGGATCAGCTAAAGATCTCAAGCACTACCAGGAGGGCAGAGCAGAAATTCCCAATTGCCAGGTGGGAAAAAGGTTGAGATCGTTGCAGGATCTCATAGATTGTCATGAGGACAGCCAGGGAATTTCAAATTGCCAAGTGGGCAATGGATTGAGATCGCTGCGGGATCTCATAGACTACTAGGAGGGAAGCCGAGAGTTTCCAATTTTCCAGGTGGGCAAGGGAATAGAGATGGGATCTGTTGATTCCATAGACTGCCAGGAGGGCAGGAGGAAAATCCCATATTGCCAAATGGGCAGGGATAAGCAGGTGAGGCTATGTGAGAGTCTCATGAACTCAGAGGTGAGTTTGGATTAGCAGATGCAGCTGATAGAAGAGGAATATATGATGAATCTTCTGATGATTGGAGGAATTTAGATATTCCTGCCACATAGCCCAGAGGATGCCAAAGTCTATGTTGTAGATGAAGCAGCAACAGCAGGAGGAAGACAGCCAACTGAGACTATCAGGAAGGAAGCATTGGAGCAGATTTGGGAAGTTTTCCAAGTAGAAAAAGAAGAAGATGAGCATTCTGAGGAGTGGCTCAATACTTTCAGCCAGGTGGCTGAAAGGACTGCAACATGGGAGTTTGCGGAAGAAGAAGGAGAAGAAGAAGACAAAATTAGTTTGGCTGATTTGTATGAGTAAATTGAATCCCTAGAGAGAAGGGTGAAAGTGCAGAGTGTGCACATCCAATAGGTGAAGTTGGAAGCAGATGATGAAGCAGGCATGGGAGATCATTGCGATCTGCTAGACTACAGAAAAATTTTGCAGCCGAGGAGACTACATGAACAGAGCCATCCACTGGATCAACTGGATGAAGTGATCGAGGAGATCATGGATCTGATGTTTGGGTCAACAGAAACTGTCAGCAAGGAGAAGCTGAGCAGAAGGAAAGAAGCAGCAGCAGCAGCAGCGCAGAAGCAACAGCAGCAGAAAGATGGAGTAGATGAACAACTCCAGAAATTTGTTTGGGATCCAGGAGGATTTCCAAAGATGAGAGGGGAAGCTCATGAGCAGGATCTCATGAATTTTGCAGCTGAGGAGTATGATGCAGGAGCATCTCTCCACATCAGCCATCCAGCCACGTCAGCACGTGCATTCAAAGCTGAAGAGAGGCGTAGCCCTCATCTTCAATTTTTAATTTGAATGTAATTTAATGTTTTAGGCTGGTGAGTCGTGAAGTCGTGCTTTGCACAGTCATAGAGTAGATAGGCCTTTAATTCTTTGAAGGCTGAGATCTAGATCCGATTTGTGGACTAGAAAGCCCATTCAATGTAATTGAATAGGGTAGGTAGATTGGAGGGAAGATCTCGAAGAGCCCCTCATGTAAAAGATCAATTGCGACCTCATTTTGGAGAGAGTGGTAAGAGAAGAGAAGGAGTTGAGACTTGGATATAGTTCATGCTCAAGAACACCTTGTACAAACAGGCATTTTCCATTTAATACAAACAACAATTTTTCCTACATATTTCTTGTGTTGAATGAATGTCTGTGTGTGTTCAATTTATGTTGTAGATGTATGCTAGACATTTGCAGGGAGTTGTTTTGATTTCAGGCTTGAGAGGTTATTTGTGGTTTCATGCCAGGAGGGCATGACAGAGTACTGCAGTCTCTGGATACTAGTGCATAGATGCACTTCTGAACTTTGCGGAGTCAGACAAAGACGTGTCAGGTGGGCACAGAAACTGGAATCTTCAATTCAGAGGGAGACCTGTGAGGTTACTGAATACCTTAGAGGCAAGGTTGTGGAGAAGAATACAGTTGTAGACAGAAGCTCTGAGGAGTTCTGTAAAGCTCTGCCAAGTGGGCATTCAGTAGGTGCAGAGCACACAGGAGGAACTCTTTGAGTTCAGATATAGAAGAAGAATCTAGGGAAGGATCTTCGTAAGGTTTCCGAACACCCTGAGTACTCAGCAACAAGTTGTTTGAGTAGAAGGATAGCCAGGAGGGCATCTAAATTATCCATTTGAGGGAGAAAGGGAAAAGGAAGAGTTTCCTTGGAGGTCGAAGCTACAGGAAAGCTTAGGACGGATAACACCTTGTGTGCGTAGAGGTTCTGCAAGAAGCATAGAAGCCGAAGAATCCTTTGAGGATTCGAAGAGAGAAACTCAGGAGGAACGACGCCATTGTGAAGGCAGGCGAGACTTAAGACTAAGAGCTCGCAGAAGCAAGGTAAAGGTCGAGGCCTTTAGCCATGGAGAAATCTTCCAAGTAGCGGAAGGAAGCACATGCTCAGGAGGGAGAGTACATCTGCCATTGGATCAGACCAGAGAAGAGATTGGAGCCATCGAATTTCCCCCATCCAAGGAGCAGCGAAGGAGCGCACAAAGAAGGGACGGATCTGAACCGTTAGATCTTAGCCATAGAACCCGATAGCCTTTAGATCTTTCGAGAGTTGCACGAGATTTAAACCTCGCAAGTAGAAGCGAAAGTCCCAAAGGGGTGATATCGGGATATCGGCGTTCAGGAGTTCGAAGATCCGGAGGAAGAGAGTCCGAGCACTCGACCTCAGAAATTACAACAAGGTGAAATAGATCTGAGTCGTTCGTTTGGGAGCGGACACGTGTCGCGAGATCCTCTCTATCAGGGATTCAGACATCGGGGTTCAGAGAAGGAAGTCCTTCGACTTCGCAAGTGGCAAAGTCGCGGGAAAATTGCAGCCTTCCATCGGAGGAGGACAGGTGGCAGAGATCTAGGGATCTCGCAAACTCGGATGTTCGCAAGGTGAGAGCCCAGGAATTGGGTGCTCCAAGTCGCGAGTGGTGAAGTCACGAAATCGTGAGGAGCATGGATAGCCATTGGATCCAGGTCATGGGAGGACTGTTGGATTAGGAACCCCATCGCCTATCGCGCGTTCGGGGGTTCGGAGGTTGAAAGGAGTCATTTTTTACTTCACAAGTAGCGAAGTGCCGAGAGCCAAGCACGAGAGAACACGTGGCAAAACCATAAGGCGGGGTCCACGTGGTGGATAGATGAATATGTGTCGCCAGAAGGAAAGGAGTCAACACTCTGTTGACTTCTTCTGTCTCGGGGATTCGCGAGATAAGAGTACGTGAGCTCGACCCTTCGACTCGCAAAGTCACGAGTAGTGAGAACGAGAGGAGAAAAGTCAACATCGCCTCTCAGGGATTCGTGAAAGAAAGGTGCCAAGGTTGGACATTCGAACTCGCGAAGTGGCAAGTAGCGAGAAGTGCTAGCACTTAGCCTAGCCGGTGGTCGCGCAAGGAAGGAGCTGACAGAGGAAGAGCCATACTCGCATTGGCATTTCGGGTACCATAGAATTGGAGGAGGAAGAGTTGGAGGTTCAACTCATGAACTTGCAAGATTGTGAGTTGCGAAAAGGACCTTGGTTAGGCCCTTGGTCATAGCGTTGTGGTCGCACGAAAAGGCGGAGCTCGCGCCTAGTGTTGTTTGCATAGGAGATCTTCCGAAAAGCACCTATGGATCGATAATTTGTTATTTCAGTAGGGAATCTAAAGAGCCGATTTGGCCCGAGGGAGATAAAGAACGATCCTGTGAGCGGATCTCGGCCTGAGGGTTGGGGAGGTCTGTGTCAATCTTTACCATGCTTTGGTTGTTCTGGTTTTGCACACCTGAACTCCCATTTGTTCTGTTGCCTAAATTTCTTCTTGATTTTGACATCATATCGATAGGAAACTCCCAATGATGAGATGTTTAGGAAATCCATTTTGGTTTGGATGTACCTATGTAAATCCCCACGGTATTTCAGAACCAGATGTCACTCAAAGTATTTGATACCTAGCTTGGTGCGCAAGGTATGGAAAGTATCTATGAACTCTGGAACTATTTAGATCTTTTCTTGTTGCAGTGTGGTCCATCTCATGTACTGGTCTTCATAGTTATCAACAGGGTAGTATTGTTCCTTGACCGCATCCACAAAAAACTACCAAGTGGGCTCAGCTCCATATATTCTAGATTCCTCTATGGAACTTTTCTCCCAATAAGTTTCCCACCAATGTTTGACATGGGGGAGAACCTTGAGGAGTGCAAAGGTGATCTTTTCCATGTCAGAAAAATTGTGAACAGATAAATAACCTTCTAGCATATTTAACCATTTTTTCTAAGGCATTGGCATCTATCTGTCCTTCAAATACGGAAATATCAAAATTAACTTGTACCTTGAAGGGAGAGGTTCCTCCAAAGTGGTCGCTTGATGAACATTTGTATGTTTCTATCGGAAGACGTTGAAGGATGTGGGAAAAATTCTCCATCATTTCATCCCTTTGTCACGTGAGAGCTTGCTCAAGAAATGGGTTAATAGAATCTTATCCTCCATAATTTTTCTTTTCTACTACCATAGAGTGTTTATTGGGCATGCGAGAGGGATTTTCCTCAAGAGAGACAAGATCGAGAACCAACTTTCTATACTCGTACCTTGTCGGGGACATGCATTGAAAAACGATCAAGAGCATCCTACTCTGATACCACTAATACGGATTATTTTTGAAATGAAATGAAAGAAGAGATATTACAATGAAATACTCATAAAAAAATTCAAGAAACAGAGAAATACAACAATACATGATTTCTATTAATGCAAGAAATGTATAGAGACTGTAAAAATACAGAGTGCAAGACTCGCTAGAATGGTGGCAGCTTTATCTCTGAGAAGAGATGTGACGGCTACACTCATTCAAAAGAAGATGATTACAATGAGGCTATGAAGGACTTTTTATGATAAAAATGAATGCCAAAACCCTAGACATACAAAAAATTCACCCTAGGAGATGAAGCGCCAAAATTCATGTGGGCCCCATTGGGGTAAGTTATTACATTAACTTCCCACGGTCATAACGTTTGCATACGATCCTCATTTTAGGCATGTGATAGCCCATTGGAAAGGTATTTTTGAGAGCTACACATTATTCCATCAAACTGTAACTCTATCTACAGTTTGACTGTGGCCAACCAAGAAAACATTGTTTAGAGCCCCAAAACAGCCCTGGAAGTAAAAAAAAAGATGTACTGACATGAATGGTTCCAAAATAATCCAGTTGGAATAGGTGGGCGGCCACCAATATCCACTTGGATGATGTGTAGGTATTTTATACATCCACGTAAGTGTAGAACCCATAATTACAAATAAATGGCCCCATTAAAGAGAAACATGTTGAACTGGAAATTGTCTAGATGAGCTAGTTGGAATTTGGAATAGGTGGGTGGCCACCAATATCCACCTAGATCAACCATACACAACTAAAGCAGTTGCAGCTACACTTCTCTCTCAATCATGCATCGTACTTAGTAAGAATATCACCAAGAGTATTACCAAGAATACCACCAATATTTCACCAATAATATCACTTAGAGAGATACCAAGACCAAGAGATGACCATACACCCTTATTCCTCCTTGTAGCTGCAGTTGCATCTGCAATGACATCTCTCCACAAGACTTTCGCTCTGACTTGGTGTACAAATGAGCTAAGACATCCTTTATTTATATTAATCTTTCTAGTGACTTTTTGTAGATTTTAACCATGTACAATATTTACTTCAAACATATTTTCAGTAAAAGAACAAAAAAGATACAATGGAAAATACACACATTACACAGATATTTTTCCCCTGGAAACTCGAACCGGGAAAACCAACATATTTTGTATTCACTCATATCATACATTTTTTACAATACAATATACATATAGGAGCCAGTGGCATCCAAAACCCTAACCCAATGACCTGGATTAGTCAACAACCCTAATTCCTTAACCGGAAATAGAAAACCATCGGTA
Source organism: Picea engelmannii (assembly GCA_009831015.1). Taxonomy (NCBI): domain Eukaryota; kingdom Viridiplantae; phylum Streptophyta; class Pinopsida; order Pinales; family Pinaceae; genus Picea; species Picea engelmannii. The sequence goes on from ML783833.1 coordinate 166,527, forward strand.
AAAACCATGTGCTGAAAATTTTCCCAACAATGGACACGAAAATCGAGGCAACATGAAAAACGATGCAAAATATACGACACATTTCTCGAGGAAAAAAATTCTCCGGGGGGGCTAGCATCTCCCCCGTGCACCCAGTGCAACGTAGAAAACACTATATCTGGTCATGAAAAGAATATAACACTTTTCTAGCCGGGTTGATCTGACTTTCTGGTAATTATATTTTTTCTTTTTCTTTTTCCTGTGGAGTCGACTTGTCTTTTTGGAAGATAATATTCTAATATTATTTATTCTGCTAGGCCAACTTGTCTTCTAGGGTTTTCACACATCTATTTAGGGTTTCCCTTGCTTCTGGAATATTCCATTGTAGTAAAAGGTTACACATGGAGGTTAATACCTCCTGCAACTACCATAACATCAACACTCCCTCCTAGATAGGGAGGTATTAACGATAATGGTATTGAGCACATATAGACCATTTTGTTGGTAGCATCATCATAGCCACACAGAATATCTCATGATCGCACATATCAAGTCATGAGCATCATCATCACTATCAGTATCGTCTAATAGCATCTTAGCATCAACATGCATCATTGTTTTCATCATCTCTCAAGGCCATACTCCATCTCAGTAATCAGGCATGATGTTGAATAAGTCATGTGTTGAACTCAACTCACTTAGAAAAGTTTATCCCATGAGTCACCCACTCAACAGAGTGATGCAGGGACCATTCTTCTAATCTAGACATAGATCCTAGAAGAACAGTTGTCCTAACAGATGTTGAAAGCCCTGCAATGGGCTACAATGACTATTCTTCTAATCCAGACCTACATCCTAGAAGAATTCTAGTCCTCCCAGATGTTGAAATCCACACCATGGGATATAGAGACCATTCCTACAGGAATGTCAGTCTCAGACTATTTTCTAATCGGGTCATATGTACCATAGAGATAAATCTTTACCCATATTCCTTAGAAAATATTGGTCTTGTATCAACCACCCTAATCGAGATGTCATGTCCTTAGGGGGCATACTATTCAACCTAATCAGGCCAACAACTGGGCCTCGGGAGAATATCGGTTCTGAACCATTTTCCTAATTGGGCCACAATATGTGCCTTAGGAAAATACTAGTCCATGATACGCCAACAATCTGTCAACCTGGACCATTCTCCATAGGGAGAATTTCTGTCCACCAACAATCTGTTCTGCCTGGACCATTCTCCGCCTGGAGAATGTTTGTCCACTAGCACACTGACTATCCATCTAAATGGAAATCATCTCCAACACTAGTGGTAGTCTCCATGGCAATTAGATAGCAGTATACAGTTTCTACAATTCCATCCAATAGAGCACAATTGTCTCTATCCATAGAAGTACACAACTACTTCCCAGAGGTACACAACCACTCCTAGTAGAACATGGCTACTAACTAGTGACACACGGTCACTACCAGTGGAACACATCCACCACAGTAGCATACAACTACTATCCAGAGACATATAGTCTCTACAACAATCAAATCATATCATCTTATATCATCCTGCATCAACACTATCATTAGTTGCATCACCTCTAAGTCGTACTAGCATGATGTGAATGCATCATATCTAAGTTGTATTGGCATGATCTGGAGTATCATCTACATCATTTGTAAGCCGTAATAGCATGAAATATCTAGCACGATGCCAATGCATCATATCTAAGTTGTATGCCACCTCTAAGATGTACTCACATGATGTAGATCAGTGCCTCACTATGTCACCTCTAAGTTGTATGATCATAGCTAAGTCATACTAGCATGACATATCTAGCATGATGCTAATGCATCATATATAATTTGTATGCCACATATAATTTGTACTCGCATGATCATATCTATCCTTACATGAGCCCCCTGCATCATCTCTAATTTGTATGGTCATCTCTAAGTCGTACGAGCATGACATATCTAGCATGATGTCAATACCTCATATCTAAGTTGTATGTCACATCTAAGTTGTACTCGCATGGCCATATCTAGCATGATGTGGCTCACTAGCATAGTATCTAAGAAGTACTAGCATGAAATATCTATCATGATGTCAATACATCATATCTAAGTTTTATGCCACCTCTAAGTTGTACTAGCACAATGCTCCTCATGCCACTGTATCAACAACTCTAACCATTTCTATCTTATATGAGTTGTACTAGCATGATCATATCTAGCATGATGCAAGCATCATATCTAAGTTGTATTACCTCTCTTAGCTATACTAGCATGATGGTCATACAAGAATTCATATCCTCCCAACCGAGGAAGTCATCTCCTCCCTTTCAACCAAGGGAGCAATTTCCATGAGCCCTAGCTTGTCCCTCAAGTATGAAAACTTTATATTGAACAAAGGCTTTGTCAAAATATCTACAGTCTTCTCATCAGTGGATATATACTGGAGAACCACTTCTCCCCTCTAGACTTTATCATGGATAAAACAATACTTGATATCAATGTGTTTCAACCTATCATGGAACATTGGATTCTTTGAGATCTTCACATAGCTATGGTTATCAAAATATATCATGGTCGAATCCAGCACCTGATCAAATAGTCTGGAAACCATCTTACGGAGCCACATTGTTTCCATACAAGCATCACAAGGTGCAATATACTATGCTTATGTAGTGCTAAGTGCAACAAAATTATGTTTTCTGCTAGCCCATGATATCATAGCAAATCCCAAACTGAAACACATACTAGAAGTACTCTTTCCGTCATTCACACTCCCTGTCGAATCTGAATCAGTAAATCCATGCAGTTGTACATCGTTGTTTGAAGCATATCTCAAACCATAAGTTATCGTCCCACAAATATATCTCAAAATATGCTTTGCAGCTATCCAATGCTCCTATCTAGGTTCCACCTAGAACTGGATCAACATATTCACAGCAAAGAAAATGCATGTTTTAGTATTCACCGAGTACATAAAGAAAATGCATGTTTTAGTATTCACCGAGTACAGGGAAGAGTCTATTGGATCAAAATCAGAGTCTCTCAACTTCCTCAAATCTGTTACCATGGGAGTTTTCATGGATTTACAATCCATTATCCCAAACTTTTGAAGGATCTTTACAATATACTTCCCTTGTCCTAGGAAGACTTCACCACGCTTCTACCATACTTCTAATCCTAAATAGAAGTGCATGAGACCAAGATTCTTCATATCAAATTCAGGGGCTAGCTCCTTACACTGAATAATGAGAGGCTCTGCACTTGTTAGGAACAAATCATCAACATATAATAGTAGAATCATAGGTGCATTATTCACAACTTTGTAATAGATATTTGGATCGACACGACTCTTGGAAAATCCAAGTCTTGTCAGGTAGTTGTCAGTACATGCATACCAAGCTCTTGGATCTTTCTTGAGTCCATTCAATTCCTTCTTCAATATTCATATATGGGTTTATCTTGGGTGTACCTCAAAACCTTGAGGTTTCTCAATGTATACTTCTTCCTCAATCACTCCATTGATAAAAGTGGTATTTGCATCCATCTAATGTAAACTCCAACCTATTGATGATTCTAGATATATGATGGCTCTAATAGATGTATATTTGGAAACCGGAGAAAACATATCATCATAATCTTCTCCCTCCTGCTGAGAGAATCATCTAGCCACAAATATCACCTTGTATTTATCGATACTTCTATCCACTACATGTTTTATCTTGTAAATCCATTTAGGAACAATTTCCCATACATCATTTTTCATGATTGATATCCTTCCATCACAACTTCCTTCTATTCTTTCTACTTGACTGCTTCTTCAAAGGTGGAAGGTTTTGTAACTAGAATATGGTTTTGACTTCTTTCTTTCTCTGCTTCCTTTATAATTGATACTTGGTGAGACCATATGCTTCACCATTGATGAAGTCATTTTCTCCATGCTTGAAGCTGTCATTGTATCTCCCTCCTAGAGTTATCACATATGACCTTCCTGGAACAAGAAAAATAACAAAGGAAAATAGCAGACAACTTTCTTCAACACTCTTCCAGTGTTGTGATCAATCATTCTTCCATAGTAACTTATTTGGAACAAACAAATACATATCCATGGTAGCCTCCATGAAATCTTGTAATATAACCTGCCCGAGACCAGAAAAATAAAAGTATTTCCAGTATAATATCATTTTCATAAGAACATATCTATGGTAACAAGAATGAATAACAATTTCATGATGATCAACATAGTATGATCAAGCTGAACTGCCCGGGAGAAAAACAAGAAATATCTCTCTTAAGGAGATGTTATTTCATTTTGCAAACAAGTACAATAAGCATCTATATCAATAGTATTCACATGCCATCAAGTATTCATTACTTCTAGCAATAATAGAACCTTTCAAAGACTGCTTTCACAATTTTTAATGTAGCAACTATCAATCTTGATATGTGCAAATTGGAAACTTATCAATTTAATCAAATCTGGAACCTGAAGCCTCAATTATTATGGAGAATGTGTGTATTCCTTTGAATGTAATGAATCCAATATATATTACATTCCCTGCAAACATAATCATGCTTTTCTAGATGATATAACTTGAAAATAATATACAAGTGCATACCTTTGAAATCTTTGTAGCATCATCCAGCTTGTCTTTCTAATCTGAAACTAGATGCCATCTTGACAAGAAGATATTAGAAACTGAATTAGAAAGTTCAATGATTAAAACAATCTAGAAACTCTGAAATTTCAACTTTGACCACAAAGTCAATTTGACCATAATTCAACCTTTGACTTTGACTTTGATCAATCAACCTTTGACTTTGACCAAAAACTCAAACCTGACGTTTTTACTAGCTGAAGGTGCTAAGAGGTGTGTTAGGCTAGGGTGAACTAGGATGTCAAATAAATATGCTAAACTCTTCGCTTTATGTGCCCGAACAAATGGGTTAGGGTTTGTTGCCGCTGCAAAACCTGACTGCAACTGCAACTACAATTGGTGCTAAAACGAGCTTGACAATGAACTTCATAATCTACCTTCCAATGGTTAGACTGTCTGAAGATAGTGTGGCCAATAACCTGTTAAAATAATTGATGTGATCATTTTCACCATAGACAATATCTCTATTGTCACCCATCCATAGGCATGAAGCCACCCCCGAGCACCTTAACCTTTGATAGAATTATTCTAGAAATCCATACTAGAACCAACAGATAAACCCTAGAAAAAACTCAAGAAAAGTAGAGCGCTACTTCTCCAAGGGTAGAGCACAAGAGAGAGAGTCTCCATCTCCATAGAACAAGTACCATACACAATTGCAACAGTTGCAACTGCACTACTCTCTCAAAATTGCACCATACTTAGCAAGAATATCACCAAGAGTTTCACCAAGAATATCACTTAGAGAGATACCAAGACCTAGAGATGGCCATACGCCCTTATTCCTATTGAGTTTTCATAGCATTAGGTTAAGAATGAAGTTCATTTCATTTTAACAACTAACCATAACCATAAATGTTGCAGCAACCAAGATCACAAGAAGAAACACCATGCACAAGTACACAAGATATATCCTGGGAAACCCTTCTCAAACAAGGGAGAAAAACCCATCCAAATCCTTTGTTATATTCTTCAATAGAAAGACCTTTCACCACCAAGAATGACTTAGCACACAAGAGGGTGCTTAAGCCATAAAAACCCTAGCACCCAAGACAGGTGTGCACCTTTTCCAAAGAGAAGTACTTGCTGAAATTTCCAAAACATTTGAGGAGGATATAATTCTACAATGGAGAATCATCTCCTACTTATATTAGACTTTGACTAATTTAGCAAGGGCGTCTTATTGGCACAACAGGGTCGACCTCTCTAAGTCAAATACACTTTATTATTATATTTATTATTATAATTAATATTTTCATGATTAATTATCTTCTTTATATTAATCATATTAACATAGGGCCAACCTGTACCCTTTACATAGTAATTAGGGTTTTAGGTAGGTCTGACTCTTGAACAATATATAGCAAAGGATATAATACACCCACTAGTGCTCATCCATTAGGGGCTACATCCATAGGGATGCCATAGACCTGAGTCACTGCATTACATATATGAGCTAGGTCCTCACACGTGCACTTATGCTCGTCCATAGGCACGTCTACTCTACAGATCTACTTTCCCATTGCCACCAACAGGAGGATCATCTGGAGTCTTCACATCAACTTTGTTGTTGTTCAGAGGAGGCCATCACATCATCTTTGTTCTTATTCTCATGACGATGTGCCCAACTCTTTTTTGGGATTTCCCACGTTTACCGTGTGCTCAGCCACAGGCACGTCCTAACTCAACAGATCGTTTTTCCACTAGATGATCATCTGGAGTTATTCTTTCTCACGTCATGGAGGAGGCCATATACATTCCTAGCCCCGTCCTAGGTTGGAACCATGAACCCTTTATTAGGGGATTTCTCTCAGGTTTGTAAGCTGAGAGTAAGACTTCACATAGCTAATATATTCCACATCTCACAGGTTTGTAAGCTGGAGGATGTCTCCTATAGCTACATTCATCAACACTCCCTCTCAGCTAGGGAGGCATTCTTCATCAGTCTAAGCTTCTCACAAAAATACTCAAACTTTGTCTTGGCAAGTGGTTTAGTGAAGATATCAGCAATTTGTTCATGGGTGGAAAGATATTGAACATGTATTGTCTTCCTCTGTACCATATCTCTGATATAGTGGTACTTGATTTCAATATGTTTTTATTTGTCATGAAATACTGGATTCTCTAAGATATTCACACAACTCTGGTTGTCACAATGAATGGTGGTAGGATCCATCTCGTTTTCAAACAAATATGTCAATATTTTGCGAATCCAAACAGCTTCACGAACTGCCACACTTAGTGCAATGTATTATGCCTCTGTCGTACTCAAAGCCACAGAGCTTTGTTTTATGTTGCACCAGGAAACCATGGTTGATCCTAGTGTGAAGCAGTTTCCTGAGGTGCTCTTTCTGTCTACTTCACTTCCTGCCCAATCTGCATCAACATACCCTTCCAGTATTAGATCCACATTTGTTGCATATTTTAGGCCATAGCCAATAGTGTCATGTAAGTATCTTAATACATGTTTGGCAGCTATCCAATGTGCCTATTTTGGTTGGCTCATAAACTGGCTAAGCACATTTACTACATAGAAAATGCCTGGTCTAGTGTTAACCAGATACATCAAGGATCCAATAAGATGTCAATATAAATGTGGATCTACGTCTCTGGAATCGGTATCATTCATCTTCTTTAGATTCATTACCATTGGGGTTGGCATGGATTTACAATCTGTCATTTGGAATCTTTTCAGAATCTCCAAAGTATATTTTCCTTGGCTTAGGAAAATATCGTCTGATTTTTTCCATAATTCTAGTCCCAAGAAGTAATACATCTGGCCCAAATCCTTCATTTCAAATTTGGCAGTTAATGTCTACTTGCATTCAGCAATGAGTCTTTCTGAGTCGGTGATGAAAAGATCATACACATATAGGACTAGAATCAAACATTTGTTTCCATTAATGATATAATATAAGTTTGGGTCGGCTAAGATTTTATTAAAACCCAAACTTATGATGAAACCATCCATTTTCTCGTACCAAGCACGTGGGGCTTGTTTTAAGCCGTATAGGGATTTCTTCAATCTGAAAACATGATAGTTTTCATTGTGTATAACAAAACCTTCTGGTTGTTCAATGTAGACTTCTTATTCAATTTCTCCTTTGAGAAAAGTTGTATTTACATCCATTTGATGTAGCTTCCAGTCCATGGAAGCAGCTAGAGCAATGATGGATCGAATGGAGGTATATCTGGCTACTGGTGCGAAAGTCTCGTCATAGTCGACTCCTATTTGTGAGAACCCTCTGGCCACGAATCTTACTTTATATTTTTCAATCCTTCCATCAATACCATGTTTGATTTTGTAAATCCATTTGGAAGTTACTACGGACTTCCCTTCTGGCCTTGGGACAACATCCCATACATCATTCTTTATTATAGATTGATATTCTTCAGTCATGGAATCTTTCCATACTTGTTCACCTGAGGCTTCTCCATGATAGGTTGGTTCTGAATCAATAATGTGAGTCATAGTTGAAAGGTAGCTAGAGAATCTCTTAGGTTTATTTCTTTCTCTAATTTCTCCTTGTGGAGCTTTATGTCTTTCTTCTTATTCTAACGTTTGGCGTGCCCAAGCAGGTCTTTTATGTCCAATAGTGATGTCTCTAGGTACATTACTTGGGGCAATCGAATCTGTTGGAGGATCTGGATCAATTTGTGGTGTAGGCTCATATGGAGCACTATCTATCTCCCTCTAAATTTCTGAATGAGGAGAAGGTATTGTTTCACCATCTATTTCCATCTGAGCTTCTCTGGATTTCTGAAAGGCTACTTCTTCTTCAAAGGTGACGTCTGTGCTTACTTCAATTTGTCTTTGTCCTGGGATGTAGTGTTAATTTTTATGTCATTATTATAGTTCTTTGCATTTCAATAGATAAGAGCATCATAAGAACAAGATCACTGAGAAATACACATTCACAAGAGACACAACATTTATCCTGGGAAACCCCCTAGGGAAAGAAAACCCAGCAAAAACTTCCTTATCATAAATGGCTTATACAATGTTCAAGAACTAGGTCAAAAGCAACTAGGTCAAAAGCAAGTAATATCATCATCTCGCTTTACGTCTAATAACTAGGTCAGAAGCGGGGAATCACAACGTCATGCTTTACGTCTAACAACTAGGTCAGAAGCATGACTCATCTTGCTTTACGTCTAACAACGAGGTCAGAAGCAAGGAACACATCAACATCTCGCTTTACGTCTAACAACGAGGTCAGAAGCGAGGAATCATCTTGCTTTACGTATAACAACTAGGTCAGAAGCAAGGAATCAGCGGCGTTATGCTTTACGTCTAACAACTAGGTCAGAAGCATAACTCATCTTGCTTTACGTCTAACAACAAGGTCAGAAGCAAGGATCACACAGTGTCATGCTTTACGTCTAACAGCGAGGTCAGAAGCATGACTCATCTTGCTTTACATCTAACAACTAGGTCAGAAGCAAGGAATCAACGATGTTATTCTTTACGTCTAACAGCTAGGTCAGAAGCATAACTCATCTTGATTTACGTCTAACAACGAGGTCAGAAGCAAGGATCACATGATTTCATGCTTTACGTCTAACAGTGAGGTTAGAAGCATGACTCATCTTTCTTTACGTCTAACAGCGAGGTCAGAAGAAAGGAATACATCTACTCCCCCTTCCAAGGAAGGTCCTTTCGGACAATACCAAGCTTATCTCGAAAGTGTTCAAACTCTACACGAGATAGAGGCTTAGCCATCACATCAGCAACCTGTTCATCCGTGCTAATGTATTGGAGCTTCAAGGCTCCTCTCTGTACCATGTCACGGATGAAATGATAGCGAATCTCTATATGCTTAGACCTTTCGTGGAACATAGGATTCTCTGTCATTTTAATACATCTTTGATTGTCACATAGAATCGTGGTTGCTCTCATCTCCAAATCAAATAGGCTTGTCATCAACTTTCGAATCCATATAGCTTCGCAGCTAGCAGAACATGCGGCAATGTACTCTGCTTCCGCTGTGTTGAGAGAAATACTGGATTACTTCCTACTCTGCCACGAGATCATAGTTGATCTCAAACTGAAACAGCATCCGGAAGTGTTTTTTCTGTCAACAACGCTTCCTGCCCAATCTGCATCAATATATCCACTCAATGTGAAGTCGTGATCTCCATCATAGTTGAGACCATAATCCATTGTACCTTTAAGGTACCTCATCACATGTTTTGCAGCCACTAGATGAACACATCTGGGCTCTACCAGAAACTGACTCAAGGTGTTCACTACAAAACAGATGTTTGGTCTGGTGTTCGTCAGGTACATCAGCGATCCAATAATCTGTTTGTACAGAGTGGCATCCATCAAATCTGACGAAGTATCGACCAGCAGCTTCATCTTCGCTTCCATGGGTGTATTCATGGACTTGTATTCTAGCATGTAGAATCTCTTTAAGATTTCGACCGTGTACTTCCCCTGGTCAAGGAAGATTCTTTCCAGACTCTGCCATACCTCAAGACCTAAGAAGTAATGCATTAGGCCAAGGTCTTTCATTTCAAATTCGGCGTCAAGTCTCTGTTTACATTCAGCGATGATCTTTTCTTCTCCAGTTAAGAATAAGTCATCCACATATAGTAATAGTATTACTGGTTCATTCTCCATGATCTTGAAGTAGAGATTTGAATCTGCTTTACTCTTCGTAAATCCCAAGCTCATCAAGAAACTATCTATACGTCCATACCAAGCTCTGGGAGCTTGCTTCAATTCGTATAAAGGCTTTCTTCAATCGAGAGACATGAGACTTCCTGTCTTCAACCTCAAAATCTTGGGGTTGCTCTATATACACTTCCTCTTCAATAATACCATTCAGAAAAGTTGTCTTCACATCCAACTAGTGCAGCTTCCATTTCATCTTGGCAACAAGAGCTATAATGGTTCTGATCGAAGTGTATCTAGCCACAGGAGCGAATGTCTCTTCATAGTTGATTCCTTCCTTCTGGGAAAAGCCACGAGCGACAAATCTTTCTTTATATTTCTCAATACTTCCATCAGCAGCATGTTTTATCTTGAAGAGCCATTTTGATGATACCACATCCTTACCTTTTGTTCTGGGACCAATTTCCCATACATCATTCTTTATTATGGATTGGTATTCCTCTGTCATGGCATCTACCCATTCCTTCTTCTGGATGGCCTCTTCAAAACATGTAGGTTCCTCATCAAGTAGATTTCACATCAAAGCCATGTAACTGGAGAATGGCTTTGGTCTCTTCACCTGTCTTGTGGTTCCTTCTGGAACACCATACTTCTCTCCATCTTGAATAAGCTCTCTTGCCCAAGCAGGCTTTCTTTT
>ML783833.1:180187-195373 GCA_009831015.1 Picea engelmannii
CTGAGAAAATCCAAATTTTACCCCGTCAAATCTGATCTGCGGATTTCTGGACTAGTGCTTCCGGTACTTCTGGTACTCTGGTACTTCTGGTACTGGTTTTCTGGTACTTCTGGTACTTTTGTGAAACTAGGGTTTCACTTTCCGGGAGATCCAGCCACTGAAAAAGTGCGCTCTAGGTGCCAAATTGATCCTTGGGGTAGGGCGCAGCTTTCTAGGAGGTTAGGGAGATAAAAATACTCGCTTTTGCAAAACCCTAATTTTGGGGTATGGTAACAATGACGTTTTTCCTCTTGCAAATTGTGCTTCCTTTAGGTTGGCTCTGATACCATGTTAATGTTTATGCCATTATTATATTTCTTTGCATTTCAATAGATAAGATCATCATAAGAACAAGATCACTGAGAAATACACATTCACAAGAGACACAACATTTATCCTGGGAAACCCTCTAGGGGAAGAAAACCCAGCGAAAACTTCCTTATCATAAATATCTTATACAATGTTCAAGAGATAACTCAAACCAATACAGAAAGTCCTCCCCAAGAGATGTGCCTCTTCTTCTCCTCTCTCCAACTTATAATTGTAACTTGCCTCATAAGAGAATGAGCAAGTGAGTTGTGTGTTGGAAGTGAGGCACTAGCCTCTTATTTATATCAACCTGGCACATGTGAAAGGTCACAATCTAGCAGGGCCGACCTCTCACTTTGGGTGGGTAAAGCCACCTTTAATTAATTCTGGGTCTTCCATTATAACTGTTGGGGCCGACTTCTTATTCTGCACTTTGTAATTGTTCGATGACTAATCCGCAAAAGGGGATTTGGTCCTTATACAATTACCGACATGATTAATCCTCAATGGGGATTTAATCCAATAACAAAATAATAATAATGACATGATTAATCCACAATGGGGATTTAATCCAATAACAAAATAATAATAAGAATGCTCTTCGCAGTTACATTATTTCAACATGTAGAATCAGTATGCTTTTGAGGATTCACTATATCCTACAAAAGTACATTTCCTTCCTGAAGGTTCTAGTTTGGATCTCTTTTATTTAGGTACATGAAGGTATACTAGACATCCAAATATTTTGAAGTGTCTGATTTCAGGTTTCACTTTAGTGAATGCTTCTTATGGGGTAATGTTTTTCAAGATCTGATGAGGGCTACGGTTTTGAACATACATTGCAGTCATACATGCTTCTACCCATAGAGTCATTGGTAGACTCTGATCATGTATCACTGCTTTAGTTTCTTCAATTATGGTTATGTTCTTCCTTTCAGCAACCCCATTTTGTTGAGGGTTGTACGACACTATGAGCTCCCTTTTGATCCCTACTTCAATACAAAAATTGATGAATTCTTTTGAGGTGTATTCTCCTCCATTGTCTGATCTCAATACTTTGATTTTTCTTCCGGTCAAGTTTTCAACCTGAGCTTTGAATTATTTGAATTTGGCAAGGACTCCATCCTTGTTCTTCAGAAAATAGATCTAGGTTTTCCTTGAGTGATCATCTATGAATAGTACATAGTACAAGTACCCATTTAGGGATGCAATGGTCACTGACCCACATACATCTAAATGGATCAAGTCCAAGATTTCCTTGGATCTGTTGTCACTTATAGGAAAGGATCCTTTAACATTTTTACCAAGGGCACACCCTTTGCAAATGCCTTCATGCTAGATCTGGATCTCTGGTAGACCTGCTACCATTTTCCTTAGATATGGAAGAGCTCTATAATGAATGTGAGCAAGCCTTTTATGCCATAGCTCACTTAGGTTGATTGTTTCATGTAGTAAGGCTTGAACTAGTTTGATGGTCAACTTGTATAGGCTGTTGTCTCTGATTTTGATTACCTTGACGTCGATTACCTTGGAAGAGTTTATATGACAGTCTTTGTACCATGCAAGGACTCTCCCTTCGGAGAAAGTGATTTTGTGACCTTTGTCTTCAAGAGCCAAAATAGAGACAAGGTTTCTCTTCATTCCTGATACATATAAGACCTCTTCCAGTTTGAGCTACATATCTGAATCTAGTTGGAAGGTGGAGGTTCCAACTCCTCTCACGTTATATCTAGCATCATCTCCAAGGACCACATGTAGATGTGTCTCTTTCTCAGTGAAATGTGTTAAATGATTTCTAATATTGGTCATGTGCCTGGAAGAACCACTATCAATTAGACAAGTGTTTTCATTGATAGGAACCATACCTGAGAGTGTTGAGATGTTGATGTCTTCATTGCATTGGAGTTTGGTGATGAGCTTGCTTCCCATCATGAAATTTCTCATCTTCATAAAACCTTGTCAACTAGGCTAGAAAAACCTAACGGCTAGGATAGGATAGCACTTTTAGGTTTTGTTGGGCTTATGACTTTCAAAAATAAGCCTTTAAGTATGATAGATTCTTCAAGAAATTCTCAGAAATAAGATTCAGAATTTTGATGAAACCCTAGAAGCTCTTAGGGTCAAAATTTTGAAAATGCCTAGAATTTAGTTCTGAGACTTGTTGGAGGTACGGTGAAGGAGGTTGTACCTTTCTAAGTCTTTTTCATCCCAAGCGTCCAAGTTATAGTGGTGAAATTTCTCTGAAAAAGGAGGTCGTACGGATTTTCTGGAAACCCTAGGAGGGTTGTACGATTTTTGCAAATGAGAGAGTAGATGCTCTAGAGAAGGATTTTGCAATGGGATCTTCAAAACCTATGCTCTGATACCATGTTGAGTTTTCATAGAATTAGGTTAAGCATGAATTTCATTTCATTTTAACAATTAACCATAACCATAAATACTACAACAACCAAGATCACAAGAAGAAACACCATGCACAAGTACACAAGATATATCCTGGGAAACCCTTCTTAAACAAGGGAGAAAACCCAGCCAAATCCTTTGATATATTCTTCAAGAGAAAGACCTTTCACCACCAAGAATGACTTAGCACACAAGAGGGTGCTTAATCCCTAGAAACCCTAGCGCCCAAGAGAGGTGTGCACCTTTTCCAAAGAGAATTACTTGCTGAAATTTCCAAAACATGCGAGGAGGATATAATTCTACAATGGAGAATCATCTCCTACTTATATTAGACTTTGACGAATTTAGCAAGGGAGTCTTATTGAAACAACATGACCGACCTCTCTAAGTCAAATACACTTTATTATTATATTTATTATTATAATTAATATTTTCATTATTAATTATCTTCTTTATATTAATCATATTAGCATAGGGACAACCTGTACCCTTTACATAGTAATTAGGGTTTCGGGTAGGTCTGACTCTTAAACAATATATAGAAAAGGATCTGATACACCCACTAGTGCTCATCCACTAGGGGCTACATCCATAGGGATTTCATAGACCTAAGTCACTGCATTACATAGATGAGTTAGGTCCTCACACGTGCATGTATGCTCATCCATAGGCACGTCTTCTCTACAGATCTGCTTTCCCACTGCCACCAATAGGAGGATCATCTGGAGTCTTCACATCAAATGTGTTGTTATTCAGAGGATTCCATCACATCATCTTTGCATTATTCTCATGATGATGTGCCCAACGCTTTTTTGGGATTTCCCACGTTCATCATGTGCTCAGCCATAGGCATGTCCTAACTCAACAGATCATATTTCCACCGGATGATCATCTGGAGTTCTTCTCTCTCACGTCAAGGAGGAAGACATATACATTCCTCGCCCTTGTCCCAGGCTGGATCCACGAACCCTTTATTAGGGGCTTTCTCCCAGGTTTGTAAGCTGATAGTAAGACTTCACATAGCTGTTATATTCCACATCTCACAGGTTTGTAAGATGGAGGATGTCTCCTATAGTTGCATTTATTAGCAATTCCTCCTTCCAGCTGCAATGGCAACTCTCCACAAGACTTGCACTCTGACTGGGTGTACAAATGAGCTAAAACATCCTCTATTTTTATTAATTTGTCCAGTGACTTTTATAGCTGGGCCGACCTGACTTTCTAGTAATTATATTTTCTATTTATCTTTCTCCTATGGAGCCGACTTGTCTTTCTGGAAGATAATATTCTAATATCATTTATTTTCCTAGGTCGACTTGTCTTCTATGGTTTTCACACATTTGTTTATGGTTTCCCTTGCTTTTGAAATAGTCCATTCTAGTGAAAGGTTACATGTGGAGGTTAATACCTCCCGCAGCTACCGTAACATCAACACAATCCACCCCCTTTTGATCCCATTATACCAAGTTAGAAGTTTGTTTCTTAAATTCAACCATTAAAGAACTTTTTATTTCAGAGGAGCATTTTGTTTCCACACCCGCTCCCACCACCAAGACTTCTCTCTTTGAAAGACAACCTTAGCCATATCTTTATAGCAAAAGCTTAATAGTGTAATTCCCTATCAGGGGATTTTTGGACCAACACAAAGCATCTTCCTCTTCCTCAATTAGTTTGATTAAACTAGAGTAGATCTTTCCAACATAGCCTCTCTGTTTCATAGAAAGTATGTCTTCAAATACTAGAGCCTCATTTGATTTCTATCCACTCCTTCCAAAAATGTCATGATATGGGGTTGTGGCATCCAAAAGAGAAAAGAGACCCTGCTCATGTAAACAAGCAATAAGATCATCTGATATCTTATAGCCATCATCGGCCCATACCTAGGGGTCCTCCCCCAACCCTAATTTCTTACCATTGTCAATTTTATAGACTATCTAATTGTAGATAAGGGGAAAGGTTCCACAAAGGCTCTCCATACTATTGAACTATTCTTTACCGATTTGTGAGGAGAAAAGAACCAAACTTCCATTGAGAGGCCACCAAAGTATTTCGATGACACGACCCTACCCCAAAGTGATATGTTAAATGTAAGTCTCGAGATATTTTTGGCTACAAGTGTTTGGTTGAAAAGGTATATGTTCTTAATACCCCAACCTCCCAAAATCTTGGGTTGAGCAATGCTAGTCCACTTAACTAACAGAATACAATATGAATTCCTATTGTCAATCTAGAGAAAATGGAAACTTCCCTTCATGATTTTCACTGGGATCCCTTTTGAGACTTTGGTTATAGATGTCCAATAAACAAGAATGCTTTCAATAATTGATTTAAATAGGACCATATGAGCTCCCCGTGATATCCATCTATAAACCCATAAATAAATTCAAGATTATAGTCCTATTGAGGGAAATTGTAGAGAATATTTGACTTGTTGCTAATCTACATAACTATTGCAAGACAAAAACTATACATAGTCTTTTTTAATACATGGAACTCTTGTGGAGAGCCTGCACCGAACAAGAGCACATCGTCAACGAAATTTAAATGAGAAATACTTTTGAGGGGGTTACTTTTAATCCTATTATCTTTCCTCGTATCTTGGCAATGTCTATTAATTTTTGAGCCCCTCGGCCACCAGAAGAAACAGGGAGAAACCTTGTCTAAGTTCTCTAGAAGAGCGGAAGAATTTGGAAGGGATCCATTTATAAGAATTGTGAAGGATGCACATTGAATACAACCCATTATCTAGTTAACAAAGGAGAGATGTGTGCCCATTTGAATCAATATAAGACAAAGATAAACCCAACTAACTTTGTTGTATGCTTTAGAAAGGTCCAACTTGAGAATAATTGAGGGAAGCTTCTTTAATTTTATAGAGTGGAGGGCTTCCTGAGCTAGGGAAACAAAATATTGGATTTGTCTATTATAAAGAAATCCAAATTTCTCCTCAGAAATAAATTCATTGAGAAGGGGCTTAAGTCTATTGGCAATTATTTTTTAGATGAGCTTATAGATGACATTGCAGCAAGATATCGGTCTATAATCTTTGAAGCAGGAGGCGACCTACTTTTTAGGGATTAGGTCAAAGTGTGTGGCATTGAAAGAACCAAAGATTTGCCTTAATCTCTTGGACTCTTGAACCAATTTAATGAGGTCTTGTTTAAGAGCCTCTTAAAAACCTAGATAAAATTCAAGTGTGAGACTGTCAAGACCTAGGATTTATTAATATTTTTGGTGTAACTACAGAAGATATTCTTGTATATTTGTTTTATTAAAACATTTAAAAGGTTATTATAATTATATTGTACAAGTCCGCTCAACATAAATTACTATATTATTGTTATTTTACTTATAATTGAAAAAAGGCCCATTGTGGCTAGTCGGCCCTGTTTTATGGGTTAGTTAGGTCAAGAATCATGTCTCTTCAAGAGACATTGTTGTGTATAAATAGAGGATAGGTTCCTCTCATTTGGACACATACTCACACACTTGTCTTGTGAATCTTGGAGTGCATAAGAAGTTCTAGCGCACAAGTATTGGAGACTGGTTATTTTGGTGTTTTGGTCTTGGTCTTTCTTGGAGAGCTATAGTGCATCATTGTACTGGTTGAAGGAATCTATATTGAGGATTTTGGTTGTTGGGTTTTCTCCCCCACGAGAGTTTCATAGGATAATATTTGTGTTCTATTGTATCTGTGATTGTATATCTTTCATTGATCCTACTACAATTGCGATTGGATTAAGTAATTGTAATTGTGTAACTAGAAAATTTAAAATGTTAACATGGTATCAGAGCAGGCCTGAATAGAATCCAGTTGTAGATATAGAGGCCTAAAAGGGAGTCGTTTTCAATATAGAGAAATTTTCCAGACAAACCAAGATCATTAGAAGGTAGGATGGCTACCAGAACAAAGATCGATGAGAAGCTAGATGGAGCTGATAACTTCAGGGCATAGAAGTACAGAGTAACCCTCCTTCTTGAAGAAAATGAACTGGATAAGTTCATTACAGAAGAGGTTCAAGAACCTCAAGGAGATGAAGCTAAGGAAAAATATAAGAAGGACATGGTGAGAGAAAAAAAAGATTACTGTAGACTCCAATAAGGACCACCTTATCCATCATATATCATCATTTTCCTCTCCAGAGAAAATGATGGACACCTTAACTCGTTTGTTTGAGGGAAGAAACATAAATCGAAGAATGACTATGAGATCTCAGTTGAATAATGTGAAAATTCAGAACTCAAAAACCATTCACTCTACTAATCAAGGGTGAATCAAATAAAGGAGAATATAGAAGCCATTGGTGACTCGGTAGAAGGAGAAGAGATGGTCATGACTACCTTGAATGTCCTCCCAAGGTCATGGGATGCATTCATCCAAGGAATTTGTTCAATAAATAAGCTTCCCAAGTTTAGCAGAATTTGGGAATATTGTAACCAAGAAAAAGCTAGGATAGTTGCAAGAGAATAAAAGATGGTAGATGAAGATCAATCCCTAGCCACCCACAACAAGAAAGGAAAGAACAAGAACAAGCATTATTTACCTAAGAATTTTAAGATGGGTCAAAGAGACAACTCAAAGATCAGATGTTACTGTTGTCAGGAATTGGGACACTTTGTTAGGGATTGCCCCCTCATTATGGAAATTAAGAATAAGAAAGGAAGTAAGAGGCATCAAGATCATACAACTAAATATGATGAGCCTTCCAAGAAGGTTGCAAAGAAATATGAATCAAGTGATGAGGCTTATTTTCTTATCTCAGCCCTCACAGGTATTGTTACTCATGGAAGTGACACTCGATTGATAGACATTGGTGCTTCCAAACACATGACAAGCTATGAAGACTCTTTATCTAAACTTGTTCATAAAGATTCACCTCACAAGGTGAAATTGGGTGATGACTAATAGTATCCAATCAAAGGTGTTGTAGAAGCTTCCTACAAGTTAAACTCGGGCAAGCCAATGAATATAAAGGAATTTCTCTATGTTCCATGTTTAAAGAAGAATCTTCTCTCAATTTCAGCATTGGACAAGAAAGGATTTAGAGTAGCATTTATTGATGGTCAAGTTCTTATGTGGCCTAGAGGGAAGACCCTTGATGATGCAGTAGTGATTGGATTTAAAGAAGGACTCTACAAATTAAAAGGACATTCAGACTCCACAATGGTTCATGATATTGTGAATCCCAGTGAACTATGGCATAGGAGATTTTCTCACCTACATTACAAAGCTCTTCTGGTTGTGAGGAAAATGGTGACAGGTCTTCCATAAATCCAAGAAGAAACAGATGGTGAGTGAAAAGGATGTGCACAAGGAAAGAAAGTGAATCACTCCTTCCCCAATAGAGATAGTAGAGCCAAAGGATTTTTGGACATCATGCATTCAGACGTATGTGGACAGATGTCGGCAGCTTCACTAAGTGAGCATGTATATTATGTATCTTTCATTGATGATTACTCACGTAAAACTTGGATTTATTTGTTAAAATCAAAGAATGAAGTTTTTGGAAAATCCAAAGAGTTCAAGGCTCTGGTAGAAAACTTGACAGAGCAGAAGATAAATACCTTGCGATCAGACAATGGAGGTGAATTCACCTCAGAAGAATTCAAGGAGTATTGCAAGGAAGTTGGGATAAAGAGGGAGATTTATACTCCCTATAACCCTTAGAAAAATGGAATAACTGAAAGGAAGTACCCGACAATCATGGAAGCAGTAAAGGCCATGATCCATGATCAAGATCTTCCTATGCATCTGTGGCCAGAAGCAGCGAAGACAGTAGTGTACGTGCAGAATAAAAGTCCCCATAAGGTGCTTGAAAATAAGACACCTGAGGAAAAAATTTCAGGAGAGAAGCTAGAAGTCAGCCATTTCAGAATATTTGGCTACTCTATATTTCTTCATGTCCCCAAGGAAAAGAGGACAAAGTTTGACCCTTCTGGAAGGAAGGGAATATTTGTTGGTTACAGTGACACATCGAAGGCTTACAGGATATACATTCCTAGTCATTGGAAAGTGGAGATCAATCGAGATGTAACCTTTGATGAGAATGCAGCTTTCAGTAAATCCAAACAGATCTATGCAGAAGAGGCACATGAAGAAGAGAATGAAGTTCCTAAAGTTCCATAGGCAGTTGAACTAGATGATCATGACATGGTAGAACCTCAAAAACCAGCTAAGATGCCTTCTCATAAGAGAAGACCAGCTTTGGCACAAGATCTTATCAGAGATGGACAAAGAATTGGTGCCCCATAGAAATCTTTCAGGGAAAGTGAGAAGTCGAAGTCATGTTCCAACTACGTGGCATGCTTGTGTGACATAATGGATGCAAAACCTTACAGTTATGAAGAGGCTATAGAAAATCAAGTATGGAAAGATGTCATGGCAGAGAAATACTAGTCCATTATGCAGAATGATGTTTGGGATGTGGTTCCTAGCCCAAACAAAAAAATTATGGTGAGCTCGAAATGGATCTACAAGACGAAACACGCAGCTAATGGCAGTATTGAAAAATATAAGGCAATATTTGTGGCCTGCGGTTTCTCTCATAAGGAAGGGATTAACTATGAAGAAATATTTTCTCCTGTAACAAGATATACCTCGATTAGGACTATACTTTCATTGGTCGCTATGATGAAATGGAAGGTGCACTAAATGGATGTAAAGACAGCCTTCTTGAATGGTGAAATAAAAGAGGAAGTTTATGTGGAGAAACCACTTGGATTCGAGACACATGACAAGGAGACTCATGTGTTCATATTAAAGAAGGGTTTATATGGATTGAAGCAGGCACCCAGAGCATGGTATCGTAGGATTGAAAATTTTCTGATGAGCTTGGGTTTTACCAAGAGAAATGCAGATCCTAACCTTTACTTTAAGGTTGAGGATGGTGAACCGGTGATTCTACCGTTGTATGTAGATCACCTGTTTCTAATAGGTGTGGAAAAGCTCATCATTGAATGTAAGAGAAAATTGGTTGTAGAATTAGAGATGAAATATTTAGGAATGATGCACTACTTCTTGGGACTAGAAGTTTGGCAGAGATCAGATGGGATTTTCCTAAATCAAGGAAAGTATGTTGTGGAAATATTGAAGAGGTTCGAGATGTTGGACTGTAAGGCCATGGTTACCCCGATGGTATCAAATCTTAAGTTTTTGCAGGATAAACTTCATAGATTGTGGATTCTACCTTATACCAGAACATAGTGGCCTCGTTGATGTATTTGATGAACACAAGATCAGATATATGTTTTTTTGTGAGCACCATGAGTCATCATTTGGAGCAGCCCATACAAGTTCATTTGGTTGCAACAAAACATTTTTTGAGGTACCTTAAGGGTACTCTATATGATGGTCTCTAGTATAGATGTGACCATGAGATTGGATTGTATGGATACTCAGATTCAGATTGGGTCGGCAATATTCTTGACCGGAATATCACTTCCAGATATTGTTTCAGTCTTGGCTCCAGTATGGTCTCATGGAGCAGCAGAAAGAAGTCATGTGTGGCACTAAGTACGGTTGAAGTTGAGTATGTGGCAGCATGTGCAATGAGCAGAGAAGCGGTATGGCTTCGGAATTTGTTGTCTAGGTTATTTGGTCTTAGATTGGAGGTGACCTACATATGGTGTGACAACCAGAGTTGCATGAATTTGTCAGAGAACCTGGTGTTCCATGAAAAATCAAAGCATATTGAGATCAGATACTACTATATCAAGGATATGGTATAAAGGGGAGCAGTGAGTCTCTAGTTTGTGACTACCAAGGATTAGGTCGCGGATGTGTTCACCAAACCGTTGTCAAGGATGAAGTTCGATTACTTCATAGACAAGCTTGGTGTGGTCTCTCTTCAAAGGGAGTGACAGGTGGAACTCGTCCAGCATGAAAAAGGGTTGGCACTGAGTATGGAAAAATCTCATCCAACATGAAAAAGGGTTGGAATTAAGTCTGGTGGGTCTCATCCAGCATGAAAAAGGGTTGGCACTGAGACAGAAGTGCACATTATCATGTATTGATGCATCATAAGGAGTGGATGTCCTGGGGACATGTTGTAGCTATTGAGCGCTACCCACAGACCTTGGTTGCATGGGATGAAGTCATGTTTCACTATGGATATCCGAGGATGTATATATTCGCATGTTCAACATCCAATAGATGTGAGCCAGTGTGCTATCAAACTTGGATTCAGTGTCTGGAAAGAATACCTTCCTAGTTAAGAGGGAGTGTTAATTTTGGTGTAGCTACAGAATATATTATTGTATATTTTTTTAATTAAAACCGTTAAAAGTTTATTATAATTATATTGTACAAATCTGCTCAACAGAAATTATTATAGTATTGGTATTTTACTTATAATTGTAAAAAGCCCCATTGTGGCTAGTTGGCCTTGTTTTATGGGTTAGTTAGGTCAAGAGTCATGTCTCTTCAAGAGACATTGTTCTGTATGAATATAGGGCATGTTCCTCTCATTTGGACACACACTCACATACTTCTCTTGTGCATCTTGGAGTGCATAAGAAGGTCTAGCGCACAAGTCTTGGAGACTGGTTCTTTTGGTGTTTTGGTCTTGGTCTTTCTTGGAGAGTTATAGCGCATCATTGTACTGGTTGAAGGAATATATATTGAGGATTTTGATCGTTGGGTTTTCTACCCCATGAGGGTTTCCCGGGATAATATTTGTGTTCTATTGTATCTGTGATTGTCTATCTTTCAGTGATCTTACTACAGCTGCTATTGGATTAAGTAATTGTAATTGTGTAACTAGAAATTTTAAAATTCTAACAGGCTTTTCCATTTTTGCATAGAACAGAGAGTAGCAATAATTTCAGCTTCCATTACTTAAGCATTCAAGGATTCATTAAATTCATCAAAGAAAACCCTTGGAAAAATATTGATCACATTCAAAATTTCCTCAATAAGAAATCATGCAGGCTCCTTGAAAATCCTGCCAAAGAAGGCCCTCCCATCCTCTACCTTATTTTTAAAATATTTGACTTGCATGTCATCTTCGTTTCTAATTTCCCATATTGTATTAAGGTTTTTTCTAAAGTTGGCATATTTGTGAAAAAACTTTGTGTTGGTGTATCTTTCTTTTAACCATACTACTCTAGTTTGGAGACACCATCTCATCTTCTCTTTGGCCAATAGGTCTTATCTCTGAGCTATAACATCCTTAAGGGAAGCTTCATTTGCATCCGAGAGAATATATGGCGAATTATACACAATGAGGGAATTCATTTTTTTCTCAGTCTCAAGAAGAAGCACTCGGGATTTATTATTATAAGCAATTACCCAACCCTTGGTGGATTCTTTCACTTTAGATAGATTATCTGCAAACTACTACATAAAATATACCCCAAAACTCAGTTGCAAATGGGACCAGATTGAAATGATCAGGTTTCTATAATCATCTTCCAGATCCATGAGGGATTTAATTTTAGTGAGGAGGTAGGCTTTGACTCTTTCTTATCCAACTTTAGGAGAATAAGTAGATGATCAGAGATTCCCCCAAAGGCCACCTAGGATTTCATTAGCCAAGGGCCTTCTAAAAGATATTCTGAAATAAGAAACTTGTCCAGATGCTTATCAACATTATCTTCACCTTTCCTACCTTTCCTCCACATAGGACTCAATTTAGGAGGTTCCAAGTTGACCGGGTGTAAATCCTCTATAAAATGAGAGAAGAAACCGTCTAAAGGGTCTCGACAATGGTGGGCCCCTAAAACCTCTTTGATTGAGAGGGTGAAATTAATATTTCCACCCAAAATAAAATTTGGCACCGAAAGAAACCCAAACGAGGCAAGCCCTTCCCAGAAGGTCTTTTTATCGAAATATGGACCATAAATGTTAATTTCTGAAAAGACTATGCCAAGTTACAATCTTCCAAATCCACCAGAATACCAAATCAAGGGAGGAAGAAAAAATGACTTTAAAATTTGAATTCCAAGCCAATAGGATCCCTCCAGACATCCCATCAGAGTCTAGTGAGTTGAAATACCAGTCCTACAACTAGGGGGGAAAGGATTCCACTACCTTGGAGATAGAGCGCATAGTTTCTTGGATCATAATCATGTCAAAAGCACAGCTTTTGAAAAGCCTTTTGAGGGATAATAACATTGAGGCACCCCCTACCAAAAAAGCGTTAAACGAAAGACAGACCATGGCAGAACCTCGTTATGGTATTTCCCTGCTCCAAGGTCTCATACGATGGTGTATTTCTTACCACTATGAATGTATTTTCTTTCTTGAATTTGAGCGAGGAAAAGGTGATATTTGAATACAACCCAAGTCTCATGGGGATTTTCTATTGTTAATCCTCCAACAATATCCCCTTACTCTTTTATATTAAGGTGATAACAGAGTTGATAATCATATTTTTGAGATTTCTTCATCGTGCTACCTCTTGAGAAAGAGGGGAAAAAGCTCGAAGGAGGAGAAGGGATGCCTCTTTGATCAACCAATAACTCTTTTCTAAGAGACTCTTTGGAAAAATCATCAGGTTTGAGGGCCAATTTGTTCTCAACCATGAGGGAAACTTCCTCTAGGGGGGAGAAGGGAGACCAGATAGAAGGAGACTCACATCATGCTCAGGAGGCTCATCAACCACTAAGGTAGACACTTCTGGTGGTGGGTCTTCATAGGGGAGAGTCTTGGAGGGGAACTCCTCCAGTCCTTTGGACACCTTGACCTTAAGTGATTCAACCATCTTTTAGGGGGATGACACGTTATCTAGATTTCCTGTCACCTTAGAAGGATCCTTAGCGGGATGACACACTGTCTTGATTTCCTGATTTCTTGTCATCAACTCCCAACTGAAAAATTGTAGCCTTCTTCGGAAGATCCTTTCGCTTCTAGACATTTTTAAAGGGGGGCTTCAGTAAAGAAATCTTATCACATTGTGCCTGAATATGGACTACCTCATGGCATCCTTAACATCTAAAAGGGATTTTCCAGTAGTCTATCCTTTGAATCTAGGAAAAGATACCATTTTCAAGCTTGATCTCTTCCAATAATCCTTCCTTCATATCGAATTCAACATGTACCCAAGCCTAGAGACATTCAATCTTGGTTTCCCATTCCTGATCCAGCTTGATGATTTTGTTTCCTATGAAATCCATGATATTTGCATGCCAAAAAGGTAGAGGAACGCCTGGGAGAATTTACCTTATCTAATTTGTAGACTGCAGTTCTCTCTGGTGGTCGAAATCGACCTCCCACTCCTTTAATACCATTCTAGAAGGACCCCAGCTCTAGTTGTGCTTCATAATGGAGTTCATGCCCTCATCAAACCTAAATTTGAAACATATCCAACCTTTGGCTATCACATGGAAAGCAAACAATATTCTAACAGCGGGGACCGATTATCTTCTAACCATTTACTTAGGGATTACGGGTGCACTATTTTCCCACAGAATCTACCCACACAACTATTTTTCCCAAGAGTTCAGAGATACATTCCAATTTGACATCTTCCTCCACAACCATTCTTATTTTTTCTCTTCTAGATAAGACGCACCGCTTCTTCACCTTAGAGAAAAAATTTGTAGGAAAAGACTTTTGGGGGTTTCAACATTCAAAATATTTGGAGATCTATGGCTCTGCTTGAGGGGGGAGGTGTTGATTTTGGGGGATGAGAGGAGAGGAAGACAAGGGAGGATTTTCCATGAACAAAGAGTTATAGAAATATTCTTCTCAAAGATCACCCATAGAAATCCTTGATACACTACCTTGCATGGAGTTAATATGATCAGAAACCAATGGAACCTCATCCATCAGATTAGCTCCATGTCACACGATAAACGGAACAAAACCCTCCATGTTGTGAGCCCTTCTTCCATGCTGCAGCCTGATGAAATATGAATCGATGTAAAATATGTCAGAGGTACCAGTGACATCATCTTTGGCGTCAACTTCCTCTTCCTCCATTAAGTCAACATGTATAGGCATTAAGGGTTTCTCGGAGAACAGGCGCTTCGAAATAAAATTCATGCTTCAAGAGGAAAGAACAAAATCCCTATTGCATAACAGAAACCCTATCGAAGAACTAAACCACACGAAAAAAACTCGAGAAACCTCCCAAAAAACAAAATCATATTCTATGTTCTTTAATTTTATTTTATTATAACATTTATAAAAATAAAATAAAAATAGTACTAGCCCATCATAACTCTGCATCTATCATGTGTCGAGAGGGATCAAATCTCTCAAGGTGTAAACATGTTTTTAAGTTGTTTTAATTTAAATAAAAAAAAATTATGTAGAGGAACTTATCCCTTTATGCTCATGATAAATAAGGAGTAGAGGAACTTGATCCCTCTCTACTCATGATAAACATTGGTTTTATATATATATATATATATATATATATATATATATATATATATATATATGTCAAGTACACCATTAAAATGTTTTAATCATAAGAATTTATTTACTTT
>ML783833.1:195554-211545 GCA_009831015.1 Picea engelmannii
TTTGGGATGTATTAAGAAATTTTTTTCAATTAATATATATATATATATATATATGATATAAAAATATTTTAACTAAGGTGGACATTGAAATGTTTTATTTATGGTTCACATTGAAATATTTTTTCTTTTTTAAATGTTACATGTCAACTTCATGTTAAGCACGGAAGGAATTACACATTTCCCTTCTAGTGAATTGTAGAAAACCCATTTTAACCCAATAATATTTTATAATTTAATATATTATAAGATATAAAGGAAATTGTGATTTTTTTTTAAATATTTACTCATGTTCAAATCCAATTTTATAATAAAATTAATTATAATATTTTATAACCTTTACACTTCATTTTAATATTGTATTATCTTTACATAATATAAGATGTATGTCAATTTTAATGATTGAAATTTTAAAATGGACATAATTTGTTTTAAAATTATATAACTAAAATTTCAAGGAATATAATGAATGAAATAAGCATTTTATATTTATTGGATTGATTTATATAGATAAATTGAAAATAAATTAATATAGAGTTTAAAAAATGTAATGAATAAAATATACATTCTAAATTTGTTGAATTGATTTATATGGATGTGAAGTTTGAGGTTACATTGTCTCTAAAAAATTGTAAAAGAGGATTGAGAAAATCCAAGAGTTTTATAATTTATAATTTTAAAATTAAAGGAAATGCATCCTATACTACCGTTCTCGTAATTTTAAAATCAAAGGCAATATGCCCTATACTACCATCTTCGTAAAATCTAGTCTTTTCCCATTGAGAATATGGTTATGACTAGGTACCTAAAGTACAAGCATAAAACAACTAACATGAAAGACCAGAGGCTTATTAGATTGCTTCAAACTCTAAAAAAATTCATCTACTACTTAGAAGGGGCTAGCATAAAATTACTAAGTATCGGTTAAAGCATAGGAATATAGAAGAGAAGGTCATTGCTTAAAATATTGATACCATTAAAATACTAACACATCTAAATTTAAGGAGAAATTGTGGTGTTAAAAATAAATTTGAAAGGTTGGGCTTGAACAAATACATGAATGAATGAATTTATTAATGAGAATCAAATATATAAATGCGCATTGAGATATGACCTTTGGTTTCATCTTCCAATAGGTATGATGGTTTTTCCTATTCACCTATGACTCTTCATATTTATCCTAAATAAAATATTTACAATAATATTTATAAGACACCATAATACCTACGATTAGGTATTTGACATTCCCCCCTTAATATAAAGGAGTGTTTGTGGGTCCAAGCATCTTTCTAAACGTTTCAAACTTTTCTCTTCCAAGCGCTTTGGTGAATATGTCTGCAATTTTCTCACTTTTGGAACCATGTATCAAATGAATGGTCTTGGGCTCTACATGATGTCAAATCAGATTTCATGTTGATGTGTTTTGTTCGATCATGGAATCTACCATTCTTGGTCAACTTCTTTGCAAAAGTGTTGTCAATCAAAAGTGAAGTAGAATTCACTTGTTTCTCCTACAAATCCTCTAGTATCTTCCTGAGCTACACAATCTCCTTGTTGCCTATGAAACAACTACATACTCTGCCTCTATAGTGGAATCTGTTGGAATAGACTATTTGTGTGATCTCCAAGAGATAACTATTAATCCAAGACTCGTGAGGTATCCTGAAGTAGATACTCCATTCTCCTTATCCCCATCAAAGTATGAATTTGTATATCCAACTAATTTGAAGTCCTCCACCTTAGAGTATTTGAGCCCAAAGTCTTGAGTTCTCTTCAAGTACCTTAAAACTCTCTTTGTACCACACCAATGTCCTTCAAAAGGTTTTTGCATGAACCTATAAAGGATCCCAACTGCGAATGAAATATCTAATTTAGTAGTGGTAAGGTAGATAAGACTACCCATGAGTTGTCGATATTTAGTTGCATCCTCAAATTCATTCCCGTTTTTTATGTTAGCTTCAAATTTTTCTCCATCGGAGTATAAAGATAATTACAATCAACTACTCGAAATGTATTCAACAACTCTCCAATGTACTTATTTTGGGAAATGAATATATACCTTGGACTCTGAGTTACTTCAATGCCCAAGTAGTAGTAAAGATGTCCCATGTATGTCATCTCAAAACCTTTCTTCAATTATTTCTTTATGGATGCAATATATGCTTCATTTTTCCCTGCTATCAAAAGATCATCTACATACACCACAAGATAAACAATAGTTTTTTCAACTTTATTGATAAACAAGGTTGCATCATCAATATTAAAATGCTTGAAATTGATCTTCAAAAGATGCTCACATACTTTTTCATACCATGCGTGAGGTGCTTATTTTATTCCATACAAAGACTTATTGATCTTGTATAACTCATGTTCTTGACCCTTCACAACAAATCCTTTTGGTTGAGACATGTAGACATTCTCGTTCAAATCTTCATTCAAGAAATTTGTCTTCACATCCATGTGATGAGTCTTCCACCTATTTTGTGTTTCCAAAGCCAACAAAGCACAAATGGTAGACCATTTTTTTGTCGGGGAAATAGTCTCCTCCTAGTCTATGACTTTTTTCTATGTCTATCCTTTTTCCACAAGCCTAGCCTTATGCTTATCAAGTGAACCATCTGATTTGTAGTTGTTCTTGTAGACCCATTTTCTACGATTTGGTTTGGTTACGAATGGAATATCCACCAACTTCCATGCCCCATTCTTGATGAGAGAATCATACTCTTTTTTTATGTCTTATTTCCATTCATCATGAGAAGTGGCTTCTTCAAAGGAAGTCGGTTCAAACTTAGTAGATAAATTCAACTCACAATCATATGAAACATTTGTATCATTAACATCACCTAAATATGAATCATCTACATCATCTTCGTCATCTTGTCTTGTTGAAATTATGGTTCCTATATCTTTCCAACCTCATCAGGACGAATACTTTCAAGTGTCTTGATGAGCCACTTTGGACATTTGTATGATGGTACAAGTTGATCAACTGATTGAGATGAAATTGCATTCCCATCAAGATTCAACCTTTCAATCCTTTCAATCACATCATCCAATCGAACCTCATGTTATGATGAAGTGGTTGGGTCTTCTACATGAGGGGGAAATGGCACTTCAAAAAGAGATTCCAATATTGATCCAAGATAGGAATCCCCCCTTCAAGATGTGGAATCTCATTATCAAACTCATGATATGTCTTTGCATGGGTAAATATATCAACATGTTCAAGTTGTCGCTCAATAGTCTTATCATTCTTAATGGATTTAAGAAAAATCACATCTCTAGAAAGAATGAACTTTTTATTTACCTCATCATAAAGACGATATGCCTTGGTGGTATTTGAGTACCCCAAGAAGATGCACTTTTGACTCCTTGCACCTAGTTTGTTTCTTTGGTCCTTAGGAATTAAGGCATAACAAGTGGAACCAAAAACCTTGAGATGCCTCACAGAAGGAATGATATTATACCACATTTAATAAGGATTCTTGTTCCCAAGAGCATGATATGGACTTTTGTTTCTCTAATACACTTCACATAGAATTGCATCAGCCCAAAACATCTGCTACACCATTCTTTTGAGGATTGTATGGAACAATGGTTTGATGTTTGATCCCATATTGAAGAAGATAGATTTCAAACTCATTAGAAGTATATTCCCCTCCATTATCAGTATGAAGAGTGCCAATATGAGATTGTTCTTCATTTTCAATCCATCGATGAAATTTTTTAATTGTTTCAAATGCTTGAGATTTTTGTTTCAACAAATAAACCCAACACATCTCGGTGTAATCATCAATAAAAGTCATGATATATTAATTACCAAAAGTAGATTCAATGAGCATGGGGCCACACATATCAAAGTGTATTGTTGGACCTTGGCTATGTATTAATAAAGAAAGCGAAAAAACAGGAAGAGAGAAGACGAAGTTTGAACTACGCGGAAGACAAGTTGACTAAGATTGGGTCGAAGTGGCCAAAAGAGAAAAAAAGATGGAGTGAAGTAAGAGAAAGCGAGTTTTTGAACGAGAAGATCGAGGAAGATAGATCAGCAAGGAATATGGATTGTGGACAAATCGTCAAGCGGAAAAATCCACCAATGGATGCTTTGGAGCACCTCGCAGAAAAGAAGGAAAGACAGGCTGGTGAAGCTCTGAAAACGCAGGTCAATTTGACCTAGGTTTTTAGACACCTAGGGTTTTTTCATTTAGGGTTTTGACACCTAGGTTTTGCCCTAAGGTTATCCCATAGTCATTTTAATGTATAAATAAAGTTCAAGAGGACCTAGGATGGGTTCAACAATGTTATGATGAATGATTGTTGTTATAGTTGAGAAAGAAGTATTATGTTGTGAGAGAAATCTGTCTTGTAAGATCTTTAGCTGGGTGCGAAGATCAACCCTACAGCTTGGTGCATAGGGAGGGGAGAGAAGAAGAAAAGAGAGAGAGGTCTGTAAGCCAAGTGTGCAAATAGAACTGTATGATTTCATATAATATCAAGAAACATAGTTATGTGGACGTAGCCTTAAGGAGAGGGTGAACCATGTATATCTTGTTGTAGTTTGTGAATGTTGTTGTGTTATTATGCTTTATGTTATATTGTTATTGCAATATTGTGTTAGATCTGAGATATAACTTGCGCGGTAGGTTTAAGGGAGAAAAATAATAGCTAGGTTGTTGCGTGTTGTTGCCTTGGATCCACTTTGCATTTTCTCTAGTTGTAGACACCTATGTCCTGCAACCCCCTATTGCTACTTCAGGTAAGACTGCATCTGCTTCGTAGGTTTTTCCGAAAGGGCTAGTAGTTAGGGTTAGTTGGTGCGTTGTTAGAGTTGAACCCTGGCTCTACCCCTGTGCCAACAAATGGTTCTTTTTTCGGGACCAGGATCTTCTTGAGGGAATGTCAAGGTGGTTTCCATCGAAGACAAAAATTCAGAAATGGATAGAGGAACAAGAGAAGGACTTCGTTGAAGCACAGAACAAGAACCATAATCTTAGTATAGAGGATTGGTTGGGAAGGTATATCTTTACTGATATACACGAGATTTTATTTGAAGGAATTCATCAGGAGATATATGAGTGTCTAGCCAGATTAGCAGATACCCAGTTTGAAATCAGACTTTGACCACCTGTGGTTTGGGCATTGGCGTTGATCAAGAAGGTCAAGATATTTGATAACGCCGTGTCAAGAGTAGTATATCACTGGTTTGATAGCACCATTGGAGGGTACATCACCGAGTTTGTTGTTGATAGAGTAGAGTCATATAGCCAAGCTAAGAGATATTTCTTTAAGGGACCTAGAGGAAAAATTTTACACTTTTTGAAGTTGAAGATCAAGATGCTATTGCATGAGAAGAACATATTGAAGATACATTGATCGGTCGGATCAAAAAAATCTAATGTTCAAGAACTCAGACAACGACAGTGACATAGAGGTTGTACACACGCACAGTGGGAGAACGTTCAGAGAAGTTCCTCTTGCTAACCTATTTAATCAAAACTATGGGGATGAAGGATTCTACAGTGGAGAAGAGGCATATCTGACAGACAAAGAGAACTCAAAGTCCGCTAAGGCAGAGGAAGGGAAGACTGAAGAACCTCTCCGAGAAGAACCAAAAGCTTCAAGAACTGCGCCCATTGTTAAAGTAAGTACTATTACTCCTCCTGTTGTTTTAGCAACGTTAAGTAACCAGAGTAGTCAGAGTTATCGGAGCACTCAAAGCATTGTTACCAGCAGTTCAGTACATACTTAGTCAAGAAACCTAGGAATATCTATGACAGATGAAATGAGGCTACCTATCTTTA
Source organism: Picea engelmannii (assembly GCA_009831015.1). Classification (NCBI taxonomy): domain Eukaryota; kingdom Viridiplantae; phylum Streptophyta; class Pinopsida; order Pinales; family Pinaceae; genus Picea; species Picea engelmannii. The sequence continues at coordinate 201,353 of ML783833.1, forward strand.
GAGGAGATGGATCTAAAGATCCTGATCAGCATTGGTTTTTATGCAAAGTTGTATGGAGTATTAAGAATGTTACTGATGAAGCAGTTAAGGGAACTCAGTTTATTACTACCTTGAGAGACCGTGCACTAAGCTAGTACATGAAATTTGTTAAAGGAATTGTACAGCCTAAACCATTGAATGAGATCAAGAATGCGTTGAGTGCAAAATTCAAGAAACCCAAGTCGAAGTCACAATGCATTACAGAACTGAAAGAAATCAAGCAGAGAGTAGTTGAACCTATTTGGGAGTTTGATCAAAGGTTTAAGACCTTGACAGGTTGTTTGAGTTTTCAGATCTCAAACGAGCAGAACAAGGAATGGTTCATTACTTCCCTCTTGCCACACATCACATTCCCTCTGATGCAACAGAAGATCGCTTCGCAGGCTGAGGTGTTGGAGATTGCCATGAAACTAGAATTGGCCCCTATGGGAGAATCCAGCTCAAGTATGATTCAAATTTTGAGTCAATGAACTAGCTTATGTTTGCAAGTCGAAGATATGAAGAAAGACAAGGGAAAAGATAAAAGAGAAGACATCTGGTGTATCAGATGCAAATCAGAAGGCCATGACAAGGAGCATTATCCCCTATTTCATGAGTACTTGGCTTATGGAGCTCTGATCCCTTTGAAACAGGTTACCCTACCTTAGTGCGAGGTATGTAGAAATAGACATCTCCCTAGAGAATGTTATTATTTGCAAAAATATGTCTAAACACCTACCAACCTTTACTGCACATTCTGTAAATCTATGGGGCATGATGAGAAATATTGTAGGGATTATGACATCTTGCATGAAAGATCAAGAGACACATATAGAATTCAAGGTGAAGTACAGCAAGAAGGGAATACTACACAGTTTAACTCTCTAGGAAGTGGAAACTTCAACCCTCATGGTGTATTTAGAGGAAGAGGACGAGGAGGAGGCATGGGTCGAGGTAGAGGACAGATCATTTGTTATAACTGCACACAACCAGGACACTTGGAAAGGGACTGTTAGAACCCTTGTACCACTTGCAGCTATTGCAACTCATTTGAACATGTTATTGAAGATAGTCTTGTGTTGTTAGCCAAACTTCAGGAGAGACGAGGAGGAAACCCGCAAGTACAATTGATCTCCACAGAACCTTGCAGAGAGGATCCTATATTCGTTATTATCACTAGAGGAGGTGTTGTTACCAGAGAAGACAGAGTGACCCCAGGGAAGAATACAAAAGAATCAGGAGTTAGAAGAGCTGCAGAGAAGACACAAGAGTTTGATTCGAGGAAAGAGAAGCATACATTTGAAGAGGCAATAAGAGAATTCGGAGAAGATTAGGCTTCTTCATCAAAGGCACAACCAGAAGTGAGAGAAGGTGGAATGCCCCTGGCCTTTGATCAGTCTGCTTCGCCCGGAGAAGAAATAGAGGTAAGAAGGCTTATGGAATTCTTATGTACTTGCATTAATTTGATTAAGGATGAAAAATCCATACAAGAACTACAAAATTTGATCAGACAATATGAGATAGGAAGGGTAGATCCTTTGTTGAATAAAGCAGTACATAAACTATCCAGAAAGAGAAGGACAAATAAGGAACTACACCTTAATGCTCAAATTGGAGATTATGATATAGATTATGTGGTCCTCAACTTAAGGTCAGAAGTCAATGTCATGATGAAGCAGACCTAGGCACTGATGGGAAAACCCAAGTTGATCTATTCTCCTATCAGGCTTAGGATGGCTAATCAACAGGAAGTAAGCCCCTTTGGAAGGTTGGAGCATGTCCCTGTGGACATCGATGGGGTAAGGGCGTTTGCGGACTTTGAGGTGATTGAGATAGTTGACAAAAGTTGTCCTTATTCTGCGTTGTTAGAAATTGATTGGGCTTTCAACAACTCCATTGTTGTTAACTTAAAGAAAATAAGAATGAAATTTGAAGGTGATGGCCTTAGGGTCATTGCACCTTTAGATCCTGATGAAGGTCGGAGATACACAAAACCCATCAGAGAAGAAGACTAGGCATATGAGCTCGAGAATATATATAAATTGACAGCAAGACAAGAGTATTACATTAATCCTACAGCAGATGGGAATTTAAGCTGGTGAAGTGACAGCGCATGCTCATCAGACTCAAAAGAAGCACTAGATAACTGGAAAGACAAAATGTACGAAGTTTCTGTGCGGAGATGTGTCAGATTGACCAGGGAAGTTCGCTAGATTGGCACAGAAGTAAGTAAATTGCCCACATTTGATGGTTTAAATCATTTAGAAACTTTCTTGTTGGAATTTGAAGAAGTTGTACTAGTACAACAGATATTGTTGGCACTAGATGAAGCTTTGAAAGCAACGCCAACGAGATGGTGGGGAACACATAAGAAAAACATAGTGGAGTGGGTACAATGTCGCACTTTGATGACAACGCAGTTTTTAGACAACATCGAAGGATGCGAAGTTCGTTATACATGTCAGATTTGCCAAAAATACCATGTGTGAAGCTGTGAGGAGGCATGGAGCAGCCTCCCCCAAGAATAGTGGGTGCATAAGTTCATCAATACTTTGGATACCACGCATATCAACTGGTACCTCCAAGCAGAACTGTTTCTCATCACTGCAGATTGGTACGGTATGACTTAGAACTTTGTAGATACATTTTTATTTGAAATTCAGTATCCCACAGTGGATCAAGCTTTACAAGTTGTCAGACAGAAAGTTTTTGAGGAGGCGCCTAGCCTCCATGTTGAGCAAGAAGAGGATGAATGGACTGTGCCTCTTCATAAATTGCAAGGTTGTTACAATATAAATGTTGATGAAGACGATGATCCTAGGAATGTGAACACCGTAGAAACAGAAGGGAAGAGAGACGTAGAAGGATCAGGAGTCGAACTACCTTTCATTGGGCAGCCGATCAAGATCAAGAAATTTAATATTGGAACAGAGCAAGCACCTAAGATGGATAACGTTGGAGATTATTAGGATGTTTCCACCATTGATAAAATCATAGAATTACTGCATGAATATCAGGACTTGTTTCCAACCAATTTCACTGACATGAAGGGAATTAAAGGGCCCATGGGAGAGATCAAGATCCCCTTGAGACCAGATGCAATTCCAGTCAAGCAGAGACCCTACAGATTGAATCCTAAATATAAGCAAAAAGTCAAAATTGAATTAGATAGAATGTTGGAAGTAGGAATCATAGAACCAGTTGAAGAATCATAATGGATTAGCCCTATGGTGGTCTAAGATAAGAAGACATGAGAGATCAGGATCTGTGTAGATCTCAGGAAGCTCAATGATTCATGTTTGCATGACCCATTCCCTACACCTTTCACTGACGAAGTGCTAGATAATGTAGGAGGACAAGAGGTATATTCCTTTACAGATGGATTTTCAGGATATCACCAGATCAAGATTGCTAAAGAAGATCGCCATAAGACCACATTTGCAATAGAATGGGGTTCCTACCAGTACACAGTGATGCCTTTCAGATTGAAGAATGCACCGGCCATCTTTTCTAGGGTGGTGGTCGAAGCATTCAAGGATTTTTTACATAAATTTTTGGAAGCATATTTTGATGATTGGACTGTTTTTAGCTTGTTACAGAATCATATTGAATGTTTAAGACTAATGTTGGATAAGTGTAGGTAATGTCATATTTCCCTGAATCTGAAGAAGTGCATCTTCTTTTCACCTTTTGGAGTGTTGTTGGGCCATATTGTGTGTAAGCAGGGGTTGTTGGTAGATCCGTCCAAGATTGTCATCATCGTGGATCTACATCCCCCTACTTTGGTTAGACAATTGTGCACTGTGTTGGGACATACTGGATACTACAAGAAGTTCATTAAGGGTTGTGTACAGATTACAGCACCCATGGAGAAGATTTTGAAGAAAGATTGTTTGTTTCAATGGACAGAAGAATGCCAGTAGAGCTTCGACACACTGAAACAAAAAATGGTTACTGCGCCTATTCTAGTTTTCCCAAATTGGAATAAGGAGTTTCATGTGCATGTCGATGCATCCTCTATTGCATTAGGAGTAGTGCTAGCACAACCAGGAGCATGAGATATTGACCATCTGTTAGCCTTTGCTAGCAGGAAACTATCTACAACTGAGACAAATTACACCACCACTGAAAGAGAAGGTTTAGCCATGGTGTATGTGATGTAGAAGTTTTGTTACTATTTGCTGGGAGGACATTTTAAGATGTTTATTGATCACTCTGCATTGAAATACTTAGTCAACAAGCTAGTGTTGGGGGGAAGAATATGCAGATGGCTATTATTATTCCAGGAATATGATTTTGAGATTATGGTCAAGCCAGGGAGAATGAACACGGGACCTGATCATTTGTCCAAATTAGAGAATGGAGAGGAACCTACTAGTTTGGAGGATATACTACCAGATGCACAGTTGTTGGCCATCAGAAAGGTTGAGGATCACTTTGTCGAGATAGTCCAGTTTCTGTCAACAGGAATGGCACCTAGTGACTATACAATCATTCAAAAGAAACAGCTGGTAGTTCATGCTGCAGATTTTTCACTTATAGTTGGACAACTATACAAGATGGGACCTAATGAGATCCTGAGGAGATGTGTTATGGAGGCAAAAAGACCACTGATTTTGGAAAAATCACATGAAGGCATCACAGGAGGACACTACGCAGGGAAAGTAACAGCGCAGAAGGTTCTTAGACTGGGCCTCTGGTGGCCTACTTTACAGAAGGATGCTAAGGAATACTATAAAGCCTGCGATGTATGCCAAAGAGTTGGGAAACCTTCAAGGAGAGATGAGATGCCTTTAGCACCTCAGCTAATTTTGCAGGCATTTGAGAAATGGGCCATTGATTTCGTGGGACCTATAAACCCACCAGGGAAGCGCACAGGAGCTAGATACATCATCATTGCGACAAAGTATTTGACAAGATGGGAAGAAGCAAGAGTAGTTAAGGACTGTAGTGCAACTACAACTGTGCAATTTATATTTGATGATATCATAACTAGGTTTGGATGCCCGAAGACCCTTATGAGCGATCAAGGTACACACTTTATTAATAAGACCATTGAAGCCTTGACTCAAGAATTTGCATTTCACCATCAGAAGAGTACTCCATACCACCCACAAGAGAATGGGACAGTAGAAGCTTTCAATAAGATCTTGGAGACAATGTTGATGAAGATTTGCAATGTGAACAGGGATGATTGGGATTTGAGAGTACCAGCAGTGTTATGGACCTATAGAACCACTTGCAAGAAGTTGGAAGCAAGCTCCCTTTAATATGGTTTATGGTCTTGAAGCAGTTGTCCCTATGGAATATTTGGTTCCTAGTCTCAGAATTGCAGCCTTTACAGATATGGATGACACTGGCGCTATGCAAGAGAGGTTTGTGCAATTGGTGGAACTAGAAGAAGACAGATTCATTGCAGGATTTCACCAGCAGGTACAGAAGGAATGAGAAAAGGCCTACCATGACAGGCACATCAAGAAGAAAACCTTTAAGCAAGGAGATCTGGTATTGGTATATGACAGCAAGTTCATGAAGCATCCAAGGATGTTCAGGACACATTGGCTTGGGCCATATGAGGTTGCTTATGTTACAAAAGGAGGAGTTGTGCAGTTGAAGACTTTGAATGGAGAATGGAAGGAAGGTTTGGTAAATGGAAGCCAATTGAAATTGTATTATGACAACCAGCTGCCTCACGACTCTCAATAAACATAGAAGGAGAAGGTTCTAGGTACTAGGTGCAGTTGAAACCAGGTACCAGACACAGAAAAGATAGTCTACACAAGGAAGGGAGGGACAGAGCAGAAAGCACAAGCTACCTCGCGCAATCTGAAGTCAAAATAAAATAGAAGGTTTAGACCTAAAGTGCCTCGAGACGAGTCACATGTGAGTGTTGGGGGCATGTTGGCTCTTGGCTATGGATTAAGAAAGAAAGCGAAGAAAAAGGAAGAGAGAGACGAAGTGTGAACTGTGCAGAAGACAAGTTGACTAAGATTGGGTCGAAGTGGCCAAAAGAGCAGAAAAGACGGAGCGAAGTAAGAGAAAGAAATTTGTTGAACGAGAAGATCGAGGAAGACAGATCAGCAAGGAATATGGGTCGTGGAAAAATCATCAAGCAGAAAAAGCCACCAATGGATGCTTTGGAGCACCTCGTGGAAAATAAGGAAAGACAGGTTGGTGAAGCCCTAAAAACACAGGTGAAGTTGACCTAGGGTTTTATACACCTAGGGTTTTGGCATTTAGGGTTTTGACACCTAGGTTTTGGCCTAAAGTTGTTTGAAAGTCATTGTAATGTATAAATAAAGGTCAAGAGGACCTGGGATGGGGTCGACGATGTTATGATGAGTGATTCTTGTTATAGTTGAGAGAGAAGTATTGTGTTGTAAGATCTTCAGCTGGGTGCGAAGATCAACCCTGTAGCTGGGTGCACAGGGAGGGGAGAGAAGAAGAAAAGGGAGAGAGATCTGCAAGCTAAGTGTGCAGATAGAACTATATGATTTCATATAATATCAAGAAATGTAGTTTTGTGGATGTAGCCCTAGGGAGAGGGTGAACCGCGTATATCTTGTTGTTGTGTGTGATTGATGTTGTGTTCTTCTGCTTTTTGTTATATTGTTATTGCAATATTGTGTTAGATTTGAGATATAACTTGCGTAGTAGGTTTAAGGGAGAAAAAGAATAGCTAGGTTGTTGTGTGTTGTTGCATTGGATCCACTTTGAATTTCCTATAGTTGTAGACACTTGTGTCCTGCAACTCCCTATTGCTACTTCAGGTGAGACTGCATCTGCTTCGCAGGTATTTCTGAAAGGGCCAGTAGTTAGGGTTTGTTGGTGCATTGTTAGAGTTGAACCTTGGGTCTACCCATGTGCCAACATGTATCAACTCTAGCTTTTTGCATGCTCTCAAAGTAGAATCGTGAAAAAGATGCTCGATATGTTTACCAAGGATACATGCCTCACATTGCTTCAAATTCCTTGGAATGGGGGGCAAACCAAAAACACCATTTTTCTTCAACATACAAAAACTATCATGATTGATGTACCCAAATCTAGCATGCCACAATAGATTGGATGACAATGTACCTTCAACATGGTGAGAGAGGTATGCAAAGTTATGTGCTCATGCAGATGTCCCTTCTAACTTCAATAATTTATCATCCTCCCATCCTGTCATAACAAACATGTTGTTGGAAGACCTCCTTATTTCAAATTTTCCATTAAATGTGTGAATAGTATGGCCTTGCTTTCAAATGTGCACAAGAGAAAGCAAGTTCCTCCACAACTTAAGAAGATAAATAACATTATACAAAATAAAATCCAACAATCCAGACAAGTTGAGCTTGATGGAGCCAATTCTCGTAGGTTTTAAACTAAAATCATTTGCAAAGTTCATTGCACCCTTTACATTGTCATCAAATTCCTCAAATAAATCTCTCTAAAAGTCATGTGGCAAGAGGCACCAATTTCAAGCAACCAAGCATCTCTCCAAGAAGCAAATGAAGTTTTGAACAAATCTTCATTTATGTCAATATTGTAATGAGCAACAACAAAATTAGCAGATTTAGGAGCTTTACCTTTTTCTTCCTTTTGTTTATGTTATTCTTTGATCTTCTCCCATGAGATCCTAAGTGTATTTGCATCATGTCCATTCTTTCCACTACAAACACAATGAAAATCATATCTTTCACCTTTTGATTATGCCAAGGGGTTGAAAAATTCACCTTTTGATTATGCAGGGGTTGAAAAATTCCTATGGATTGAAGGCTCGCTTTGAGGTTGTTTATTCTAATTTATCAAAGACACCTCCAATCTCGAAGGTTTTAAACCTTTATGCAAGACATCAAAAAGATCATTGTCGTCTTCAATAGTTATAATATCATTATCTTTATCAACATGTGTTATAACAAACTGTGCATATGGATTGAATTGAAAAATCTTTCATATTTTAAATCTCAGTCCCACTAGGAGTAGGAGAGGTCCAGACTACCATGTTCCCTTGCATACACAATGAATCTCCTCAAAGAAGTGTTATATTTTACCTTGAAAACCAAGGCCATGACTACTCACACAAATTCAAAAGTAATGTAAAGAGAGTATATAGTCGAGCGTCACAGTGAGCCGCAAGTTCAAATCACAGATAAGGTAGCAAAGGTTGTAGAATTAGCTCTCTATAGCTAGGCAATTCTGTTATTCCAATGGCTGAATTTGGATGAAAATGGATGCAATTTTCACCGTACTCAAGTTCTACCCATGTGTTTCTATGAGCTGCAAATAGTAAGTAGATGCATTCAAATCAATATGTTTTGAGGCTAAGGCGAGGCTCTTGGATATTGCTTACAGTTACGTTTTTTTTTAAATAGATGCACTAGAGCAACAGCTGCAACAACAGGTCAATGCGTTACAGACATCTCCTTTTCTGTCCAATTTTGGGAATCAAACTTGGAGGCAAATCGTTTGGGCTCCAAGATGCAATCTAACCATTATCTTCCTTGCAATCTGACCGTTATCTTCCTTGAATTGTTGGTGAGAGAATTCCAACTGTGGGATTAGGTTTAGGGTTATGCAGCACAACGCGGTGTTCTACTATGCGACAGAGGATCCAACCCATCAAGCTCTCTCTTCTATTGCTTTGTGCACAAGGACGATGCCTTCCGCAACAGCAGATTCAACCTCCTAAATTGGATAGTGAAGGGCCTCTGGATCATGCGGGCCACCGTGGGAAACCAGGCGACGTGCCTCCTGGGCAAGGCCCTCGCCTATTATAGAGGGAACAATTATTTAGAAATCGATGCCTATTATAGAGGGAACAATTATTTAGAAATCGATGTCGGCATCAGCTCCTCGGTGCTCGCAAGCACTATAATTCATCTCGCCCTCGGTTACATGACCTCCTTATCAATGAACATGGCATTCATGGTGGAGTCTCAAACGGAGGAAGAACTACGTGAATGGATCCTTGAGGCCATTCGTATTCACCAGATCGAAATGTCCTCAGAGCTCCTGGGAGACATTATCGTCAGATTAAGAATAAACCTACCCAAAATCTCATTATAGTCATGGTGTTGTGTGCACTGTTGTATTAACAAAGCATGTTTCCTTTAATCGGTTTCAACAAACTCGAGTTGATTCAAATAACACTACTATAGCAGGAAGACTAGAGAGCAGGCAAGATCATGGAGTTACCAGAAAAATATCAAGGCTCGCTATACCATTAATAGGCTAAGTAATGAATTTATTAATGAGAGCCAGATATATAATTACATTGAGATAATGAACTTTGGTTTACAGAGGGAACAATTATTTAGAAATCGATGTCGGCATCAGCTCCTGATGCTCGCAAGCACTATAATTCATCTCGCACTCGGTTACATGACCTCCATAGTTACATGATTTCCATAATGAACTTTGGTTTCATCTTTTAAGAGATTATATGATTGTTATTATTAATTTGTGACTTTTCATTTTTTTTTAAATCTATGAAATGTTTTTTTTGGTGGAAATCTATCAATATAAATTTACATGAATTATTATTTTTTTATTCAAAATCCATTTTTGAATGTAGAAATGGATTCAGTACAGAAATAATCACTTAAACCTAAAAATCCACAATTTCTCAAGGGATTTTCAGACAAATATCCCCTGAAAAAATCATCCTCTGGTAGAAGGTTTAGCCTCAATCCCTAAGATTAAGTATCTAACAAAATTGAGGAAAAGAGATAATTAAGATACAATAAGGAAGTCATTAATCGCTCTAAAAGATTGAAAGTATCTTTTGTTTTAGCTAGCTTAAAAACAGAAAATCAATATTGCTAAAATAAAAATAAACTCCTAACACAACATTTTGAAATGAAAGAAATTTTCATATTTTGTATACTAAAAGGATTGAGGACGAAAAGTACTTTCTTTTAAAATGTCTTACTTATGACCACATTAAATCTCAATTTAAAAATATTTGTAATAATATCGATTTTGAGAAACTCTTAACTCATCAAAATTATGGAGATTTAAGATAGTTTATCTCCTATATTTTCAAGTATAAACATAAAACTCTAGAAAAAACTAACTAATCTTTTACCATTTTTTTCTTTTAAAATTCAATAAATCTAAGTTAATCTTAGTCAATAATAATCATCATTATTATATAATCATGAATATCTAAATTAATTTATAAATGGAAA
>ML783833.1:211595-240983 GCA_009831015.1 Picea engelmannii
ATATATATATATACAATATTCACATATGAAAGATATTGTAATCTATTGTCAAACGATACATTTGGCAGTTATATTCAGGCACACAACAACCCATAATAAAAAAACAAATAAATAAATTGAAATGGCATTCATCCTTTCCCCTTTGCAAATTTTATTTTCAATCAATTTAAGGAGCATCAATGCACCCAAAAACACATAGTCTCATCCAACTTAAAGAGAATCAGTGCACCCAAAAATGAAATAAATATATTTCATGGATTCTTACACCAATAATCAGCTTGCAAATAGTCCAAATTGTATCTTCAATAAGAAATAATCAAACCTTGAGTTGATAATAGTAGTTTCGTACTTGACTATTGTTTAAATCCCAGATTTTTAATCTTCGATGCAACTTTCCAAATACAAGACAATGTTTATAGTGTCATTGGAGAAAAAATAAACCTATTATAATCTCACAAGTTTAAGAGTACTTTCACACAAATAGATATAGCTCCAGCATGGATATTCATACAATTTTATTTTAAAATTGCATACCCATCGTCGAGCTATGACTAATAAAAATATCAAAATCTTGTTGAACCAAAACTATTGGTAGTTTATGCCAAAAACATCTAAAGGAAGCCTTCAAATATATATTAATTTAGTAATTCAAGGGCCACAAAACAAGCTGCATGAGTGCAAGAGAATCGGTGACAACCCAAATTGATGAACTTCATTCTTAGTATTTTGTAAGAATTCAAATGCACATGTTCATGTATGTTATCACCGAAAAATTGTTCACAGCAATACCAACAATGGTTGAAGAAAGTATCAGTGCAACATACCAATCAACATGTCTCGAGCATTAACATGATTCATTTAGCAAGTCAAAAAACTATACAAATGGTTCCTTGAATTTCCATGCATTCTTCTAAAGATTTGCTTGCGCACATCTGCATGGGAAAACATAGTTGAATCTGCGTAAATTACGCGGGTTGCATGACTGTCTCCACATAACTCAAATGGATGCGGAAATGACGCATCAATGATTTTGGTCAGGCTTCACCCACTTCCAGACTGAGGTGTGCCATGACAAGATGCCCAAATAAGGTCAAAATCTAGACTTGGATCCATTTAAGGACTATGAGGTACCTCCAAAGGGCCCATATTCACACTATGAACTACTTATATAAAATCTTGCATGAATCCTATAAATACAAGTTTGAGGTATGCAAACAGAGTAAGAGTATGATGTATTGTTATGTTGTTGAATTTGTTCTTTAAGAATCCATATTTCTCCTAGAGACATTCAAGAATTCATAGCAAGTGTTATCCTTCTCACCTCTTGAGAATCTTAGCAAGTAATTCTTCGCCATTGTCACTCCATTGTTAGAAGAGAAAGAAGCTCTATATTGGGGACCTCAAGGGCCCTCCCAAGGAGGAAGAGGGGACTCATAAGTCCATGCATTTCTCCAAGGTGTTATCAATTCAAAGACCCTTTCCATTGGTAGTTATTCCTTGTTCCATTTTTGAGTATTTATTTGTGTCTCATGCATGCTTAGTTTAGTTGTATTTTATTTTTATTTTATTTCTTTTTTACTTCATGCTTGGTTCACTAATCAACTAAATTTTTTATGTGTTAACTTACTGGTCTAACAACGTAGTTAAGTGCTTCATTTTTGCTCACCTAAGTGGAAAAACAAGCACAACATATTAGTGAGTCCACTAGGAAATTGGATCAAATTCCTCCCCATTTAGGCCTTTAGAGTGTTTAGTTTAATCATTTTGCTATGCAAGTGTCAAAATCGGCCTACCACAACCTCCAAATTAACCAATTGAACCTTTGGGTAGGAGAACTCATTTTGAATTTTTATTCCTGCGGCTTGACTGTGTTTTTTCGGGTATCGAAAGAACAATCGTGCATCTTTGCACAATTTGTGCACTTTCTCTATTTCCTTGTTGTGTAGTATGCACAATATGTGCACTATGTGTGTTGTGTGCGACTTTCAGAACTACAACATGCGTAGAAATTCTGATTTTCATTGTTTTCAAGAATTTCAGAGTTGATCTCACCAAGTATCTTTAGGTTTACATTTTCATCACTTTGTAAGGCAACAAAAACACACTTAGAGTTCTTTCTAGCATTATTAATTAGCTAACCTAGGCACTAAAAAGGTCTAAAAAGAACCATAATTATTTCTTGTGCGTTGCCACATGGATGGCCATTTGTAGCATTTGAATTCTTAGTTTAGTTGTTTTTTATTTCACAGCTACTTAATCGCTCGGGACTAGGAACTTGTTTTGGCACCCCTATTATGATTTTTCCCTCACACTCCTTGTGATCTTGGGAAATTAGAAAAGGGTATCTTGAAAAGTTCCATCTCCCTTTAGCAAATCATCAAATCATCAATTAGGAGAGGCCAAATCCCGCTTGAGTACCTCTTAGTTTTATTTTCATAAATTGAAATACAATATTAAAAGTTGTAAAGCGACCATACATGCCCACATGCTTACAAAATTAGAATAGTTTCAATTTTTTTACAAAGCAATCAAAACAATCTAGGGATTAAAAGGAATTTGTAAGGACCCAATGTCCACATGATTTACAATCTAGGAGAAGCTCCAATTTTCTTAGATTAGACAACATCTTAGGGATTTTAAAAGATCAAAAGTAAGGACCCATATGTCCACATTGTTAGTGATCTAGGGATTTTGAATTACACAAGGATTGTCTAAACACATTTAGTAAGTTACAATAATCAAGATTTGTAACAGACAACACGATGTCCACATGATAAAATATTGTACATTAACTTATTGAAAATATTGTTCACACCCTTTTCACTCTTTTCACACAAGAGCACCTCACCACACACTTAAAATTTCTATTGCATACTCGAAGTCATAGTATCCTCTCCTCCCTGCGCCCATAAGAAATCTAGTAGGATCATAAAGACTTTATATATCTTTGGAAATTTTCCACGCCATTTAAATCAACGAGATTGGTTCATGACCCCAATCTCCCAACCCACTTCAAATCCTAAAATAAACCCTTAAGAACTCATTTTAACCTCCACAGAAGGAGCACAAAATAATTTTCTAAGCTAAGTTAGGATCTCAGGGGTAGGCATAAAAAAAAAAAACCTTGTTATCATTTTCACATTTGAAGCTTAAGAGTTGACAAATTAGGAAACCAAAAATCCTCTAAATCAAATGTTCATATACCATAAGTTAGGGGGATACTCATGAAGGGTTGAAGGTCAAGGTCTAGTTGTTTTGTGTGTGCCTCCTTCAATCACCCAACTCTTGGAAAGAATCTAGCCCATGACCCATTTTTTAGGCCAAAAATATGAATGCCCCACTTGATCAAGGTAACTTAGTTGCCAAAAATTAGAATTTCTTCCCTGGTGGCAGTTGAGGGATGCAATTGCACCTCAGTCAAATTTTGAACAACTATTGGGAAATATCACCAGTACTTTCGGGATATGGCCCCTTTACCCATCATTATAATTTATTATGCATACCTTCATTAGTTCCTCTTCTAGTGATTCCATGCCCCACTATTGAGTGCTTTTGGAATGCCCAGTGCTATTTTTTGAGAGGAAGGACGATACATCTTTTAGGACACGTGAAAAATTATTTTACTCCCCCAATTGGATAAAACCCAATTACCCTACAGTTTTTCTTGTTTAGTTGTTTTATGTATGATATCCCTTATTGATTACATGCATCTTTGAAAGACATTGTTGAGATAATCTAAAAAAAGAAGTTGTTATTATTTTCTCTCATCACTATTTACACACACACTTTGTTGCTAGTATGGAATCATAGGGGACCCACAAAACCCATGACATTATAGATGTTTTTTTTTAGTACTATGGTGCTTAGTTAGACCTTGCTAGGTTATACCTTGTGTGGCACAACTCCCCCCAACATCCAATCTAGTAGCCTTTCCTCTTTCAGAGTGGGCTCTCAACCATCAAACATAATGGAAGGACCACAAAACCTACCATATCTAACTCCATTTTCTTCTTCCCAATTTGGAAAAACTTGGGCCCCGTATCCTAGTTACATTGGTCATCCACCACTCACAAGGAGTAATAAGATAACCACCCACTATCAATTCCCAAAGCATGGGGGAAATGCTTGTGAATAAGGAGGCACTCATAATCCTCACCAAAACTACAATCAAACATATTATCCCCTAGCCTAGGAATAACTAAGGAGAATATGTCTCGAGGCCCACAAGTCCTAGACATGGAGTACCCATAGGCATATTGACTTGAGCTTGGCCCTGGAGGCCCATCTTTCTTCTTCAATGCCTCCACCTTTTCAACAAAAACATCATCCATCCCATTGGCCTGGTCCTTCAATAGTAGTGGGTCTTGCTCCATGAGGTAATGAGTTTGGGTATCATGGTATGTGTCACTATGATTATCAAAACATTTGAATATGTGCATTTAATTATTTTTACTTCTAATTTGTGCTTGGACCTTATGCCTTTCCAATAAGGATTCCTTAGTAGGTTGGTTCCCATAGGGTTTCAGTTTCCACTAGGTGGGTTCATAAAAGTTCATCGTCCAGTCCCACCATACTTACCAATTTTCATCTTTTTCCCTCTCATCCATCTCATACATTGGTTCGGTTATTGGGTTTTCGAAGCTAGCAAAGGGTTGTACATTACCTTGTGGGAAGAAGGGGCTAAAGGCACAGAGGGTGAAAGTAGCTGGAAAAATATAAAAGACAAAAGAACAAAACCTTCAGATCCTTCGCCCAGGGATCCCCGAGAAAGCAATGAAAGGATTCTCAACAAGAAATAGAGGGACCCATAAAATAATAAAATCAAGACCCAGTTGGATGATAGGGGGCCTCATCACGAGCCAGCCTATTAGGTCCATGGGAATGTAGCAACATGACACTACCATTAAGTTCGTCACCATGCTAGGGTAGTGGCTTTTGGTGGCATAGCCAAGAGAAAAGGGTTCTCATCACGAGCCAACCTTCTCATCTCCGTGAAGTGCTTGTGGGTAACATTGTCACCACTGGTCACCACGCCAGGAAAGTTTCCCCTAACTAGTCACTTGAAAGAAAAAGCAATAAGATAAAAAGATAAAAGGAATTGAATGGGCTTAGAAAAATTTGCATCCATGACAAGGAGCAGCTCACCCTTTTAAGAGGCACCCACAGGTAAGCCATACATTCCCCTATCAATACTGCACCCATTTCTCAAACATCCCTCACCACCTCATCCACTTGCATGGCCTAGATTTGTCTTCACCTAGAAACATCCCACATCCAATGAGAATTAGCCCAATATGACCTCCTAACGTCCTCTCCAAACCTGGCTTGTTGAATAGCATAATGTTTTTGAGCACTTGTCTGGGAAAAGGGGCTTTTATGAACATGTTTAAATAACTTGATTATTAGATGTGATTGAAATTGCAATGATCCATGTGACTTATGAGCCCATGGAGGGCGTACTTGTTGTTGTTGCAGGGCCAAACCCGATAGACAGGTACACATGGGGAGATGATTAGTTCGGAACTCCATAGGGATAAAATCCCACCAGATGGATGTTGAGACCTCAGCCAGGGGCAGAGACAGATTAGAGGTTTGCACCACATAGAGAGGAGGACGTTCCACCAGAGATAGCCTGGTAGGCCTGGACCCAGGGGGGCCTTTCCCTCTCACTGTGATATATGCCTTGGAAGGCCCATGATGTCACCTTTTTAACCCTTGATGTCACACAAAATGTTTGATGGACACTTTGGAGGCAGTTGTGTTCCAAGTGGCACGTGTGGCTTGATCCAGAGGTCTTGGGAGGCCTAACATTTTGCTCCTAGAGGTCGATGTTTCACTAGAAAGGCCTAACATCACCCTAAATGGGCATGATGTCACCTATTATGCTTAATTTAGGGTTTAAATTGTCATTTTTATGTAAAAACTGGATATTACATGTAAACTGGCCATGTCGGCCTTTTTGACCTAATTCTGGTCATTGTAACTGTATAAATAAGGGATTTTACCTTGTATTATTTCATCATCTTTCACTCATACTTAAGTGAGGTCTGAAATTTGCGCCCTAATTAGGGTTACTTGACTGAAATTTAGTGTGCAGTTCTTGAAGGAGGCTTATTTTGGACTATTTTGTCATTTTCTTGGTGGAGGTGTTCAACTAGGCTATTTGCTAGATGATTCTTGGTGAATGTAAGTAAATTTTCTGAAATTATTCTTCATTTAATGGTTATAGTTGTATTTATCTTGCATTGATACTAATATTATGAAATTTCTAGCTTAAAACCCTAGGAGGCTAAAGAACATGTTATTGTTCTTTCCTTAATAACTTTCACCTACTAGATTATGCTAGAAAACTGATTTCCTTGAAGCTTTTTGTTAAGGTCCTTGCCATTGCAACACCCTAGCACCTTTTGCTTCATCTAAGCCATCATCTTTTTCAGCTTTGAGCTAAAGAAGGAGGAAAACTACTAGGGCCTAGGGTTACCTACTTCCTAGAAGCCATTCCCCCCTAGGGTTTGGTAATTGAAGCCTTGGGCTACCAACACTTCAATTATTTACCCCTCTTGTCTCTAGTTCTCTTATTATCATTTTTTCCTTCAAGATTTTCCGCTGCATAAAAGGACTCCATTTACCCTAAAAATCATTGATCTAAGCCTTGTTAATGAGTGATCGAAAAAAACTACTATGAAAACCTTTACCTTGAGCTCTCTACTAACCACTCCTAACCTTAGAATAGTATAATATACTAACCTATTTTTTTTTGTTACTAAAGTAATATACAACCATCTATTGCATAACTAAAAGCACCCAAAAGAAATTGTAAAGTTGATTAATACACTACCTAATTTGCTTCCGACAAATTCTAGTACTTTGTTATTGTTGAGTAATTATTATTGGTCATTGTGAAGCCATTTTAAGTCATTTATTATGAAGAAATTATCTCATAAACATTGTTGTTATAAAATTTTCTTTGCTTCGTCATATATCAACTATTGCTCCTATTGATAAATTCCTTGGTTTTATGAAGTACTGACAACAAGTTTTTCTTGCAAAAGATATATTTATTGTTGCTTTGTTCTGGGCAGGTACATCTGAATACTTCATTACTTCATTGGTTAAAACCTTGGGACTTCCTAATCAGTGTGACTTGTGAGAGGGGATACTTTTATAAGACACTTTAACCTTTTCCTTCTTAAACCCCCAGGTCGTCGGGGATGTCTCCCCTGGGCCATCAACCATAAATAGAAAGAGGTATCATGTTGAGGTGACAGTGATAGGATAACCTCATGTTACGCCAATTTTCCTTCCCTTAACCTTTTCCTTTGGAATAAGTACAAATTGTGCGATAACATTTTGGTGTCGTTGTCGGGGAACACTAAGTCAATTCTCCTCAAATATGACACTTCTTGGTAATAATTTTCCTCAAAAGTATTTAATTTTCAAAGCTTACCTGGTGACTCCAATGAGGGTCATCCCCTCATCCCTTTGATAATTTCGAGAAAATTATCTGGCAACTCCACTAATGACGAAGCCAACCATGAAGTCTCAATGGGACCCGAGAAACTTCAAACTCTTGGACATGACTAAAATCCAAGATACCCTAGGAAAATGCCCCCTGAGTATGAAAATTGGCTCCCTAGATTCACTGGTAGTGGTGGGGAGAGAGACGAATGTCACATGGTGGATTTTTGGGCTTTCTTTCAACTCCACCCTATCAGTGATGAAGTTGAAGACTTGGCAATGAAAATATTCTCTGCCACTCTTCATGGAAATGCTAGGAAGTGGCATGACAACCTACCTGATGCTAGCATCACAACTATGGAACAATTGGAAGAAACTTTTCTTAGAAGAAGGGGTATTCAGTTGGAATACATCCCAGTACTACTAAAAATAATCGAGCATATGAAACAAGCTGAGAATGAAATTGTCAGACACTTCCAGGATAGGTTTGAGGACATACTATATCGAATTCCTGGAAGCCATCATCCTGAAGAAAATTACATCGTTCATATCTATACCAATGCAATCTTAGTGCATCTAGGGTTTCCCCTTAGTAAAAAGGGCCCAAGAACGCTCGATGAAGCTCACAAAATGGCTAAAGGAATTGAGGAAAATATCTCCTTGTCCCAGGTAAGACACCTCTTTACCCCAAACGCTCTTAGTTTGGAAATATTAGTTTCCCTTGAGACCTTTACTACTGATTTCCAAAAAGAATGGGAGAAAACCATCGACCAACAAGAGGCTAAGTGGAAGGATCTTGATGAGGTTTTCCAGTCCCACGAGGAAGAGCAAAGGATTACTCATTTTTCTACCAAGAATAATGAAGATGTGGTTGAGGAACTAGAACCTAAGAATATAGAACATGATGATGAAGTGTTGATGTGTCCTCATCCCTCTAATGAATCCATCCAAAATCCCATTTTTCCTGCACAAGAAGAAGAGGATGAGGTTAGTAACTTTCCTTTTCAATATTTTGATAATACCTTATTCTATTATTCAGAGAGTGAAGGAGAAATGGAATCCTTGGGAAAGGTAAATCCCCCTTGTTGTATATTTGAAGATGTAGGGGCAAGTCATGAGGATGAAACAATGATTCATGTTATTTCATTCAATGAAGACACCCAAGTCCTCAAATCTCCTGCACAAGAAGAAATAAAGACGGTAAGTTACCTTCCTTTCCAAAATTTTGATGATTCTTTACTTTATGATTTGGAAAGTGAAGAGGAGCTAGATGAGCCCTTGAATGCTTTGAATCTTTCATGTTATGATACATATAGTGACATAGTTGATGATATTGGTGAGTTCATACATGTTGGAAGGCATAATTGGGATTTGATCGGTTCTAATAAGGATCCCATTTACGACAATGAAATTCATTTCCAGAGGTTGCCTTTGCAACTATCATATGAGGTTACTAATTTTGACAGTTGGCAACTAGGAAATGATATAATTACATATACTTTTCAAACACCCAAGGATGACCTAATCCTATATTCTCCTAATGATTTTTGGTCATACCTTGAGGATTTTGATAAGTACTCCTCTGAGAATTCGGATTTATTCTATGAACAAAATTATCAACCATCTTTTTTCTCAGATCCTGATAAGAGTGAGGAAGTTTCTTGCCTAAAACAGAATACTCGTGATGAGATTTTCTACCTCCATTTGATTACTTTACCTCGCCATGTCACAGAGGGTATAGTTTGGAAACATGTACCTCATCCCAAGTCTTTTGTAGGACAAAGCCTCCTTTTGGATTTTAGGGGAAGGTTGGGTACCTTAAGAAGAATCTTATTATCATAGTCTTCCAACTTCCCCTTAAGAAGTTGCTAGTCACCTTTTAGATTCTTTTTGATCCCTTCCCATGCCTCATATTGTGAAAACATCGGAGGTAGCCAACCTTTAGACTCTTTGAGTCAGTATTTTGAACTTTTGACTTTTCATGATCCCTTTATGAGATGGATTGAGCACTTTCCTGAGAGTATGACTTGGCACCACTTTTTCCCTCCCACCCGCTTCCATGAGCAAGACCTTACAATTTCCAATGATACAATACATTTTCTAACTCATGTTTTCTTTTGTGCTTAACTTATCACTATTTTGGTTTATGATGAAGCACAAAGGTAGGTATGGGGAGACATTGCTAGGATGGTTTCACTATATATTTGAATACACCCAGCATTCAACCAACAGGTAAGTAGAGGTAAGTAGGTAGGCATTTGCATTCATTCTATATACCATCTGCATTTCATGCTAGAGTAGTTTTATTTCCATTTGTATATATGCTTGTTTATTTTCATTTACCATACCATATATGATCCAGGGGTGATATCACCACCCTAAGTGATTACTAATAATGTTTTTTGAGATAAAGAAGGTCACATATAATGCCAGAGATGTCGAGGTTCTCATGCGCTCTACGGTGAGCACATTTCTCCGAGTTGGAGCCATATGTTATCCCATAGCCTAGGGATAACTAAGGAGATTATGTCTTGAGGCCCAAATGTCTTAGACATGCAGTACCAAGAGGCATATTGAGTTGGGCCTAGCCCTGGAGGGCCCATATTTCTCCTTTAGTGCCTCCACCTTGTCAACAATAACAACATCCATCCCATCGACCTAGTCCTTGAGCAGCAGTGGGTCTTTCTCCATGAAGTAATGAGTCTAGGTATCATGGTATGTGTCACTCTAATTCTCAAAACAATTGAATATGTGCATTTAATTATTTTTACTTCTAACGTGTGCTTGGACCTTATGCCTTTCCACTTCTCCACACCTGGGGGGAATAACAGGATGCCCTAGTAGGTTGGTTCCCATAGGGTTTGAGTTTCCACTGGGTGGGTTCATGAAAGGTCATCGTCCGTTCCCACCATACTTACCACTTTTCATCTTTTTCCCTCTCATCCATCCCATGCATTGGTTTGGGCATTGGGTTTTCCAAGCTAGCAAAGGGTTGTACCTTACCTTGTGGGAAGAAGGGGCTAAAGGCCCAGAGGGTAAAAGTAGTTGGAAAAAGATAAAAGACAAAAAAAAAAACCTTTAGATGCTTCACCCAGGGATCCCTGAGAAAGCAATAAAAGGATTCTTAGCAAGAAATAGAGGGACCCATAAAATAATAAAATCAAGACCCAGTTGGAGGATAGGGGGTCTCATCATGAGCCAGCCTATTAGGTCCATGGGCATGTAGCGGTATGACACTACCATTCAGCTAGTCACCACATCAGGGTAGTGGCTCTTGGTGGCATAGACAAGAGAAAGTGGGTCTCATCACGAGCCAACCTTCTCATCTCCGTGAAGCTCTTGTGGGTAACATTGTCACCACTATTCACCACACCATGGAAGTGTCCCCTAACTAGTCTCTTGAAAGAAAAAACAATAAGATAAAAAGATAAAAGGCATTGAATGGGATTGGAAACATTTTCATCCATGACAAGGATTATCTCACCCTCTTCAAAGTCACCCACGGGTAATTCATACATTCCCCTGTCATCATTGTACCCATTGCACAAACATCCCTCACCACCTCATCCACTTACATGGCCTAGATTTGTCTTCACCCGTAACCATCCCACATACAATGAGAAGTATCCCAATAGGACCTCCTAACGTCCTCTCCAAACCTAGCTTGTTGAATATCATAACGTCTTTGAGCACCTGTCTAGGAAAACGGGGTTTTATGCACATGTTTAAATAACTTGATTATTAGATGTGATTGACATTGCTATGATCCCTGTGACTTATGAGCCCATGGAGGGCGTACTTTTTTTTGTTGCAAGGCCACACCCGACGGACAGGTACACATGGGTGGATGATTATCTCGGACCTCCATAGGGATAAAATCCCACCAGGTGGATGTTAAGACCCTAGCCAGGGGCAGAGACAGATCAGAGGTTTGCACCAGAGAGAGAGGAGGACGTTCCACCAGAGACAGCCTGGAAGGCCTAGACCCAAGGGGGTCTTTCCCTCCCACTATTATGTAGGCCTTGGAAGGCCCATGATGTCACCTCTCTGACCCTTGACATCACCCACGTTTGATGGACACTTTGGAGGTAGTTGTGTGCCAAGTGGCATGTGTGGCTTGATCCAGAGGCCTTGGGGGGCTTAACGTTTTTCTCCTAGAGGCCAATGTTGCACTAGAAAGGCCTAACATCACCCTAAAGGGGCATGACATCACCTATTCTGCTTGATTTAAGGTTTAAAATGTCATTTTTATGTAAAAAATGGATATTATATGTAAACTGGCCATGTCGGCCTTTTTGAACTAATTCTGGTCATTGTAACTGTATAAATAAGGGATTTTCCCTTGTATTATTTCATCATATTTCACTCATACTTAAGTGAGGTTTGAAATTTGTGCCCTAATTAGGGTTACTTAACTGAAATTTAGTGCGCACTTCTTGAAGGAGGCTTATTTTGGACTATTTTGGCATTTTTCTTGGTGGAGGTGTTCAACTAGGTTATTTTCTAGATGATTCTTGGTGAATGTAAGTAAATTTTCTGCAATTATTCTTCATTGAATGGTTATAGTTGTATTGATCTTGCATTTATACTAATATTATGAAATTGCTAGCTTAAAACCCTGGGAGGCTAAAGAACGTGTTATTGTTCTTTCCTTAATAACTTTCACCTACTAGATTATGCTAGAAAATCGATTTCCCTTAAGCTTTTTGCTAAGGGCGTTTCCATTGAAAAACCCTAGCACCTTTTGCTTCATCCAAGCCATCATATTTTTCATCTTTGAGTTAAAGAAGGAGGAAAACTACAAGGTCCTAGGGTTACCTACTTCCTAGTAGCCATTTTCACCCTAGGGTTTGGTAATTAAAGCCTTGGGCTACCAACACTTCAATTATTTACCCCTCTTGTCTCTAGTTCTCTTATTATCATGTGTTCCTTCAATATTTTCCACTACATAAAAGGACTCCATTTACCCTAAAAAGCACTGATCTAAGCCTTGTTGTTGAGTAATTGACAAAAACTACTATCAAAACCTTTACCTTGAGCTCTCTACTAACTACTCCTAACCTTAGAATAGTCTAATATACTAACCTATTTGTTGGTGTTACTAAATTAAGCTATAGCCATCTATTGCAGCACTAAAATCACCCAAAAGAAATTGTAAAGTTGATTAATACACTGCTTGATTTGCTTCCAACAAATGCTAGTACTTTGTTATTGTTGAGTAATTATTATTGGTCATTGTGAAGCCATTTTCAGGCATTTATTGTGAAGAAATTATCTCATAAACATTGTTGTTATAAAATTTTGTTTGCTTCGTCATATATCAACTATTTCTTCTATTGATAAAGTCCATGGTTTTATGAAGTACTAACAACAATTTGTGCTTGCAAAAGATATCTTTCTTATTGCGTTGTTCTGGGCAGGTACATCTGAATACTTCATTACTTCAATGGTTAAAACCTTGGGACTTTCTTATCAGTGTGACTTATGAGAGGGGATGATTTTATAAGACACTTTAACCTTTGCCTTCTCAAACCCCCGGGTCACCGGGGACGTCTCCCCTAGGCCATCAACCCTAAATAGAAAGAGGTATCTCGTTGAGGTGGAAGTGATAGGATAATCTCATGTTACGCCAATTTTCCTTCCCTTAACCTTTTCCTTTGGAATAAGTACAAATTGTGCGATAAGAAAACCAAGAATAAATGTGCATACCACTCATACATGGACTAATCACCCTTTCCCATTTTGTGATATCTATGGTGACCCATCCCATCAATTCCTTGACCTCACTCTAGATCTAGTCCAAGCAATTCGTTTAGAGTGCACACAACATAATAAACTTAGTGGTACTCATCTCACTACCTTAAAGTGTCCCCTCCCCCAACATGAACCCATTAGTCCATCATATGAGATTCCATTCACCTCGACATCATTTGTTACCCCTCACACCCAATCTACCTCATGACTGAGACTCAATCATGTAGATTTGGGGGCACCCCTTCCACCTTTGGTGCCATAATGACTAATAGACCTTATTCTTGTAAGGAAAATGGAATTGTATACTCACACCCATCATGGACCATCACCTTTGATTTGGACCAACTTTCTCCAACACGACTACCATCTTCTACCCTGTTTCAAATACCAGTCATCGTTAAACAATTTATGGTTTATTGGTGTATTATAAATGATGGGGTATCCTCATGTATTATGTCCTCATCGGCATGGAAACAACTCAGCTCTCCTACTATTTTCCCATCAACAATTGATTTAATATATTTTGATGGTAGACTATGTTCCCCCGTAGGGATAGTACCTAATCTCCCCATTGATTTAGGTGGTGAGATAGTTTTGATCAATGTTGTTTTCATGACTGGTACGGTGGATTACAATATTTTCCTGGGCCATGATTTCATCTATTCCATGAATTTGGTGGTGTCTTCATAACTGCCCACTTTCAGATATTTGCTCTCACCTTGGGAAAATATCTTAAAATCACCAGAAAATAATTTTTGTAAACATCCTAACTTCCAAAAGAAATATATCATAAAATATAATGAGTCAAAATATAAAATAAAAAAAATCCACATGTAGTTCACTATGTAAACTCAGGATTCTGAAAATTTCAAAGTCTAAAACTTCAGTGAAAAAAATTACAGTGGAAATGCTAAGAGAACTGATTTCAGGATTAGTCACAAACCTTATCTTCCATGGACTATAACTTTGAAAGTATAGTGAACCATAACCTGAAATTTTGACCACCTATACTATGATATTCTCCTCATTCTCCATAAAATTTCACAATCTGAAACTTACCATAAACAAAGTTATAGAAAAAATTCCAAGATGATGCATTTAAAATTGATTTCAATGTGAGGCGAAAACCCTATCTTCCATGGGATATATCTCTAAAACTATAACGAATCATAACTTGAAATTTTTACTAGATTTAAGTGATATGTCTTCTAAGTAACTTCCAAAAAAAAATTCTAGAATATCCCAGAAAACAAGTTATAGAAAAAATTACAAGATGACTCAATTGAAGTAGAAAAACCATAGAATTGATTCTCTTGATACCAAATGTTATGATCCAACACCTTAAAAATGATAAAAAAAAAATCAATGAATAAATTCCACTTCGAGGGGGAAACCTCCTTTTACAATATATCCAATTTAGAAGACAAGATGAGATACTTGGTCCTAGCAAATACTAAAAATACTCGGTCCTCCACCATGGGTAATTAAGTGCCATCAAGACATTTTGGCATGTGAGAATGTGAATATATATAAAATCAAAAATTAAAAAAGATTTTAATTTTTTCATAAAATTAAGTTTAATACAAAATTTCCAAAAAATTTACGCAAAATTTAAAGAGTCAACATAATTAATAGAAGGTCAAACTCGAAAAATTATGAATATGTTAGAATGTTGATGGATTTCAATCATCATATTGGGAATTGGGAGTGAGACATGACTTTAAGGAGTCCAAAATTAAATAAGATGGAAATCACATATAGGTTATCATTCAATATAAGTTAGCATATCATGTTAGCCAATAAGGGTGTTGGTGAATTGGCTAGTCCTAAGACAAATGAGTAAACCATAGTCTTATTAAATTTTGTAATCTAGTTCTCGGATAAAAATGAAAAACTCAAATCATGTTGACCAATTCAGGCTGGTTCTATGTAAAAATGAAAAGTTTGAATCGTGTTAAGCAATTTAGGTTGTTAGTGAATTGGTCAAATGCCAATAGGAGAGTTGAGATCTCATTGCAAAGTAATTCCAATGAGTATATCATTGCTCCATGAGTATTTTTCATGTTCTGTATAAAATGTTTATCATTTCCACTCTATGTGGACAACTAACTACTAAGAGGTTTTCAGGACATCGAGAAGTGAACAATTCGGTCATGATACCCCACTGGGATCATATTTCTTTGTTTAGGTGTATGAAACTAAAAGATAAGTTTTATTGTTTATATGTTCATAGGGATAGCATTGGAGAAAGAACAGATAGGACAACACTTAGTGGAGCCCCTTTTTCTAATAAAGTCATTGTGCATTTATTAGTTTGAGTAGTCTAGCAATGGTAACTAGTTGAGCGTTGGACATTAAATAAACTACAATGTGTATGTTTGATTTGTGTAATTTTGATTGATGGTTGAGTGGTTAAGTATTTAATATAAATAAAGGGGGAAATGAAAAATTTAGGGTTTTTCATTTGTGAATTCTTATTCGGATTCATTTTGTTTTGTTTCGTTTGGGTCTCTAGTATCGTTGTCTCGTGCAACCACATCAATTGGTATGACAACATCAATGAATTTGGAGGGAAAATATTTTTCCATATTACATAACTATCCTCCTTGCATACACACATTTTTAGGCATACTCCTCATGGTCTACTTATTGTAGTTTCACAATAGAGGTGACATTAAACCACCTTGAAAGGCATACTCCTCAATAGATCACTATCATTTTATTGTTCATTTCAATCCGTTTTGTGACTTATTTCTAAGGCCTTCTCATTAATGGTTTATTTATTTATTTATTCATGGCACCCAACAAGGACAAACTTGTACCTCAAATTCCACCTCTAACATTTATCCACAATAATTGTTTCAAATAAATCATGACATGTCGTCGATTTCCATGCAATCTTCTTCATAGATGAAGGGGCCCTCATCAACAAATCTATCTCCCTTCACATTGATCCCAAGTTAACATTTCCAAATTTTGGAGGCAAAGTGGATGGACAACACATGGATTCTCATATCCATACCTTCTCCATGTATTCTTCATCTCAACCAATGATTCCCAAAGCTTGAAAGCTTGAATGGGTAGATATGAATTTAGATGATTTCACACAATAATGGTTGTACAATACCTTGAAGATCTCCATGCTATACATTGAGCTACAGAAAGAAAATCCACCTTCAAACCTTATGACCAGTTGGATATAGTTTTGTGAGTTATTACAACATATATTTCATCCACCACGATATCGTCAATCTTTGTGGGACCGCTAGCTTCATTTTCACTAGTTTTAAGGTTAGTCCATTCAATTTTACATTTCCCAGTGCACTAAGCTATCTTGAACATGTGTTGTATTCTTTTTAGGTAGAATTAGTCTCATCCTAGTGTAAATGGTATTTAGTGGGGTGATCACCCCTCAATTAGAAAACTTGGGGGGGCAGTCAAATTTTAGGTTCGGGGCCCCTTAAAGAAAAATTTGAGTCCATTTTTGGTCCATTTTGGGATTTTTTGACCAATAATTTTTTAGTCCATTGTAATCTAATTCCAGTTAAGGGTTTACCATTGTAATCTAATCCAAGTTAACATATTAGGTTTTGCATGATACAAAATACCTAAATATTGTATTATGAATGATGAAGTTAATACAATGAAGAAGAGAGAGGTGTGACTTTAAGTTAGACTAGTTTTCTCAATTAAGGGTTTCCAAAGTTAATCTATTTGTTTCATGTGCACCATTATTGTTCTTTATATTTTTCTTAAGAATCTACCTTCATTGCTACACTTTCATAGGATTAAAACTTACAAGATATAAGTACAATTATCTATCACTGATCTTGAACTAGTTCTAAGTATGAAATTTATTGGTGACCTATTTTCCTATCTCCACATATAGGTTGAAATATTTGAGCGTAACACCCTAAACAAGGCATTTTCTAGATCTTTGGAATGAGAGCACAAGGTGGGGAATCATAATACATTTCCTCCCCAAACCAACTTATGTTCTCCTATCTCCTCGCTTTTCTACTCCACGTTCATATTCTTTGTCATCCTTACCTTTACCTTCATTGTGTACTACCTCCCCTCACAAGCAACCATATTGTTGCTTTAGTAAATCAAATATGCATGCCTCGAAATAGTGTCATGTTTTATACATCCAAGCCATTGAAAATTCATTATTCTCGTAAAATATGTCTGCCACTCCATTTCATGACACCCCTCCTCTTCTGGAAGTATATTGAGGTCTCTAAACCCACCACCCTTGATGAAAGTTCAGTTATTGTGGCTCACCAATATCACTAAGAATATTGTGAAGAAGTATTTATCCACAATTGCTAGACTAAAACTTGGATTTACCATCTCATACTTGATAATGGGAATTAAAAGAATTTGATATTTTCCCATGTTATTTCCAAGTGAAGTTCCCAACTATTCCCCATCCTAGATTGTAGCATCTATGGTGGGTCACAAATAATGAAAACCACTATTTGGTCAGTGGTCTTTATCTAGTCAGATTTTCTATTACTCTATTCTAAGACACAAATGAGTGTGATGCCATTCCCCTGGATAATGAAACACTCATTTTGGGCCACCCTTATCAACATGATCATAGATCAATTTATGATAGACGCTTGAATTAATACACTTTACACAAAGATGGGTAGGTTTTCAAGTTTAAATATGTTGTAGAGATAATCCCATTTATGTGTGGTGCACCATCTAAAACAAGATAGTTAGCGATAGAAAATTCCAAACACCCTTCAACACATAGTCGATGAATAGAATGATGTGTTTGTAAATCCTCGAGTCTTACAACTACAATGAGGTATTGAGCATTCTATAGACCTTGTCCCTAGTGGTTTGTTGTATAATTTTCCTACCTGTAGATTATCTCATATCAAAATTGTAGAACTTGAGAAACAACTACAAAAAAATTTCAATGATAGAAGGATTCAACCAAAATCCTCCCCTTATATCTCTATGTCCTTCAAAATTCCCATAAATGGCATCACGAATAGTGACTGAATATTGAGCCCTGAATAAATATAAAAATCAGTGTCCCCTCCCTCAAATTAAAGATTTGTTTGATCATTTGGCAGATGTTCACTACTTTATTAACCTAGACCTCCAAGCAAGCTACCATTAGGTAGATGTGATAACCACTAACACTTAGAAAAAGGTAAAATTTTAAGGACCCATACTTATCTTAAAGTCTAGAAGACTCAAAACAATTTACTCATTCTTAAAACGGAAACCATAAAATGTGTGGTGACATTTTGTAGAAATTATACAAATTTGTAATGATTTTATATAGTGTCTAGAAATTTTTGGCGATTTTTAGAGTAAAATAATTGTATCCTATAGTATTTGGGTTGTCAGATTAGAAAAAAATGGAAAATAACAAACCTTTCTTGGAAAAACTACATGGAAAACAACAAATATTTTCTACTTGGAAAAATCCTTTCAAGACAAAGTTTAGTCTTTTGAATGGACTGTCATGCCTTTTGGCCTCACCAATGCTCCAAAAATGTCTATACACCTCATCAATGACATATTTTCTCCGAATTTGAGTCATTGTTCCATCATCTATATTGGTGTCATCTTGATTTTAAGAAAAATCTAGGATGATCACCTCCAACATGTTCGTACTATTATGGATATGTTATACACTCTCAAGTTGTAGTTAAAGAGATGAAAATCTTCCTTTTGTTGAACTTTTGTTCACTATTTAGGTTTTCTCATTATCCAATCTATTATTTGGGATGATTTATCAAATGTGACAGATGTCTTAGAATGGCATGTCCCTTGCACTACTATTGAGCTCAAGATTTTCTTGGGGGAATAGAATTTTTAATGCAAATCTACTACCCTCTTTTTAGACCAACCAAACCCCCACATATCCTTTCCAATCAACTGCATTTTTCTTAGACACCTAATACATTTTCCCACCTGAAACAAGATTTTGTTCAACCCTAGTTATATGCTTGTGAGACCTTCATTAACCTTTTGAGATAGAGTTTGGTTCCTCCTAGTATGTTATCAATGCAGTTCTCAAGCAAGGTGCGGGATTTCTCATTGCATATCATTTGAAAACTTCTATGATGCTAAGATTTGGTAAAATGATTATGACAAGGAATTTTATGCACTTGTTTGGGTTTTGAAGCATTGGAGGCACCATCTGCTGGGAAAAGATACTATCTTACATACAGACAACCATCCTTTAATGTTTCTAAACCCTCAAACTAAACTATACGAGTAGTGTCGGATCAAATGGGTTTCCTATATTCAAAAATTTCATTTATTGATTAAGTACAATTAGGGAAACACTAATAAAATTGTAGATCTTCTCAATCACCCTCTTATTTGTGCACTCATCATTCTCAAAGTTAGAGTTCCTACTTATGAATAGTGGAATGAACAACACACTTTTGATCCTTATTTTCACTCCTTGGTGCAAGATTTACAATCCTCAACCTAGGCAAACCAAATGCCCTTTTTAGATGTATCCATTCAAGAAGGTTAATTATATAAATTGAATTGATTTTGTGTTTCTACTACATAATATTATAGACTTCTCACCATCAAGGAGGCCCATTCTTCCATCTACGGAGATCACTTTAGTGTTACCAAAACCTTGAATCATTTACAATGCTATTTTTTTATCTTACCAGGAAGAAATAGGTGATTACCTTTCTTCATTGTCACACTTTTTGTAGTACAAGAAAGCATGACAACATAAGCTTGGCCTCTCACAATCGTTGACCATTTCTACTAGCCCTAAGATTCCATATCTATGGGCTCCTTATGACTAGCCACCAACATAATGCCATTTTTGTTATTGCATGTTTCTTTTCCAACATTCCTTGCAATAAAGAGCTTATCACTTAGAAGGTTCCATATCTATTTTGACACATTTTGGCTACCCCCACATCATCATATTTGATTGTGACTCCTAATTACTTAGTCATTTTTAGAAATCCCTCAATCATTTGTTGGGTTGTAAACTGCAATTTTCCATTTCCTTTCACCCTCAAACATATGGCCAAATAGAAATGGTGAACCACACACTCACTCGTGCCCTATGCATATTCTACCATAAGCATAAGTAATAGGATATTTATTTGTACATTGTACAATGCAATGATAATAATTCCATTCACATAAGTAATAGGATATCTATTTGTACATTGTACAATGCAATGATAATAAGGCCATTCACATAAGTAATAGGATATCTATTTGTACATTGTACAATGCAATGATAATAAGGCCATTCACAGTTCTACGAGCCATTCTCCTTTCAAAATGTGCTATGGTTTTTAGCCTATTGTGCCCTATGAGATATCAGGCACGCTCACCTCTACTTTGTCCCTTCACCATCAAAAGGAACAACTGAACACTTCTTTTTTTTTAGACATAGCATAAATTCATAACCAGGTCCAACATGTTCAAGAGCAGAACAAGTATAAAGCCCGATAGGATGGATATTAGGTTCCATCACAGTTCATAATTGGGGATAAATTATGGCCTCATTTGGTGAAGCAATTCTTGAAGGGCCAATGACAACATAAGCTCCAAGTTATCCCACATGGTCAGTATATAATTATTCAATATGTAGGCCAAAATGCTTTTAAATTGGACCTTCCAACATAGCTAGTCATACATCCAGTCATTGATTTGAACAACATTAAGTTTCATGAACCATCCCAACTGGAAGAGGATGTTCCCTTATCTGGTCATCGAGCACATTCAACCATCAGTAGTTGCACACTTCCAAATTTCATCTGCCCACTTTCAGATGTCATATCTCACCTTGGACTCATATACACCCCTTCAAATTAAGGGGGGGAATGTTGGAAATGTAATATGTTAGGGTTACTTGACTGGAGAAATATGAAGCGAATTATCTTCAAGATTCCAAGAGACGTCTTTGAATATGAATCCAAATGTCAACATCATTGTACTTATGCATGTATCATATTGATGTTTAATGCAATCTCATGCTTATCTTATATCCGTGTTCCAACACTTTCCATTTATGTTTGAGTATTCATCAAAAAAAAAAAAATCATTGACCTATCATTCTATTCGTCGATTTGACTGTTCAACTTGGATATCCATTTTTGTATCTCATTTTCTTCATGAGTCATGGAGGATATTTATGGAGGTTTAACTAGTCATGAAGTGTTTTTTGGATCTTTCTTTGGAGCCATGGAAAAAAATTACTAAGTCATAAGGAAAAGGGAGTATCATGTGTTATATCTCAATGATATATGTACAAGTTCCAACAATAGTACTAGGCCCAATATCTCAAGGCACTAACTAAGGAGGCTCAAGTGTGCCCTTAGGCATACTACCCAACTACCCAGGTACTAGAGAGTGGTCTCCTTGAGTGTTGTTCTTAGTGTACTATATAAGAAAAATGGTTGAATATATTATCTAAGGATGGTTTCAAGTATACCTAGGGGAATTCCTATATACCCAAAGGTACGTGGAAGTGAGATTCCATTTACATGTATTGTCTAATGCGATACTACTCGAAGGGGTACCAACAAGGGTTACAAATGTTTCCAACTAGGTGAAACAATGGGTTTCCTACCACGTGAAACCATGTATATTTCCTGTATGTATTCTCAACCAACCGTAGTAAAAAAATAATTTGTGCAAACATCCTAACTTCCAGAAGAAATATATCATAAAATATAATGAGTCAAAATATGAAAAAAATTATGCATGTTCACTGTGTAAACTCAGGATTCTGAAAATTTCAAAGTCTAAAACTTCACTGAAAAAAATTACAGTGGAAACTCTAAGAGAACTAATTTCAGGATTACTCACAAACCTTATCTTTCATAGACTATACCTTTGAAAGTATAGTGAACCAGAGCCTGGAATTTTTACCACCTATGCTATGGCATTTCTCCTCATTCTCCATAAAATTTCACAATCTGAAACCTACCATAAACAAAGTTATAGCGAAAATTCCAAGATGACACATTTAAAATTGATTTCAATATGAGTCGAAAACCCTATCTTCCATAGGATATATCTTTAAAATGATAAAATATCATAACTTAATATTTTTACTAGATGTTTTTTATATGTCTTCTAAGTAACTTCCAAAAAAAATATTCTAGAATATCCTAGAAAACAAGTTATAGCGAAAATTACAAGATGACTTGCTTGAAGTAGAAAAACCCTAGGATCGATGGTCTTGATACCAAATGTTATGATCCAACACCTTAAAAATGATCAAAAGTCAATGAATAAAGTCCACTTCGAGGGGGAAACCTCCTTTTACAATATATCCAATTTAGAAGACAAGATGAGATACTTATACAAATGGTTATCCTTTTTTATAAATAAGAGATAAAGTGAGCATGATGTAACCTTGCACTACGCGGAACTAATCATAACTAATAAACTATTAAGAAATGAGTGTTAGGGCCTTAACATGAGGTCTTAGGGGTGTTTCAAGGTTAGATCATGGCTACATGCAGAGGTAGATAATCGTGCATATATGATTGTAGGGTGTTAAATATGTCAACGGATTAAATGTGTGTTAGGGATGTGTCAAAAATTTTAATTTATTATCTTTAAATGACTTTTAAACTCTAACAAATACAAAAAATACTTGGTCCTCCACCATGGGTAATTAAGTTCCATCAAGACATTCTGGCAGGTGAGAATGTGAATATATATAAAATCAAAAATTCAAAAGGATTTTAAATTTTTCATAAAATTAAGTTTAATACATAATTTCCGAAAATTTTAGGCAAAAGTTAAAGAGTCAACATAATTAATAGAAGGTCAAACTCGACAAATTATGAATAGGTTAGAATGTTGATGGATTTCAATCATCATATTGGGAATTGGGAGTGAGCCATGACTTTAAGGAGTCCAAAATTAAATAAGATGGAAATCACATATAGGTTATCATTTGATATAAGTTAGCATATCATGTTAGCCAATCAAGGGTGTTGGTGAATTGGCCAGTCCTAAGACAAATGAGTAAACCATAGTCTTATTAAATTTTGTAATTTGGTTCTCTGATGAAAATGAAAAACTCAAATCATGTTGACCAATTTAGGTTGGTTCTCTGTAAAAATGAAAAGTTTGAATTGTGTTAAGCAATTTAGGTTCTTGGTGAATTGGTCAAATGCCAATAGGAGAGTTGAGATCTCATTGCAAAGTAATTCCAATGAGTATACTATTGCTCCATGAGTATTTTTCATGTTTTGTATAAATTTGTTATCATTTCCAATCTATGAGGACAACTAATTACCAGGAGGTTCTTAGGACACCGAGAAGTGAACAATTGGGTCATGATACCCCACTGGGATCATATTGCTTGGTTTAGGTGTATGAAACTAAAAGATGATTTTTATTGTTTATATGTCCTTAGAGCTAGCATTGGAGAAAGAACGAGTAGGACAACACTTAGTGGAGCCCATTTTTCTAATAGAGCCATTGTGCATTTATTAGTTTGAGTAGTCTAGCAATGGTAACTAGTTGAGTGTTGGACATTAAATAAACTACATTGTGTATGTTTGATTTGTGTAATTTTGATTTATGGTTGAGTAGTTAAGTATTTAATATAAATAAAGGGGAAAATGAAAATTTTAGGGTTGTTCATTAGTGAATTCTTATTCCGATTTGTTTTGTTTTTTTTATTTGTTTCGTTTATTTTGGGTCTATAGTATCATTGGCTCATGCAACCACATCAATTGGTATGAAAACATCAATGAATTTGGAGGGGAAAAAATTTCCATATTACATAACTATCTTCCTTACATCCACACATTTTTAGGCCTACTCCTCATGGTCTACTTATTGTAGTTTCACAATAGATGTGACATTACACCACCTTGAAAGGCATACTCCTCAATAGATCACTATCATTTTATTGTTCATTTCAATCTGATTTGTGACTTATTTCTAAGGCCTTCTCATTAATGGATTAGTTATTTCTTTACTCATGGAACCTAGCAAGGACAAACTTATACCTCAAATTCCACCTCTAAGATTTCTCCACAATAATTGTTTCAAATAAATCATGGCATGTCATCGATTGTCATGCAATCTTGTTCATAGATGAAGGGGCCCTCATCAACAAATCTATCTCCCTTCACATTGATCCCAAGGTAACATTGAAAAATTTTGGAGGCAACGTGAATGTATAGCACATGGATTCTTGGATCCATACCTTCTCCATGTATTCTTCATCTCAACCAATGATTCCCAAAGCTTGAAAACTTGAATGGGTAGCTATGAATCTAGAGGATTTGGCACAATAATGGTTGTAGAATACCTTGGAGCTCTCCATGCTATACATTGAGCTACGGAAATAAAATCCACCTTCAAACCCTCTGACCAGTTGGATATAGTTTTGTGAGTCATTACAACATAGATTTCATCCACCATGATATCATCAATCTTTATGGGACTGCTAGCTTCATTTTCACTAGTTTTAAGGTTGGTCCATTCAATTTTAAATTTCTCAGTGCACTAAGCTATGTTGAACATGTGTGTATTCTTTGTAGGTAGAATTAGTATCATCCTATTTTAAATGGTATTTATTGGGGTGATCACCCCTCAATTAGAAAACATGGGGGGCAATCAGATATTAGGTTTGAGGCCCCTTAAAGAAAAATTTGAGTCCATTTTTGGTCCATTTTGGGATTTATTGACCAATAATTTTTTATTCCATTGTAATTTAATTCTAGTTAATGGTTTATCATTGTAATCTAATCCATGTTAACATATTAGGTTTTTCATGCTACAAAATACCTAAATATTGTATTGTGAATGATGAAGTTAATACAATGAAGAAGAGAGAGGTGTGACTTTAAGTTGGACTAGTTTTCTCAATTAAGGGTTTCCAAAGTTAATTTATTTGTTTCGTGTGCACCATTATTGTTCTTTCTATTTTTCTTAAGAATCTACCTTCATTGCTTCACTTTCATAGGATTAAAACTTACAAGCTACAAGTACAATTATCTATCATTGATCTCGAACAAGTTCTTTATATGAAATTTACTGGTGACCTCTTTTCCTATCCCCGCATATAGGTTGAAATGTTTGAGCGTAACACCCTAAACAAGGCATTTTCTAGATCTTTGGAATGAGAACACAAGGTGGGGAATCATAATACCTTTCCTCCCTAAACCAACTTATGTGCTCCTATATCCTTGCTTGTCTACTCCATGTTCATATTCTTTTCATCCTTACCTTTACCTTCATCATGTACTACCTCCCCTCACAAGAAACCCTATTGTTCCTTTAGTAAATCAAATATGCATGCCTTGAAAGAGTGTCATGTTTTATACATCCAAGCCATTGAAAATTTATTATT
Organism: Picea engelmannii; assembly: GCA_009831015.1. Lineage (NCBI taxonomy): Eukaryota > Viridiplantae > Streptophyta > Pinopsida > Pinales > Pinaceae > Picea > Picea engelmannii. The sequence goes on from ML783833.1 coordinate 237,157, forward strand.
CTTATAAAATATGGTTGCCACTCCACTTCATGACACCCCTCCTCTTCTGGAAGTATGTTGAATTCTCTAAATGCACGACCCCTGAAGAAAGTTCAGTTATCGTGGCTCATCACTATCACTAAGCAGATTGTGAAGAAGTATTTATCCACAATTGCTAGACTAAAAATTGGATTTACCATCTCATACTTGATAATGGGAATTAAAAGAATTTGATATTTTCCCATGTTGTTTCCAAGTTGAAGTTCCCAACTATTCCCCATCCTAACTTGTACCATCTATGGTGGGTCACAAATAAGGAAAACTACTCTTTGGTCAGTTGTCTTTATCTAGTCACATTTTCTATTCCTCCATTTTAAGACACAAATGAGTGCGATGTCACTCCCCTGGATAATGAAACACTCATTTTGGACCACCCTTATCAACATGATCATAGAGCCATTTATGCTAGAGGCTTGAATTAATACATTTTACACAAAGATGGGTAGGTTTTCAAGTTCAAATATGTTGTAGAGATAATCCCATTTATGTGTGGTGCACCATCTGTGACAGCTCTCTTAGAATGGCATGTCCCTTGCACGGTTATTGAGCTAAATATTTTCTTAGGGGGATAGAATTTTCAATGCAAATCTACTACCCTCTTTTTAGACCAAGCAAACCCCCGCATATCCTTTCCAATCAACTGCATTTTTCTTAGACACCTAATACTTTTTCCCACCTCAAACAAATTTTTTGTTCAACCCTAGTTATATTCTTGCGAGACCTTCATTAACCTTTTGAGATAGAGTCTGGTGCCTCCTAGTATGCTATCAATGTAGTTCTCAAGCAATGTGCGGGACTTCTTGTTGCATATCATTTGAAAGCTTCTTTGATGCTAAGATTTGGTAAAAAGATTATGACAAGGAATTTTATGCACTTGTTTGGGTTTTGAAGCATTGGAGGCACCATCTGTTGGGAAAAGACACTATCTTACATACAAACGATCATCCTTTGATTTTTCTAAACCTTCAAACTAAGCTATAGGAGTAGTGTCAGATAAATTGGGTTTCCTATATCTATTGATTAAGTACAATTAGGGAAACACCAAAAAAATTGTATATCTTCTCAATCACCCTCGTATTTGTGCACTCATCATTCTCAAAGTTAGGATTCCTATGTATGAATAGTGGAATGAACAGACTTTTATCCTTATTTTCACTCCTTGGTGCAAGATTTACATTCTTCCAGCTGCGGGAAGGTCACTTTGGTGTTACCAAAACCTTGAATCATTTACAATGCTAATTTTGTTTATCTTACCATGAAGAAATAGGTGATTTCCTTTCTTCATTGTCACACTTTTTTGCAATACAAGAAAGCATAACAACATAAGCTTGGTCTCTCACAATCGTTGACCATTCCTACTAGGCCCTAAGATTCCATAGCTATGGGCTCCTTATGACTAGCCACCAACATAATGCCATTTTTGTTATTGTATGTTTCTGAAGGTTCCATATCTATTTTGGCACATTTTGGCTGCCCCTCATCATCATGTTTGATTGTGACTCCTAATTACTTAGTCATTTTTAGAAATGCCCTCATTTGCTGGGTTGTAAATTGCAATTTCCATTTCCTTTCACCCTCAAACATATGGCCAAATAGAAATGGTGAACCACACACTCACTCGTGCCCTGTGAATATTATACCATAAGCATAAGTAATAGGATATCTATTTGTACATTGTACAATGCAATGGTAATAAGGCCCTTCACAGTTCTACGAGCCATTCACAGTTCTACGAGCCATTCTCCTTTCGAAATGTGCTATGGTTTTTAAGCCTATTGTGCCCTATGAGATATCAGTCATGCTCGCCTCTACTTTGTCCCTTCACCATCAAAAGGAACAACTGCACACTTCTTCCTTTTTTGAGACATAGCATAAATTCATAACCAGGTCCAACGTGCTCTTGAACAAGAGCAGAACAAGTATAAAGCCTGATAGGATGGATATTAGGTTCCATCACAGTTCATAATTGGGGATAAAGTCTGGCCTCATTTGGTGAAGCAATGCTGGAAGGGCCAACGACATCATAAGCTCCAAGCTCTCCCACATGTTCAGTATATAATTATTCAATATGTAGGCTAAAATGCATTTAAATTGGACCTTCCAGCATAGCTAGTCATCCATCCAGTCATTGATTTGAACGACATTAAGTTGCATGAACCATCCCAACTGGAAGAAGATGTTCCCTTATCTGATCACACTCACAACATTTTGGATTCCCAATGTCCGTTGGACATTCACTGAAACATGGCACAAAGCTCTTTCTTTGGTGGGACAGCAGAGCGACCTTCCAACTCAAGCCAAATGGGTTCACTGCAGAAGCTTTTTCATGCCATGTTCCCTCATTTGTGTGAGAAAGTGGAAACACTTTCTCCTCAGCCATGGAGGAATTTGTGTTTCCCTACAGCTGGAATTGGTGGAAAAATGGTTGACTGAACACTTAGTGTAACCACTGTCTTTATGGAACCGTTTTTCATTTATCAGCTTGAGTAGTCTAGCCGTCAAAAAGTAGTTGAGAGCCCAACATCCAATAAAGCTATGTTTCCATTCAACAACACTGGGAAGATATCACGACGATGATTTTCATCGTGCTGAAACAAGATTTAGATGCTACTCTATACTGAAAACAAAACAAGCATTGCATGCTCATATTAATTTCAATTTGTTTTAGGGTTATTTATCCTTTACATGCTAGTTCCAATTACCTTAAAAAGTATTCATACTTTCAGAACCATTACTGATGGTAAATTTTCATTGGGCTTTAAAAGAATTTAAAGAGCAAAATTCCTTTAAAATAACTTGTTTCATTTAGTTGAAGAACAAATAGCTTAACAAAGCACAGTGAAGCCTCCAACTCTATTAAAAATCTTACATAGAAAGAAGTCAACTTTTGTAGTTCTGAATTTCGTCGCATAAACCATATTTATGGAGCAAGACAAATTAAATTGACCTTTAATACTGATTCGAACATGTAATTGGGAATGTGAAACATCATACGATTCATCACTCTGTTAATTAGGTCATCTAGCTCCGTTATTGGATATTAAAATACAGATTCTACCTTTCCAGAAGAGTTGTCCGCTTTTTGCAGTCATGATGATGAAAAGTTGCATAAAGAGTTTTTGTTTGATTTTGTCTGAAAGGTTGTGATGAATGATTGGATTTGCAGATTTGAGTGGCTAAGTTTGTATAATTCCATTGCCCTAAGTTTTTTCAACAAGCTGAATTCATTTATATATTTAGAAATACAATTTAAACAATAGAAAATAGTGTTTTTTCCAAATTTACATCCCAAGATTCCAAAAAAAAAAAAAATGTTTATCAAACTCCTTGTTTCAAGGTTCTAATGTGAACTTAAAATTTTGTTTTATTTCTATGAAAGCATGGTCATCTCCACTAACTGCTCAAAACGGCAATGTCCAGGGCATATGCTTTTTCTGTGAATCTTATTGTTAAGCAATTAAGAAAAACAATTCCCATAGCTCTAAAAGGAACATAGCTTTCTAGGTGCGATTGAAGTACCTGATATTTCATTGAAATTACGAGATATGGAGGAGATGGCCATGCCGGCACCGTCCGGACGAACTTTCAGTGGCTCGCTCAAAGTAGAATGCCTGAATACTCTAAAGGATGAAGCTCGTTCCCTCCACTATTCGCCTGGACTTCTGTTCAATCGGTTGAATCTGTCGTCGACCAAGAGGCAATGCTTTCACAAAGAGGATTTAGAGTGAGCTTGGGCACAATGGTGTTATTATAGCTATCAATAGTACCTGGAAGCCTCAAAGGTTCCT
>ML783833.1:256894-283064 GCA_009831015.1 Picea engelmannii
CTCTCCCCCCCCCTTATCTCTTGACCTATCTCTACATCCCTTCCCTCTCTCTCCCCCCCCTTTCTCTCACATTCTCTCTCTACCCCCCTTCTAGGTTTCCCTCTATGTCTCTCGTACACACTCTCTCTCTATCCCCAATCTATGTCTTCCTCTCTTTCCCTAACACTCTCACACACTCTCTTTATACCCCCCCTCTTTGTCTTCCTCTATCTCTCACACACACTCTCATAAAATCTCTCTATAACCCCCCTCTTTGTCCTCCTCCCTCTCTCCCTCTCACACACTCTAACAAGTTTGGTACATTACAAGGAAAGACATGGCCTTGACCTAGACATGGCAAGGCATGGAAATATCTAGAGTTATACATATACTATGACCTAGACCTATACCATGACCATGACCTAGACCTAGACCTAGACCATTTCATATACCCCCCTATCTCCATCCAACCCTAGGCCCCCACCTATACCCGACCCTTAACACCCTCCACACCTAAGCCCTAAGTGCATTATGCATATACCTCTTGTTGAAGGCCCCACAACCCTTGCACCTCCATCTTGGTGCTCTAACCATTGTCCTATCTTCAAAACACTTTCAATATTAATCCATTGGGTCCTAGTTGTCCCCAAAACCCTATACACCTTTTTTCATAAAGTTATTTGGGCCATACAATAAATTTTTTATCCATTGGATTAAGAGCCCACATGTGCTCTTGTGAGTAGAAATAAATGAGGTCAGGTAATGTGCCTACCTCATATCTCTTCCTAGTAGGAACATGTGCACATTCTTGTTGGGTAGGGATATGTGTCAAACACACTCCTCAACCTCATTTTGTCTGAAATCTTTGAACTGTCCCAACATATGCATGCAGAAACAACAACAACAACAACCATGTTTTTTGTCCTTTTTTATTTTAGGAAAGAAAACTTGTGTCTTCTTGTGTAATTGGTAGAAATATTTGTGCAATTAGAAGACAATTGTTAGTGTAAATCAAACTTGTGTCTTCTTGTGTAATTGGTAGAAAAATCTGTGCAATTGGAAGACAATTGTTAGTGGAAAGAAAACTTGTGTCTTCTTGTGTATTTGATAGACAAATTTCTTCAATTGAAATACAATTCTCAGTGGAAATCAAACTAGTGTCTTCTTGGGTAATTGGTAGAAATATATGTGTAATTGGAAGACAATTTTTATGGAAACCAAACTTGTGTAATTGGTAGAAAAAAAAAATTAACTAGAAAACAATTGTCAGTGGAAACAAAACTTGTGTTTTCATATGTAATTGGTAGACAAATTTGTTGCAAGACAATTTTCAGTGGAAAGGAAACTTTTTGTAATGTACTTGAAAGGAAATTGTTCTCTTTAAACATGGGGAATGTATGGAATCAAAGTAGAAAGTCTTCAAGGAAAGTAAAAACCCATTTAAAATGTGATTGAAGAAAGAGAAAAGGAAATTTTGGGTATGTCAAAACGCAGGCTTTCAGTAGAGGGAAATCCAAATTATAGTGGAATATATGTCATTGTTGTTTCTCCTCCATCACCAAAATAAAATCTTAGGATTTCAGTAGAGGTCAACCCAGTTAAGACTTCTATTGAACCCCCAATCATTATCTCATCAAGACATTTTTTTGTGAATGACTAGATGATGGAGGAATTGCTTGGAGATGATTATACAATAGAAGAAATTAGAGAGGCAACAAGGCAACAGGTTCACAACCTTATATTGGAGAAGTTCTTGTGGTGCAACCTCTTGTTAGATGGTCTAGGTCGAGGTCTAATTTGAGGAAAGGAAATGCAATGGCAAGGTGAGGCAAGGCAATTGGAGGCTATACATGGCAAGGAAAGGAATGTAAAGTAATGGAAAGACCTAGAACTAGGCCTACACCATGACCTAGCCTACACCATGACCATGACCTAGACCATGATCCAGACCTTGCCTATACCTAGAGCTAGAGCTAAACCTAGACATGGTAAGGAAAGAATATACATGTCAAGGAAAGGCATGTTAATGCAAGGAAATGGAAAGTCAATGCAATGCAAGGCAAAGCAAGGCTATACATGGAAAGGAAAGGTCGAGGTCTAGATATAGGTATAGGTATGGCATGGAAAGGCAAGCCAAGACATGGAAAAGAAAGGAAAGGCGTGGAAAGTAAAGGAAATACAAGGCAATGCAAGTCAAGGCAAGGCTAGACATGGAAATGCAAGGCAAGGAAAGGCATGGCAAGGAAAATTCTAGGTCTAGGTCTAGGTCTAGGTCTAGGTATGGAAAGGAATGGAAAGGAAAGGAAAGGCATGGAAAGGAAAGGAAAGACATGGAAAAGAAAGGCATGGAAAGGAACAATACAAGGCAATGTAAGTCATAGAAACACATCGCAAGGTAAGGCAAGGAAATGCATGGCGAGGAAAAGCAAGGCAAGGCATGGAAAGCCAAAGAATGGAAAGACAAGGAAACAAAATGAAAGGCATGGCAAGACAAGGCAGGGAAAGGCATGGAAATACATGGCAAGACAAGGCATGGAAAGGAAAGACATGGCAAGGAAATGCATGTAAAGACATGGAAGGCAAGGCAATGCATGGAAATACATGGCAAGGCAATACATGGAAAGGAATAGAAAGGCAAGGCAAGATGTGGCAAGGAAATGTATGGAAAGACATGGAAAGGAAAGGCAGGAAAAAAAAAGGTAAGGAAAGGTTAGGAAACGAAAGTCAAGACATGGCAGGGCAAGGAAATAAAAGGCAAAGAAAGGTAAGGCAAGACAAGGAAATATATGACAAGGAAAGACAAGGCAAGTCAATGCAAGACATGGCATGGCAAGGCATGGAATGGAAAGGAAGGGCATGGCAAGGAAAGACAAGGAAAGGCACAAGACAAGGCAAGGAGAGGCATGGCAAGGCAAGGCAAGGCTAGGAATGTCAAGGCAAGACATGGAAAGGTAAGACAAGGCAAGGAAAGGAAAGGCAAGGCAAGACATGGAAAGGAAAAGCGTGGCACGGCAAGTAAATACAAGGAAAGTCACAAGACATGCAAGGAAAGGCATGGCAATGAAAGGAAAGTCAAGGCAAGGCTAGACATGGAAAGGAAATTTAAGGCAAGACAAGGATGAAATGGTTTAGGTTTCCATTTGTACATTATGTCTTAAATGGTTTTTTGCCATTAACACTTTTGGAGAAAATGGAAATTGGTGAATAGCGTTTTTTCTTTAATACATTAAGTGGAAAAATAGCCAAATGGAAAATTGTATCCCTTCAAATTTTCTTTGAAATCTTTACAAGTTCATCAAGTTCTCCCATAACCTTTGCAGTAAGTCTCACTTGTATCTAAGTTTCATTTGTATCATATGATTTTAATAATTTGGGCACGTGCATATACCTAAGTTTGAGATATTTAACTTTGAATCTTACAACATATTGATTAAAGTGGTTTGAGTGATATAATAAGGGAGCAAGAATGATTGATAATATCAATGGTTTGTATGCCATAGATTCATAGATTCCACATTATTGTAACTATCAAAAAAAGATCCATATATATATATATATATATATATATATATATATATATATATATATATATATATATATATATATATATATATATTCAACATCGTCTATAAACTGTACATTTTTTACAAAATGGCACATCATGCCCAATATACAAAACGGCGGCAAGTGCCCTAAAATGGAAAACTGACATATGGTGGCCTAGATACAAAATGGAATTCATTGGTCACTCATTGACCACTTCCACCCTCACAACTATCAGGAGAATCCCAAAAATCGATTTTTCTTCTCTTACTCGAAGAAGCACCTCGAGTGGTTTTGCACCTAGGTTGCCTGGGCATGGTTCATCACTTTGAAAACTGGACAAATAAACAACATTCGTATAAGTTTTTTTCCACAATGAATTGAAAGACTTACAAAATGATACTTTGTAATTCAACTTAAGGCAACTCAACGCAGATGATACTAACAATTGTGAGGGTGTTACCCTCCTCTGTGACTCTAATCTTTCAAGGATGCCACCCTGCGTTGGTTACAAGGGTCAAATCATGAAATTTAAACAAATATGCATAAAATAAATTTCATTCATGATACATAAAAATTGATCATCAACAAATTATCTCAGCATGAATAACTTGAGAAACAGTGAAGAGTCATTGGTAAGTGGATTGCTTGGTTGTACATACTGCTATGAGGCAACATCTACTATGGCAGCCTCGATGTGCGGCACAGATGGAAATGGTGGGGGGGGTGGATGGCGTATAGGTGCATCCACGATGGATCAACACGATGGAAAAGGTGGTGGGGGTGGATGGCATGTGGGTGAAACCATTGTGTATGGATGGAATGTGAAAGATGGTGGGGATGAGCTTAAATAAACTCCCATGAGTTGTACAAGGGATGGTAAAAGCCTCGGGCTGGAAAGAGGTATCCCAAGAGCTGGAGCAAGATTCCCAAGGATTGGAATAGCCCTTTAGCTGGAGAAAAGTGATGGATGGAATGTAGGTAGTGGTGGTGAATGAAACGGTGGTGGTATAGATGACCCATCAATGGATGATGCAAAGTGCATACATATTAATAATATTTTTATTAGTACCAAAAAGTAAAATCCAACAAAATCATATAACAAATTTTATATTTAAACAATATTTAACTCAACACATTATACATGTGAAGCTGGTGACGTGTCCATCCTAGGTGGACATGGGTCGTCATTGTACGGTACCACAACATGTAGAAACACAAGAAAATTATATTTGAGGGTGCCACAAAATAAAGAAATCACTATGGTTAATTAATCAAATGTGACACATACTTACGTATGTGATACATCAAATGAACAAGTTGCCTCTATTGTTGCATCAATTGTGGATACCAACATTGATGAATCTACCATCATAGAGGGTATGCTATAGGGGTGTAGCAAGTAAAAGAAATCATACAATAATATATGGAAATAAATACACACACACACATGCACATATACTCTATTGTTCACTGGCCTCCATTGACCCATACCAATTATGCCCGCAACTCGAGCATCTATGAGGCTCACATGAACGACTAATTTGTCCATGTTCCCTCTCCCAGCTGCACTTTGTTGTAGGGGTTGAAGGTATGGCCCCTCTTCCAACATCACCAATAGGCACCTTTTGTCGAGATAGTGCAAAACAACTCTCATGTTACACTAGGCTTTGAGTCAATGTTGATAAAGATAATTGTGTCTATTGGATACCTTCTGCAATTGGAGGATGTTGAGTAGGGGGGTTAGGCCTTCTCCTAAGAGGATGAGGACCTAGAATAGGTTCATTCCTAGTATGTTATTTGTCTTGTGTGGGCCCTAGACCCACCCCTTGGAATTCACCAATGTCAAAGTAATTGACATGGTGACCCAAAATAAACTATGCCCATAATTTTCTCGAAAAGTATAGAGACACCTCCATGTTATTGTAGGGAGGTTTTTCAAACACCACAAACCATCTATCCATCCAGTTAGACTTAAATTGTTGGTGGATGCACCAATCCATACAAATATGTCTCTTATTGACTGGTGGTTGGAGTCTTGTTCTAGGATCAATAAATAGTGACATCAAATCTTATTTTGTAATATTCAAGTCTCTGACTTAGTTTTTATCGATGTCAGTCTTGTAATAGTCAAACATCCTAGCCTTGTATTCAGAAATTTTGGTTAATTTCCCTTGGGAACTTGCAATGGATGATACAATGGTGTCCAACGAAGTGGCCAATGACAATCGAATAGGATTTATTGTACTCCTTAAGTCATGAACAATTGATCTCAAAGAGGTCAACCCTTCATCAATTTTTGTGTGTATGTTTGGTGGTTGTGGTGGGTTGGGGTTTTCTATGCCTTTGTGTGGTTGTGTGGGGTTTTGATTGTGTCAAGGTTCCATCTTGAATATTTTTCTGCAATTTAATAAGGGAGTTCATATAAATTAGGTTGGTTTTTCTAATTAAGTTTAAAAATTACAAAAAACATGCAAATAAATAGTTTAAGAAATTAAAAAAATAAGAAAATAATCACAAACACATACTTGGCTTGCCTCTGAGATGGTGTTATGATATTGTGGATGCTTGGTGAGAAAAAACCATCCTTTCCTTTTGCTCAATAACTCCTAAAACGTGACGTGTAGTGGTCAAAATGGCCACAATTCGTGTATCCATGCCCTTTTATTGGGCCCAGTGGTAACACATGCACGTTCCTCTTAGGAACATGGACATGTTCTTGGGAACGTGCCAATTTGGAATGTTGAGTGAAATTTTGGGGTTATTCGAGCCTATCACATTAGGAATGTGTGTGCATTGCTAGAAACATGCACACATTCTTGCATGAGAGTGTTTGTGCTCACCCCATTGTCACCCATCAACTTTGTGCACTCACCCAGAATCCAGATTCGACCTTTTGGGTTCATATTTCAACTTTTGATTGAGCTTTTCAACCATGTATTCCATGACTTCCACTGGAATCTGCTTCTCTTGGAATAAGATAAGATTGCAAGCCCACTAACTAAGTGTATAAAAAATCATGGTAAAGAGTCGTAATAAACCATTGTTGTGTCTAAAATCCGTGATTTTACGCATTCTTCCAGGCTTGCAATACTCCATCCTACCTTTGGGATAAACTTTTTAGAAATAGATGACCACACCTGCAATGAAAAGGAACACGAGACAAAGATATGATACACTGAATCAACATCAATTCTTCATAAAGTACATATGTTGGGCCAATCTATTAAAATAATTGATGTTCGTGTTTTCACCATAGACAATATCTCTATTGTCACCCATCCATAGGCACAAATCCACCCCCGAGCACCTTAACCTTTGACAGAATTATTCTGGAAATCCATACTAGAACCAATAGATACACCCTAGTTGCTAACTACAGCAACAACTCAAGACAAGTAGAGCGCTACTTCTCCAAGGGTAGTGCACAAGAGAGAGAGTCTCCATATCAACATAACAAGTACCATTGATCCAGATTATTTTCGGAATGAAATGAAAGAAGAGATATTACAATGAAATACTCATAAAAATTGCCAGAAACAGAGAAATGCAACAATACATGATTTCTATTAATGAAAGAAATGTATAGAGACTATAAAAATATAGAATGCAAGACTTGCTAGAATGGTGGCAGCTTTATATCTGAGAAGAGATGTGACAGTTATGCTCATTCGCAAGAAGATGATTACAATGAGACTCTGAAGGAATTTGTATGATAAACATGAATTCCAAAACCCTAGACATCCAAAAACCTAACCCTAGGAGATGAAGCACCAAAAGTCATGTGGGCCCCATTGGCACAAGTTAGTACATTATCTTCCTGGGGTCATAACTTTTGCATATGATCTTTGTTTTAGGAGTGTGATAGCTCGTTGGAAAGGTATTTTCGAGAACTATGCATTATGTTACCAAAATTTGACTATGTCTACAGTTTTACTGTGGCCAGCCAATAAAACATTGTTTAGAGCCACAAAACAACCTTGGAAGTACAAAAAGATGTACTGACATGAAAAATTCCAAAATAAGCTAGTTGGAATAGGTGGGTGGCCACCAATATCCACCTGGATGGTGTGTAGGGATTCAGGACACACTCGTCAGTTCAAAACCCACAATTACAAAGAAATTTCCCCATTACAAAGAAACGTGTTGAACTGGAAATTTTTCAGATGAGCTAGTTGGAATTTGGAACAAGTGGGTGGCCACCAATATCCACATGGATCAATCCTCCCCCTTAGGAAGAAATGGTATCCATTGGGTTGAGTGCCCAGGGAAGAGGGGAAAGTGTTTTCTGAATCTAAATCTTGGTGAGTTGCGTGCCTTGTTGGAGAATTTGTGTTGCTTGGTCTGTGGAAGGTTGTCATGAACCTATTGTTGGCAAGGTTGAATTTGTTCCACTAACCTATTGTCTCTAGGCTTGATAGGGCATTGTGTAGGAACCATCGTAGGTGAAGAAACAATTTATGTAATCTTCTTCTTCTAGATATAAGTTGTTGAGGCTGCAGTGTTTGCAGTGGCCTTCTGAGCATCCTTCGAACAAAATGTGAAGAGGATAAATTTTGCAGTATGAGAGATTACCTTGCTGCACTATTTTGGTGGAATAGTAGTTGAAACTACCTCTCGTATCTTGTAGAGTTGACCCCCAAAAGTAATAATGACACTACGGGGTAGAGACTCATAAACAACATGATGTTTCCACATATATGGTTGTCCCAAAACAACATCACAGACATCAAGAGGGGAAACATCACATGCTAACTCATCCTTGAAGGTCTCGATGCCATAGGACAGGTGGCACTGCTGGTTGACACAAAGATCTCGTCCCTGGTGAAGCCACCTAATGTTGTATGGCTACGCGTGTGGTGTTGTCGACAACCCCAACTGTTTGATCACCTCAACTGAGATGAGGTTCTTCTAGATGTCACTATCAACAATGAAATGCAACAAGTTCCCTGTCACGCACATTTGTGAATGGAAGAGGCATCCCCCTCTTCAGGATCTACTAGTTCTTCTGGTTGAATTTTTGCGGTCGCGACAAAAGCAATGGGGTTTGTGTCGATGATTTTTCTATTTTCAATATTTTCTGGATCAAATTCTAAATCAAGGTTCAGCTCCTTGTCTTTGACCTGGGCCACCACTGACTGTTTCAAGCGACATTCATCGGTGTTGTGCCAGGGGATTTTGTGGAATCTGCACCACTTCCCAGTGTTATTCTTCATCTTTCCTTTGCCCTTATTTTCCTATGTCTTGGACTGTTTATGGCAAGGTTGTTGGTTAGGGTCATCTTTGATGCAGGAGCATCTTTCCACGTTAGCCATCCAGCCACGTCAGCGCGTGCATTCAAAGCTGAAGAGAGGCGTAGCCCTCATCTTCAATTTTTAATTTGAATGTAATTTAATGTTTTAGGTTGGTGAGCCGTGAATCCGTGATTTGCACAGGCGTAGAGTAGATAGGCCTTTAATGCTTTGAAGGCTGAGATCTAGATACGATTTGTGGACTAGATAGCCCATTCAATGTAATTGAATAGGGTAGGTAGATTGGAGGGAAGAGCTCGAAGAGCCCCTCATGTAAAAGATCAATTGCGACCTCATTTTGGAGAGAGTGGTAAGAGAAGAGAAGGAGCTAAGGCTTGGATATAGTTCATGCTCAGGAACACCTTGTACAAACAGGCATTTTCCATTTAATACAAACATCAGTTTTTCCTGCATATTTCTTGTGTTGAATGAATGTTTGTGTGTGTTCAATTTATGTTGTAGATGTATGCTAGACATTTGCAGGGAGTTGTTTTGATTTCAGGCTTGAGAGGTTCTTTGTGGTTTCATGCCAAGAGGGCGTGACAGATTACTGCGGTCTCTGGATACCAGTGCATAGATGCACTTTTGAACTCTGCGGAGTCAGACAAAGATGTGTCAGGTGGGCACAGAAACTGGAATCATCAATTCAGAGGGAGACCTGTGAGGTTACTGAAGACCTTAGAGGCAAGGTTGTGGAGAAGAACACAGTTGCAGACAGAAGCTCTGAGGAGTTCTGTAAATCTTTGCCAAGTGGGAATTGAGCAGGTGCAGAGCGTACAGGAGGAAATCTTTGAGTTCAGAGATAGAAGAAGAATCCAGGGAAGGATCTTCGTAGGGTTGTCGAACACCCTGAGTACTTAGCAACAAGTTGTTTGAGTAGAAGGATAGCCAGGAGGGCATCTGAATTCTCCATCTGAGGGAGAAAGGGAAAAGGACGAGTTTCCTTGGAGGTCGAAGCTACAGGAAAGCTCAAAACGGATAACACCTTGTGTGCACAGAGGTTCTGCAAGAAGCGCAAAAGCCGAAGAATCCTTTGAGGATTCGAAGAGAGAAACTCAGGAGGAACGACGCCATTGTGAACGTAGGCGAGACTTAAGACTAAGAGCTCGCAGAAGAAAGGTAAAGGTCGAGGCCTTTAGCCATGGAGAAATATTCCAAGTAGCGGAAGGAAGTGCATGCTCAGGAGGGAGAGTACAGCTTCCATTGGATCAGACCGGTGAAGAGATCGGAGCCGTCGAATTTCCCCCATCTAGGGAGCAACGAAGGAGCGCACAGAGAAGGGATGGATCTGAACCGTCAGATCTTAGCCATAGAACCCGACAACCTTTAGATCTGTCGAGAGTTGCATGAGATTTAAACCTCGCAAGCAGAAGCAAAAGTCCCGAAGGGGTGATATCGGGATATCGACGTTCGGGAGTTCAGGGATCCAGAGGACAAGAGTCCAGGCACTCGACCTCAGAAATTGTGACAAGGAAAAATAGATCTGAATCGTTCGTCTGGGAGTGAAAACGTGTCGCGAGATCCTCTCTATCGGGGATTCAGACATCGAGGTTCAGAGAAGGAATTCCTTCGACTTTGCGAGTGGAAAAGTCGCGGGAAAATCACAGCCGTCCATCGGAGGAGGATAGGTGGCAGAGATCTAGGGATCTCACAAACTCAGAGGTTCGCAAGGTGAGAACCCAGGAATTGGGTGCTCCAAGTCACGAGTGGCGAAGTCACGAAATCATGAGGAGCGTGGATAGTCGTTGGATCCAGGTCATGGGAGGACCGTTGGATCAGGAACCCCATCACCTATCGCGCATTCGGGGGTTCAGAGGTTGAAAGGAGTCATTTTCGACTTCACGAGTAGCGAAGTGTTGAGAGTCGAGCACAAGAGAACATGTGGCAGAACCACAAGGCAGGGCCCGCGTGGTGGATAGGTGAATACGCATCACCAGGAGGAAAGAAGTCAACACTCCATTGACTTCTCGCATCTCGGGGATTCACGAGATAAGAGTACATGAGCTCGACCCTTCGACTCGAAAAGTCGCGAGTAGCGAGATCGAGAGGAGAAAAGTCAACATCACCTCTCGGGGATTCATGAAATAAAGGTGACAAGGTTGGACATTCGAACTCGCGAAGTGGCAAGTAGCGAGAAGTGCTAGCACTTAGCCTAGCCGGTGGTTGCGCAAGGAAGGAGCTGACAGAGGAAGAGCCATACTCGCATTGGCATTTCGGGTACCACAGAATTGGAGGAGGAAGAGTTGGAGGTTCAACTCATGAACTTGCAAGATTGTGAGTTGCGAAAAGGACCTTGGTTAGGCCCTTGGTCATAGCGTTGTGGTCGCACGAAAAGGCGAAGCTCGCGCCTAGTGTTGTTTGCATAGGAGATCTTCCGAAAAGGACCTGTGGATCGATAATTTTTTATTTCAGTAGGGAATCTAAAGAGTCGATTTGGCCCGAGGGAGATAAAGAACGATCATGTGAGCGAATCTCGACCCGAGGGTTGGGGAGGTTTGCGTCAAGTTTGGTATCAGAGCACGGATTCTGTTTGTATATCGCAGACAGAAGGAGAAAGAGGAAGACAGAGTGTTGGAGACTCTGTGAATGATTGCTTGCAGGTGAGAAATAGGTTTTCTAGGGGAGCAGACAGGGACAGCAAGATGGCTACTGAAGGTCGAAGATACGCTGGAAGGAAAGACCCAGAGCTGATGAGCGAAGCTGAATGGGATGAAGAACTTGTTGGGATGAATGCAAGGATGGATGAACTTGCATTGGAGATGCAACAGAATGTCAGGTCGAGATGGGTACATGAATGACCCATGAGGACGAAAGCAAAATGGCCAGTCAAGGAGTTGATGGCTAGAAGACATCATAGGCTGTTAAGAGGATGGTTGAGGTATGCTGAAAACCTCAACAAACCAGAAGAAGGGTTCAGATATGTGAGTCAGAGGCTGGGAGAAATCTCAGTGATGTTGAGGATGAATTGGGATCAGCTAAAGATCTCAAGCACTACCAGGAGGGCAGAGCAGAAATTCCCAATTGCCAGGTGGGAAAAAGGTTGAGATCGTTGCAGGATCTCATAGATTGTCATGAGGACAGCCAGGGAATTTCAAATTGCCAAGTGGGCAATGGATTGAGATCGCTGCGGGATCTCATAGACTACTAGGAGGGAAGCCGAGAGTTTCCAATTTTCCAGGTGGGCAAGGGAATAGAGATGGGATCTGTTGATTCCATAGACTGCCAGGAGGGCAGGAGGAAAATCCCATATTGCCAAATGGGCAGGGATAAGCAGGTGAGGCTATGTGAGAGTCTCATGAACTCAGAGGTGAGTTTGGATTAGCAGATGCAGCTGATAGAAGAGGAATATATGATGAATCTTCTGATGATTGGAGGAATTTAGATATTCCTGCCACATAGCCCAGAGGATGCCAAAGTCTATGTTGTAGATGAAGCAGCAACAGCAGGAGGAAGACAGCCAACTGAGACTATCAGGAAGGAAGCATTGGAGCAGATTTGGGAAGTTTTCCAAGTAGAAAAAGAAGAAGATGAGCATTCTGAGGAGTGGCTCAATACTTTCAGCCAGGTGGCTGAAAGGACTGCAACATGGGAGTTTGCGGAAGAAGAAGGAGAAGAAGAAGACAAAATTAGTTTGGCTGATTTGTATGAGTAAATTGAATCCCTAGAGAGAAGGGTGAAAGTGCAGAGTGTGCACATCCAATAGGTGAAGTTGGAAGCAGATGATGAAGCAGGCATGGGAGATCATTGCGATCTGCTAGACTACAGAAAAATTTTGCAGCCGAGGAGACTACATGAACAGAGCCATCCACTGGATCAACTGGATGAAGTGATCGAGGAGATCATGGATCTGATGTTTGGGTCAACAGAAACTGTCAGCAAGGAGAAGCTGAGCAGAAGGAAAGAAGCAGCAGCAGCAGCAGCGCAGAAGCAACAGCAGCAGAAAGATGGAGTAGATGAACAACTCCAGAAATTTGTTTGGGATCCAGGAGGATTTCCAAAGATGAGAGGGGAAGCTCATGAGCAGGATCTCATGAATTTTGCAGCTGAGGAGTATGATGCAGGAGCATCTCTCCACATCAGCCATCCAGCCACGTCAGCACGTGCATTCAAAGCTGAAGAGAGGCGTAGCCCTCATCTTCAATTTTTAATTTGAATGTAATTTAATGTTTTAGGCTGGTGAGTCGTGAAGTCGTGCTTTGCACAGTCATAGAGTAGATAGGCCTTTAATTCTTTGAAGGCTGAGATCTAGATCCGATTTGTGGACTAGAAAGCCCATTCAATGTAATTGAATAGGGTAGGTAGATTGGAGGGAAGATCTCGAAGAGCCCCTCATGTAAAAGATCAATTGCGACCTCATTTTGGAGAGAGTGGTAAGAGAAGAGAAGGAGTTGAGACTTGGATATAGTTCATGCTCAAGAACACCTTGTACAAACAGGCATTTTCCATTTAATACAAACAACAATTTTTCCTACATATTTCTTGTGTTGAATGAATGTCTGTGTGTGTTCAATTTATGTTGTAGATGTATGCTAGACATTTGCAGGGAGTTGTTTTGATTTCAGGCTTGAGAGGTTATTTGTGGTTTCATGCCAGGAGGGCATGACAGAGTACTGCAGTCTCTGGATACTAGTGCATAGATGCACTTCTGAACTTTGCGGAGTCAGACAAAGACGTGTCAGGTGGGCACAGAAACTGGAATCTTCAATTCAGAGGGAGACCTGTGAGGTTACTGAATACCTTAGAGGCAAGGTTGTGGAGAAGAATACAGTTGTAGACAGAAGCTCTGAGGAGTTCTGTAAAGCTCTGCCAAGTGGGCATTCAGTAGGTGCAGAGCACACAGGAGGAACTCTTTGAGTTCAGATATAGAAGAAGAATCTAGGGAAGGATCTTCGTAAGGTTTCCGAACACCCTGAGTACTCAGCAACAAGTTGTTTGAGTAGAAGGATAGCCAGGAGGGCATCTAAATTATCCATTTGAGGGAGAAAGGGAAAAGGAAGAGTTTCCTTGGAGGTCGAAGCTACAGGAAAGCTTAGGACGGATAACACCTTGTGTGCGTAGAGGTTCTGCAAGAAGCATAGAAGCCGAAGAATCCTTTGAGGATTCGAAGAGAGAAACTCAGGAGGAACGACGCCATTGTGAAGGCAGGCGAGACTTAAGACTAAGAGCTCGCAGAAGCAAGGTAAAGGTCGAGGCCTTTAGCCATGGAGAAATCTTCCAAGTAGCGGAAGGAAGCACATGCTCAGGAGGGAGAGTACATCTGCCATTGGATCAGACCAGAGAAGAGATTGGAGCCATCGAATTTCCCCCATCCAAGGAGCAGCGAAGGAGCGCACAAAGAAGGGACGGATCTGAACCGTTAGATCTTAGCCATAGAACCCGATAGCCTTTAGATCTTTCGAGAGTTGCACGAGATTTAAACCTCGCAAGTAGAAGCGAAAGTCCCAAAGGGGTGATATCGGGATATCGGCGTTCAGGAGTTCGAAGATCCGGAGGAAGAGAGTCCGAGCACTCGACCTCAGAAATTACAACAAGGTGAAATAGATCTGAGTCGTTCGTTTGGGAGCGGACACGTGTCGCGAGATCCTCTCTATCAGGGATTCAGACATCGGGGTTCAGAGAAGGAAGTCCTTCGACTTCGCAAGTGGCAAAGTCGCGGGAAAATTGCAGCCTTCCATCGGAGGAGGACAGGTGGCAGAGATCTAGGGATCTCGCAAACTCGGATGTTCGCAAGGTGAGAGCCCAGGAATTGGGTGCTCCAAGTCGCGAGTGGTGAAGTCACGAAATCGTGAGGAGCGTGGATAGCCATTGGATCCAGGTCATGGGAGGACTGTTGGATTAGGAACCCCATCGCCTATCGCGCGTTCGGGGGTTCGGAGGTTGAAAGGAGTCATTTTTTACTTCACAAGTAGCGAAGTGCCGAGAGCCAAGCACGAGAGAACACGTGGCAAAACCATAAGGCGGGGTCCACGTGGTGGATAGATGAATATGTGTCGCCAGAAGGAAAGGAGTCAACACTCTGTTGACTTCTTCTGTCTCGGGGATTCGCGAGATAAGAGTACGTGAGCTCGACCCTTCGACTCGCAAAGTCACGAGTAGTGAGAACGAGAGGAGAAAAGTCAACATCGCCTCTCAGGGATTCGTGAAAGAAAGGTGCCAAGGTTGGACATTCGAACTCGCGAAGTGGCAAGTAGCGAGAAGTGCTAGCACTTAGCCTAGCCGGTGGTCGCGCAAGGAAGGAGCTGACAGAGGAAGAGCCATACTCGCATTGGCATTTCGGGTACCATAGAATTGGAGGAGGAAGAGTTGGAGGTTCAACTCATGAACTTGCAAGATTGTGAGTTGCGAAAAGGACCTTGGTTAGGCCCTTGGTCATAGCGTTGTGGTCGCACGAAAAGGCGGAGCTCGCGCCTAGTGTTGTTTGCATAGGAGATCTTCCGAAAAGCACCTATGGATCGATAATTTGTTATTTCAGTAGGGAATCTAAAGAGCCGATTTGGCCCGAGGGAGATAAAGAACGATCCTGTGAGCGGATCTCGGCCTGAGGGTTGGGGAGGTCTGTGTCAATCTTTACCATGCTTTGGTTGTTCTGGTTTTGCACACCTGAACTCCCATTTGTTCTGTTGCCTAAATTTCTTCTTGATTTTGACATCATATCGATAGGAAACTCCCAATGATGAGATGTTTAGGAAATCCATTTTGGTTTGGATGTACCTATGTAAATCCCCACGGTATTTCAGAACCAGATGTCACTCAAAGTATTTGATACCTAGCTTGGTGCGCAAGGTATGGAAAGTATCTATGAACTCTGGAACTATTTAGATCTTTTCTTGTTGCAGTGTGGTCCATCTCATGTACTGGTCTTCATAGTTATCAACAGGGTAGTATTGTTCCTTGACCGCATCCACAAAAAACTACCAAGTGGGCTCAGCTCCATATATTCTAGATTCCTCTATGGAACTTTTCTCCCAATAAGTTTCCCACCAATGTTTGACATGGGGGAGAACCTTGAGGAGTGCAAAGGTGATCTTTTCCATGTCAGAAAAATTGTGAACAGATAAATAACCTTCTAGCATATTTAACCATTTTTTCTAAGGCATTGGCATCTATCTGTCCTTCAAATACGGAAATATCAAAATTAACTTGTACCTTGAAGGGAGAGGTTCCTCCAAAGTGGTCGCTTGATGAACATTTGTATGTTTCTATCGGAAGACGTTGAAGGATGTGGGAAAAATTCTCCATCATTTCATCCCTTTGTCACGTGAGAGCTTGCTCAAGAAATGGGTTAATAGAATCTTATCCTCCATAATTTTTCTTTTCTACTACCATAGAGTGTTTATTGGGCATGCGAGAGGGATTTTCCTCAAGAGAGACAAGATCGAGAACCAACTTTCTATACTCGTACCTTGTCGGGGACATGCATTGAAAAACGATCAAGAGCATCCTACTCTGATACCACTAATACGGATTATTTTTGAAATGAAATGAAAGAAGAGATATTACAATGAAATACTCATAAAAAAATTCAAGAAACAGAGAAATACAACAATACATGATTTCTATTAATGCAAGAAATGTATAGAGACTGTAAAAATACAGAGTGCAAGACTCGCTAGAATGGTGGCAGCTTTATCTCTGAGAAGAGATGTGACGGCTACACTCATTCAAAAGAAGATGATTACAATGAGGCTATGAAGGACTTTTTATGATAAAAATGAATGCCAAAACCCTAGACATACAAAAAATTCACCCTAGGAGATGAAGCGCCAAAATTCATGTGGGCCCCATTGGGGTAAGTTATTACATTAACTTCCCACGGTCATAACGTTTGCATACGATCCTCATTTTAGGCATGTGATAGCCCATTGGAAAGGTATTTTTGAGAGCTACACATTATTCCATCAAACTGTAACTCTATCTACAGTTTGACTGTGGCCAACCAAGAAAACATTGTTTAGAGCCCCAAAACAGCCCTGGAAGTAAAAAAAAAGATGTACTGACATGAATGGTTCCAAAATAATCCAGTTGGAATAGGTGGGCGGCCACCAATATCCACTTGGATGATGTGTAGGTATTTTATACATCCACGTAAGTGTAGAACCCATAATTACAAATAAATGGCCCCATTAAAGAGAAACATGTTGAACTGGAAATTGTCTAGATGAGCTAGTTGGAATTTGGAATAGGTGGGTGGCCACCAATATCCACCTAGATCAACCATACACAACTAAAGCAGTTGCAGCTACACTTCTCTCTCAATCATGCATCGTACTTAGTAAGAATATCACCAAGAGTATTACCAAGAATACCACCAATATTTCACCAATAATATCACTTAGAGAGATACCAAGACCAAGAGATGACCATACACCCTTATTCCTCCTTGTAGCTGCAGTTGCATCTGCAATGACATCTCTCCACAAGACTTTCGCTCTGACTTGGTGTACAAATGAGCTAAGACATCCTTTATTTATATTAATCTTTCTAGTGACTTTTTGTAGATTTTAACCATGTACAATATTTACTTCAAACATATTTTCAGTAAAAGAACAAAAAAGATACAATGGAAAATACACACATTACACAGATATTTTTCCCCTGGAAACTCGAACCGGGAAAACCAACATATTTTGTATTCACTCATATCATACATTTTTTACAATACAATATACATATAGGAGCCAGTGGCATCCAAAACCCTAACCCAATGACCTGGATTAGTCAACAACCCTAATTCCTTAACCGGAAATAGAAAACCATCGGTAAAAACCATGTGCTGAAAATTTTCCCAACAATGGACACGAAAATCGAGGCAACATGAAAAACGATGCAAAATATACGACACATTTCTCGAGGAAAAAAATTCTCCGGGGGGGCTAGCATCTCCCCCGTGCACCCAGTGCAACGTAGAAAACACTATATCTGGTCATGAAAAGAATATAACACTTTTCTAGCCGGGTTGATCTGACTTTCTGGTAATTATATTTTTTCTTTTTCTTTTTCCTGTGGAGTCGACTTGTCTTTTTGGAAGATAATATTCTAATATTATTTATTCTGCTAGGCCAACTTGTCTTCTAGGGTTTTCACACATCTATTTAGGGTTTCCCTTGCTTCTGGAATATTCCATTGTAGTAAAAGGTTACACATGGAGGTTAATACCTCCTGCAACTACCATAACATCAACACTCCCTCCTAGATAGGGAGGTATTAACGATAATGGTATTGAGCACATATAGACCATTTTGTTGGTAGCATCATCATAGCCACACAGAATATCTCATGATCGCACATATCAAGTCATGAGCATCATCATCACTATCAGTATCGTCTAATAGCATCTTAGCATCAACATGCATCATTGTTTTCATCATCTCTCAAGGCCATACTCCATCTCAGTAATCAGGCATGATGTTGAATAAGTCATGTGTTGAACTCAACTCACTTAGAAAAGTTTATCCCATGAGTCACCCACTCAACAGAGTGATGCAGGGACCATTCTTCTAATCTAGACATAGATCCTAGAAGAACAGTTGTCCTAACAGATGTTGAAAGCCCTGCAATGGGCTACAATGACTATTCTTCTAATCCAGACCTACATCCTAGAAGAATTCTAGTCCTCCCAGATGTTGAAATCCACACCATGGGATATAGAGACCATTCCTACAGGAATGTCAGTCTCAGACTATTTTCTAATCGGGTCATATGTACCATAGAGATAAATCTTTACCCATATTCCTTAGAAAATATTGGTCTTGTATCAACCACCCTAATCGAGATGTCATGTCCTTAGGGGGCATACTATTCAACCTAATCAGGCCAACAACTGGGCCTCGGGAGAATATCGGTTCTGAACCATTTTCCTAATTGGGCCACAATATGTGCCTTAGGAAAATACTAGTCCATGATACGCCAACAATCTGTCAACCTGGACCATTCTCCATAGGGAGAATTTCTGTCCACCAACAATCTGTTCTGCCTGGACCATTCTCCGCCTGGAGAATGTTTGTCCACTAGCACACTGACTATCCATCTAAATGGAAATCATCTCCAACACTAGTGGTAGTCTCCATGGCAATTAGATAGCAGTATACAGTTTCTACAATTCCATCCAATAGAGCACAATTGTCTCTATCCATAGAAGTACACAACTACTTCCCAGAGGTACACAACCACTCCTAGTAGAACATGGCTACTAACTAGTGACACACGGTCACTACCAGTGGAACACATCCACCACAGTAGCATACAACTACTATCCAGAGACATATAGTCTCTACAACAATCAAATCATATCATCTTATATCATCCTGCATCAACACTATCATTAGTTGCATCACCTCTAAGTCGTACTAGCATGATGTGAATGCATCATATCTAAGTTGTATTGGCATGATCTGGAGTATCATCTACATCATTTGTAAGCCGTAATAGCATGAAATATCTAGCACGATGCCAATGCATCATATCTAAGTTGTATGCCACCTCTAAGATGTACTCACATGATGTAGATCAGTGCCTCACTATGTCACCTCTAAGTTGTATGATCATAGCTAAGTCATACTAGCATGACATATCTAGCATGATGCTAATGCATCATATATAATTTGTATGCCACATATAATTTGTACTCGCATGATCATATCTATCCTTACATGAGCCCCCTGCATCATCTCTAATTTGTATGGTCATCTCTAAGTCGTACGAGCATGACATATCTAGCATGATGTCAATACCTCATATCTAAGTTGTATGTCACATCTAAGTTGTACTCGCATGGCCATATCTAGCATGATGTGGCTCACTAGCATAGTATCTAAGAAGTACTAGCATGAAATATCTATCATGATGTCAATACATCATATCTAAGTTTTATGCCACCTCTAAGTTGTACTAGCACAATGCTCCTCATGCCACTGTATCAACAACTCTAACCATTTCTATCTTATATGAGTTGTACTAGCATGATCATATCTAGCATGATGCAAGCATCATATCTAAGTTGTATTACCTCTCTTAGCTATACTAGCATGATGGTCATACAAGAATTCATATCCTCCCAACCGAGGAAGTCATCTCCTCCCTTTCAACCAAGGGAGCAATTTCCATGAGCCCTAGCTTGTCCCTCAAGTATGAAAACTTTATATTGAACAAAGGCTTTGTCAAAATATCTACAGTCTTCTCATCAGTGGATATATACTGGAGAACCACTTCTCCCCTCTAGACTTTATCATGGATAAAACAATACTTGATATCAATGTGTTTCAACCTATCATGGAACATTGGATTCTTTGAGATCTTCACATAGCTATGGTTATCAAAATATATCATGGTCGAATCCAGCACCTGATCAAATAGTCTGGAAACCATCTTACGGAGCCACATTGTTTCCATACAAGCATCACAAGGTGCAATATACTATGCTTATGTAGTGCTAAGTGCAACAAAATTATGTTTTCTGCTAGCCCATGATATCATAGCAAATCCCAAACTGAAACACATACTAGAAGTACTCTTTCCGTCATTCACACTCCCTGTCGAATCTGAATCAGTAAATCCATGCAGTTGTACATCGTTGTTTGAAGCATATCTCAAACCATAAGTTATCGTCCCACAAATATATCTCAAAATATGCTTTGCAGCTATCCAATGCTCCTATCTAGGTTCCACCTAGAACTGGATCAACATATTCACAGCAAAGAAAATGCATGTTTTAGTATTCACCGAGTACATAAAGAAAATGCATGTTTTAGTATTCACCGAGTACAGGGAAGAGTCTATTGGATCAAAATCAGAGTCTCTCAACTTCCTCAAATCTGTTACCATGGGAGTTTTCATGGATTTACAATCCATTATCCCAAACTTTTGAAGGATCTTTACAATATACTTCCCTTGTCCTAGGAAGACTTCACCACGCTTCTACCATACTTCTAATCCTAAATAGAAGTGCATGAGACCAAGATTCTTCATATCAAATTCAGGGGCTAGCTCCTTACACTGAATAATGAGAGGCTCTGCACTTGTTAGGAACAAATCATCAACATATAATAGTAGAATCATAGGTGCATTATTCACAACTTTGTAATAGATATTTGGATCGACACGACTCTTGGAAAATCCAAGTCTTGTCAGGTAGTTGTCAGTACATGCATACCAAGCTCTTGGATCTTTCTTGAGTCCATTCAATTCCTTCTTCAATATTCATATATGGGTTTATCTTGGGTGTACCTCAAAACCTTGAGGTTTCTCAATGTATACTTCTTCCTCAATCACTCCATTGATAAAAGTGGTATTTGCATCCATCTAATGTAAACTCCAACCTATTGATGATTCTAGATATATGATGGCTCTAATAGATGTATATTTGGAAACCGGAGAAAACATATCATCATAATCTTCTCCCTCCTGCTGAGAGAATCATCTAGCCACAAATATCACCTTGTATTTATCGATACTTCTATCCACTACATGTTTTATCTTGTAAATCCATTTAGGAACAATTTCCCATACATCATTTTTCATGATTGATATCCTTCCATCACAACTTCCTTCTATTCTTTCTACTTGACTGCTTCTTCAAAGGTGGAAGGTTTTGTAACTAGAATATGGTTTTGACTTCTTTCTTTCTCTGCTTCCTTTATAATTGATACTTGGTGAGACCATATGCTTCACCATTGATGAAGTCATTTTCTCCATGCTTGAAGCTGTCATTGTATCTCCCTCCTAGAGTTATCACATATGACCTTCCTGGAACAAGAAAAATAACAAAGGAAAATAGCAGACAACTTTCTTCAACACTCTTCCAGTGTTGTGATCAATCATTCTTCCATAGTAACTTATTTGGAACAAACAAATACATATCCATGGTAGCCTCCATGAAATCTTGTAATATAACCTGCCCGAGACCAGAAAAATAAAAGTATTTCCAGTATAATATCATTTTCATAAGAACATATCTATGGTAACAAGAATGAATAACAATTTCATGATGATCAACATAGTATGATCAAGCTGAACTGCCCGGGAGAAAAACAAGAAATATCTCTCTTAAGGAGATGTTATTTCATTTTGCAAACAAGTACAATAAGCATCTATATCAATAGTATTCACATGCCATCAAGTATTCATTACTTCTAGCAATAATAGAACCTTTCAAAGACTGCTTTCACAATTTTTAATGTAGCAACTATCAATCTTGATATGTGCAAATTGGAAACTTATCAATTTAATCAAATCTGGAACCTGAAGCCTCAATTATTATGGAGAATGTGTGTATTCCTTTGAATGTAATGAATCCAATATATATTACATTCCCTGCAAACATAATCATGCTTTTCTAGATGATATAACTTGAAAATAATATACAAGTGCATACCTTTGAAATCTTTGTAGCATCATCCAGCTTGTCTTTCTAATCTGAAACTAGATGCCATCTTGACAAGAAGATATTAGAAACTGAATTAGAAAGTTCAATGATTAAAACAATCTAGAAACTCTGAAATTTCAACTTTGACCACAAAGTCAATTTGACCATAATTCAACCTTTGACTTTGACTTTGATCAATCAACCTTTGACTTTGACCAAAAACTCAAACCTGACGTTTTTACTAGCTGAAGGTGCTAAGAGGTGTGTTAGGCTAGGGTGAACTAGGATGTCAAATAAATATGCTAAACTCTTCGCTTTATGTGCCCGAACAAATGGGTTAGGGTTTGTTGCCGCTGCAAAACCTGACTGCAACTGCAACTACAATTGGTGCTAAAACGAGCTTGACAATGAACTTCATAATCTACCTTCCAATGGTTAGACTGTCTGAAGATAGTGTGGCCAATAACCTGTTAAAATAATTGATGTGATCATTTTCACCATAGACAATATCTCTATTGTCACCCATCCATAGGCATGAAGCCACCCCCGAGCACCTTAACCTTTGATAGAATTATTCTAGAAATCCATACTAGAACCAACAGATAAACCCTAGAAAAAACTCAAGAAAAGTAGAGCGCTACTTCTCCAAGGGTAGAGCACAAGAGAGAGAGTCTCCATCTCCATAGAACAAGTACCATACACAATTGCAACAGTTGCAACTGCACTACTCTCTCAAAATTGCACCATACTTAGCAAGAATATCACCAAGAGTTTCACCAAGAATATCACTTAGAGAGATACCAAGACCTAGAGATGGCCATACGCCCTTATTCCTATTGAGTTTTCATAGCATTAGGTTAAGAATGAAGTTCATTTCATTTTAACAACTAACCATAACCATAAATGTTGCAGCAACCAAGATCACAAGAAGAAACACCATGCACAAGTACACAAGATATATCCTGGGAAACCCTTCTCAAACAAGGGAGAAAAACCCATCCAAATCCTTTGTTATATTCTTCAATAGAAAGACCTTTCACCACCAAGAATGACTTAGCACACAAGAGGGTGCTTAAGCCATAAAAACCCTAGCACCCAAGACAGGTGTGCACCTTTTCCAAAGAGAAGTACTTGCTGAAATTTCCAAAACATTTGAGGAGGATATAATTCTACAATGGAGAATCATCTCCTACTTATATTAGACTTTGACTAATTTAGCAAGGGCGTCTTATTGGCACAACAGGGTCGACCTCTCTAAGTCAAATACACTTTATTATTATATTTATTATTATAATTAATATTTTCATGATTAATTATCTTCTTTATATTAATCATATTAACATAGGGCCAACCTGTACCCTTTACATAGTAATTAGGGTTTTAGGTAGGTCTGACTCTTGAACAATATATAGCAAAGGATATAATACACCCACTAGTGCTCATCCATTAGGGGCTACATCCATAGGGATGCCATAGACCTGAGTCACTGCATTACATATATGAGCTAGGTCCTCACACGTGCACTTATGCTCGTCCATAGGCACGTCTACTCTACAGATCTACTTTCCCATTGCCACCAACAGGAGGATCATCTGGAGTCTTCACATCAACTTTGTTGTTGTTCAGAGGAGGCCATCACATCATCTTTGTTCTTATTCTCATGACGATGTGCCCAACTCTTTTTTGGGATTTCCCACGTTTACCGTGTGCTCAGCCACAGGCACGTCCTAACTCAACAGATCGTTTTTCCACTAGATGATCATCTGGAGTTATTCTTTCTCACGTCATGGAGGAGGCCATATACATTCCTAGCCCCGTCCTAGGTTGGAACCATGAACCCTTTATTAGGGGATTTCTCTCAGGTTTGTAAGCTGAGAGTAAGACTTCACATAGCTAATATATTCCACATCTCACAGGTTTGTAAGCTGGAGGATGTCTCCTATAGCTACATTCATCAACACTCCCTCTCAGCTAGGGAGGCATTCTTCATCAGTCTAAGCTTCTCACAAAAATACTCAAACTTTGTCTTGGCAAGTGGTTTAGTGAAGATATCAGCAATTTGTTCATGGGTGGAAAGATATTGAACATGTATTGTCTTCCTCTGTACCATATCTCTGATATAGTGGTACTTGATTTCAATATGTTTTTATTTGTCATGAAATACTGGATTCTCTAAGATATTCACACAACTCTGGTTGTCACAATGAATGGTGGTAGGATCCATCTCGTTTTCAAACAAATATGTCAATATTTTGCGAATCCAAACAGCTTCACGAACTGCCACACTTAGTGCAATGTATTATGCCTCTGTCGTACTCAAAGCCACAGAGCTTTGTTTTATGTTGCACCAGGAAACCATGGTTGATCCTAGTGTGAAGCAGTTTCCTGAGGTGCTCTTTCTGTCTACTTCACTTCCTGCCCAATCTGCATCAACATACCCTTCCAGTATTAGATCCACATTTGTTGCATATTTTAGGCCATAGCCAATAGTGTCATGTAAGTATCTTAATACATGTTTGGCAGCTATCCAATGTGCCTATTTTGGTTGGCTCATAAACTGGCTAAGCACATTTACTACATAGAAAATGCCTGGTCTAGTGTTAACCAGATACATCAAGGATCCAATAAGATGTCAATATAAATGTGGATCTACGTCTCTGGAATCGGTATCATTCATCTTCTTTAGATTCATTACCATTGGGGTTGGCATGGATTTACAATCTGTCATTTGGAATCTTTTCAGAATCTCCAAAGTATATTTTCCTTGGCTTAGGAAAATATCGTCTGATTTTTTCCATAATTCTAGTCCCAAGAAGTAATACATCTGGCCCAAATCCTTCATTTCAAATTTGGCAGTTAATGTCTACTTGCATTCAGCAATGAGTCTTTCTGAGTCGGTGATGAAAAGATCATACACATATAGGACTAGAATCAAACATTTGTTTCCATTAATGATATAATATAAGTTTGGGTCGGCTAAGATTTTATTAAAACCCAAACTTATGATGAAACCATCCATTTTCTCGTACCAAGCACGTGGGGCTTGTTTTAAGCCGTATAGGGATTTCTTCAATCTGAAAACATGATAGTTTTCATTGTGTATAACAAAACCTTCTGGTTGTTCAATGTAGACTTCTTATTCAATTTCTCCTTTGAGAAAAGTTGTATTTACATCCATTTGATGTAGCTTCCAGTCCATGGAAGCAGCTAGAGCAATGATGGATCGAATGGAGGTATATCTGGCTACTGGTGCGAAAGTCTCGTCATAGTCGACTCCTATTTGTGAGAACCCTCTGGCCACGAATCTTACTTTATATTTTTCAATCCTTCCATCAATACCATGTTTGATTTTGTAAATCCATTTGGAAGTTACTACGGACTTCCCTTCTGGCCTTGGGACAACATCCCATACATCATTCTTTATTATAGATTGATATTCTTCAGTCATGGAATCTTTCCATACTTGTTCACCTGAGGCTTCTCCATGATAGGTTGGTTCTGAATCAATAATGTGAGTCATAGTTGAAAGGTAGCTAGAGAATCTCTTAGGTTTATTTCTTTCTCTAATTTCTCCTTGTGGAGCTTTATGTCTTTCTTCTTATTCTAACGTTTGGCGTGCCCAAGCAGGTCTTTTATGTCCAATAGTGATGTCTCTAGGTACATTACTTGGGGCAATCGAATCTGTTGGAGGATCTGGATCAATTTGTGGTGTAGGCTCATATGGAGCACTATCTATCTCCCTCTAAATTTCTGAATGAGGAGAAGGTATTGTTTCACCATCTATTTCCATCTGAGCTTCTCTGGATTTCTGAAAGGCTACTTCTTCTTCAAAGGTGACGTCTGTGCTTACTTCAATTTGTCTTTGTCCTGGGATGTAGTGTTAATTTTTATGTCATTATTATAGTTCTTTGCATTTCAATAGATAAGAGCATCATAAGAACAAGATCACTGAGAAATACACATTCACAAGAGACACAACATTTATCCTGGGAAACCC
>ML783833.1:288881-303204 GCA_009831015.1 Picea engelmannii
TAATCCAATAACAAAATAATAATAATGACATGATTAATCCACAATGGGGATTTAATCCAATAACAAAATAATAATAAGAATGCTCTTCGCAGTTACATTATTTCAACATGTAGAATCAGTATGCTTTTGAGGATTCACTATATCCTACAAAAGTACATTTCCTTCCTGAAGGTTCTAGTTTGGATCTCTTTTATTTAGGTACATGAAGGTATACTAGACATCCAAATATTTTGAAGTGTCTGATTTCAGGTTTCACTTTAGTGAATGCTTCTTATGGGGTAATGTTTTTCAAGATCTGATGAGGGCTACGGTTTTGAACATACATTGCAGTCATACATGCTTCTACCCATAGAGTCATTGGTAGACTCTGATCATGTATCACTGCTTTAGTTTCTTCAATTATGGTTATGTTCTTCCTTTCAGCAACCCCATTTTGTTGAGGGTTGTACGACACTATGAGCTCCCTTTTGATCCCTACTTCAATACAAAAATTGATGAATTCTTTTGAGGTGTATTCTCCTCCATTGTCTGATCTCAATACTTTGATTTTTCTTCCGGTCAAGTTTTCAACCTGAGCTTTGAATTATTTGAATTTGGCAAGGACTCCATCCTTGTTCTTCAGAAAATAGATCTAGGTTTTCCTTGAGTGATCATCTATGAATAGTACATAGTACAAGTACCCATTTAGGGATGCAATGGTCACTGACCCACATACATCTAAATGGATCAAGTCCAAGATTTCCTTGGATCTGTTGTCACTTATAGGAAAGGATCCTTTAACATTTTTACCAAGGGCACACCCTTTGCAAATGCCTTCATGCTAGATCTGGATCTCTGGTAGACCTGCTACCATTTTCCTTAGATATGGAAGAGCTCTATAATGAATGTGAGCAAGCCTTTTATGCCATAGCTCACTTAGGTTGATTGTTTCATGTAGTAAGGCTTGAACTAGTTTGATGGTCAACTTGTATAGGCTGTTGTCTCTGATTTTGATTACCTTGACGTCGATTACCTTGGAAGAGTTTATATGACAGTCTTTGTACCATGCAAGGACTCTCCCTTCGGAGAAAGTGATTTTGTGACCTTTGTCTTCAAGAGCCAAAATAGAGACAAGGTTTCTCTTCATTCCTGATACATATAAGACCTCTTCCAGTTTGAGCTACATATCTGAATCTAGTTGGAAGGTGGAGGTTCCAACTCCTCTCACGTTATATCTAGCATCATCTCCAAGGACCACATGTAGATGTGTCTCTTTCTCAGTGAAATGTGTTAAATGATTTCTAATATTGGTCATGTGCCTGGAAGAACCACTATCAATTAGACAAGTGTTTTCATTGATAGGAACCATACCTGAGAGTGTTGAGATGTTGATGTCTTCATTGCATTGGAGTTTGGTGATGAGCTTGCTTCCCATCATGAAATTTCTCATCTTCATAAAACCTTGTCAACTAGGCTAGAAAAACCTAACGGCTAGGATAGGATAGCACTTTTAGGTTTTGTTGGGCTTATGACTTTCAAAAATAAGCCTTTAAGTATGATAGATTCTTCAAGAAATTCTCAGAAATAAGATTCAGAATTTTGATGAAACCCTAGAAGCTCTTAGGGTCAAAATTTTGAAAATGCCTAGAATTTAGTTCTGAGACTTGTTGGAGGTACGGTGAAGGAGGTTGTACCTTTCTAAGTCTTTTTCATCCCAAGCGTCCAAGTTATAGTGGTGAAATTTCTCTGAAAAAGGAGGTCGTACGGATTTTCTGGAAACCCTAGGAGGGTTGTACGATTTTTGCAAATGAGAGAGTAGATGCTCTAGAGAAGGATTTTGCAATGGGATCTTCAAAACCTATGCTCTGATACCATGTTGAGTTTTCATAGAATTAGGTTAAGCATGAATTTCATTTCATTTTAACAATTAACCATAACCATAAATACTACAACAACCAAGATCACAAGAAGAAACACCATGCACAAGTACACAAGATATATCCTGGGAAACCCTTCTTAAACAAGGGAGAAAACCCAGCCAAATCCTTTGATATATTCTTCAAGAGAAAGACCTTTCACCACCAAGAATGACTTAGCACACAAGAGGGTGCTTAATCCCTAGAAACCCTAGCGCCCAAGAGAGGTGTGCACCTTTTCCAAAGAGAATTACTTGCTGAAATTTCCAAAACATGCGAGGAGGATATAATTCTACAATGGAGAATCATCTCCTACTTATATTAGACTTTGACGAATTTAGCAAGGGAGTCTTATTGAAACAACATGACCGACCTCTCTAAGTCAAATACACTTTATTATTATATTTATTATTATAATTAATATTTTCATTATTAATTATCTTCTTTATATTAATCATATTAGCATAGGGACAACCTGTACCCTTTACATAGTAATTAGGGTTTCGGGTAGGTCTGACTCTTAAACAATATATAGAAAAGGATCTGATACACCCACTAGTGCTCATCCACTAGGGGCTACATCCATAGGGATTTCATAGACCTAAGTCACTGCATTACATAGATGAGTTAGGTCCTCACACGTGCATGTATGCTCATCCATAGGCACGTCTTCTCTACAGATCTGCTTTCCCACTGCCACCAATAGGAGGATCATCTGGAGTCTTCACATCAAATGTGTTGTTATTCAGAGGATTCCATCACATCATCTTTGCATTATTCTCATGATGATGTGCCCAACGCTTTTTTGGGATTTCCCACGTTCATCATGTGCTCAGCCATAGGCATGTCCTAACTCAACAGATCATATTTCCACCGGATGATCATCTGGAGTTCTTCTCTCTCACGTCAAGGAGGAAGACATATACATTCCTCGCCCTTGTCCCAGGCTGGATCCACGAACCCTTTATTAGGGGCTTTCTCCCAGGTTTGTAAGCTGATAGTAAGACTTCACATAGCTGTTATATTCCACATCTCACAGGTTTGTAAGATGGAGGATGTCTCCTATAGTTGCATTTATTAGCAATTCCTCCTTCCAGCTGCAATGGCAACTCTCCACAAGACTTGCACTCTGACTGGGTGTACAAATGAGCTAAAACATCCTCTATTTTTATTAATTTGTCCAGTGACTTTTATAGCTGGGCCGACCTGACTTTCTAGTAATTATATTTTCTATTTATCTTTCTCCTATGGAGCCGACTTGTCTTTCTGGAAGATAATATTCTAATATCATTTATTTTCCTAGGTCGACTTGTCTTCTATGGTTTTCACACATTTGTTTATGGTTTCCCTTGCTTTTGAAATAGTCCATTCTAGTGAAAGGTTACATGTGGAGGTTAATACCTCCCGCAGCTACCGTAACATCAACACAATCCACCCCCTTTTGATCCCATTATACCAAGTTAGAAGTTTGTTTCTTAAATTCAACCATTAAAGAACTTTTTATTTCAGAGGAGCATTTTGTTTCCACACCCGCTCCCACCACCAAGACTTCTCTCTTTGAAAGACAACCTTAGCCATATCTTTATAGCAAAAGCTTAATAGTGTAATTCCCTATCAGGGGATTTTTGGACCAACACAAAGCATCTTCCTCTTCCTCAATTAGTTTGATTAAACTAGAGTAGATCTTTCCAACATAGCCTCTCTGTTTCATAGAAAGTATGTCTTCAAATACTAGAGCCTCATTTGATTTCTATCCACTCCTTCCAAAAATGTCATGATATGGGGTTGTGGCATCCAAAAGAGAAAAGAGACCCTGCTCATGTAAACAAGCAATAAGATCATCTGATATCTTATAGCCATCATCGGCCCATACCTAGGGGTCCTCCCCCAACCCTAATTTCTTACCATTGTCAATTTTATAGACTATCTAATTGTAGATAAGGGGAAAGGTTCCACAAAGGCTCTCCATACTATTGAACTATTCTTTACCGATTTGTGAGGAGAAAAGAACCAAACTTCCATTGAGAGGCCACCAAAGTATTTCGATGACACGACCCTACCCCAAAGTGATATGTTAAATGTAAGTCTCGAGATATTTTTGGCTACAAGTGTTTGGTTGAAAAGGTATATGTTCTTAATACCCCAACCTCCCAAAATCTTGGGTTGAGCAATGCTAGTCCACTTAACTAACAGAATACAATATGAATTCCTATTGTCAATCTAGAGAAAATGGAAACTTCCCTTCATGATTTTCACTGGGATCCCTTTTGAGACTTTGGTTATAGATGTCCAATAAACAAGAATGCTTTCAATAATTGATTTAAATAGGACCATATGAGCTCCCCGTGATATCCATCTATAAACCCATAAATAAATTCAAGATTATAGTCCTATTGAGGGAAATTGTAGAGAATATTTGACTTGTTGCTAATCTACATAACTATTGCAAGACAAAAACTATACATAGTCTTTTTTAATACATGGAACTCTTGTGGAGAGCCTGCACCGAACAAGAGCACATCGTCAACGAAATTTAAATGAGAAATACTTTTGAGGGGGTTACTTTTAATCCTATTATCTTTCCTCGTATCTTGGCAATGTCTATTAATTTTTGAGCCCCTCGGCCACCAGAAGAAACAGGGAGAAACCTTGTCTAAGTTCTCTAGAAGAGCGGAAGAATTTGGAAGGGATCCATTTATAAGAATTGTGAAGGATGCACATTGAATACAACCCATTATCTAGTTAACAAAGGAGAGATGTGTGCCCATTTGAATCAATATAAGACAAAGATAAACCCAACTAACTTTGTTGTATGCTTTAGAAAGGTCCAACTTGAGAATAATTGAGGGAAGCTTCTTTAATTTTATAGAGTGGAGGGCTTCCTGAGCTAGGGAAACAAAATATTGGATTTGTCTATTATAAAGAAATCCAAATTTCTCCTCAGAAATAAATTCATTGAGAAGGGGCTTAAGTCTATTGGCAATTATTTTTTAGATGAGCTTATAGATGACATTGCAGCAAGATATCGGTCTATAATCTTTGAAGCAGGAGGCGACCTACTTTTTAGGGATTAGGTCAAAGTGTGTGGCATTGAAAGAACCAAAGATTTGCCTTAATCTCTTGGACTCTTGAACCAATTTAATGAGGTCTTGTTTAAGAGCCTCTTAAAAACCTAGATAAAATTCAAGTGTGAGACTGTCAAGACCTAGGATTTATTAATATTTTTGGTGTAACTACAGAAGATATTCTTGTATATTTGTTTTATTAAAACATTTAAAAGGTTATTATAATTATATTGTACAAGTCCGCTCAACATAAATTACTATATTATTGTTATTTTACTTATAATTGAAAAAAGGCCCATTGTGGCTAGTCGGCCCTGTTTTATGGGTTAGTTAGGTCAAGAATCATGTCTCTTCAAGAGACATTGTTGTGTATAAATAGAGGATAGGTTCCTCTCATTTGGACACATACTCACACACTTGTCTTGTGAATCTTGGAGTGCATAAGAAGTTCTAGCGCACAAGTATTGGAGACTGGTTATTTTGGTGTTTTGGTCTTGGTCTTTCTTGGAGAGCTATAGTGCATCATTGTACTGGTTGAAGGAATCTATATTGAGGATTTTGGTTGTTGGGTTTTCTCCCCCACGAGAGTTTCATAGGATAATATTTGTGTTCTATTGTATCTGTGATTGTATATCTTTCATTGATCCTACTACAATTGCGATTGGATTAAGTAATTGTAATTGTGTAACTAGAAAATTTAAAATGTTAACATGGTATCAGAGCAGGCCTGAATAGAATCCAGTTGTAGATATAGAGGCCTAAAAGGGAGTCGTTTTCAATATAGAGAAATTTTCCAGACAAACCAAGATCATTAGAAGGTAGGATGGCTACCAGAACAAAGATCGATGAGAAGCTAGATGGAGCTGATAACTTCAGGGCATAGAAGTACAGAGTAACCCTCCTTCTTGAAGAAAATGAACTGGATAAGTTCATTACAGAAGAGGTTCAAGAACCTCAAGGAGATGAAGCTAAGGAAAAATATAAGAAGGACATGGTGAGAGAAAAAAAAGATTACTGTAGACTCCAATAAGGACCACCTTATCCATCATATATCATCATTTTC
The DNA here is from genome assembly GCA_009831015.1 of Picea engelmannii. Lineage (NCBI taxonomy): Eukaryota > Viridiplantae > Streptophyta > Pinopsida > Pinales > Pinaceae > Picea > Picea engelmannii. The sequence continues at coordinate 294,905 of ML783833.1, forward strand.
CTCTCCAGAGAAAATGATGGACACCTTAACTCGTTTGTTTGAGGGAAGAAACATAAATCGAAGAATGACTATGAGATCTCAGTTGAATAATGTGAAAATTCAGAACTCAAAAACCATTCACTCTACTAATCAAGGGTGAATCAAATAAAGGAGAATATAGAAGCCATTGGTGACTCGGTAGAAGGAGAAGAGATGGTCATGACTACCTTGAATGTCCTCCCAAGGTCATGGGATGCATTCATCCAAGGAATTTGTTCAATAAATAAGCTTCCCAAGTTTAGCAGAATTTGGGAATATTGTAACCAAGAAAAAGCTAGGATAGTTGCAAGAGAATAAAAGATGGTAGATGAAGATCAATCCCTAGCCACCCACAACAAGAAAGGAAAGAACAAGAACAAGCATTATTTACCTAAGAATTTTAAGATGGGTCAAAGAGACAACTCAAAGATCAGATGTTACTGTTGTCAGGAATTGGGACACTTTGTTAGGGATTGCCCCCTCATTATGGAAATTAAGAATAAGAAAGGAAGTAAGAGGCATCAAGATCATACAACTAAATATGATGAGCCTTCCAAGAAGGTTGCAAAGAAATATGAATCAAGTGATGAGGCTTATTTTCTTATCTCAGCCCTCACAGGTATTGTTACTCATGGAAGTGACACTCGATTGATAGACATTGGTGCTTCCAAACACATGACAAGCTATGAAGACTCTTTATCTAAACTTGTTCATAAAGATTCACCTCACAAGGTGAAATTGGGTGATGACTAATAGTATCCAATCAAAGGTGTTGTAGAAGCTTCCTACAAGTTAAACTCGGGCAAGCCAATGAATATAAAGGAATTTCTCTATGTTCCATGTTTAAAGAAGAATCTTCTCTCAATTTCAGCATTGGACAAGAAAGGATTTAGAGTAGCATTTATTGATGGTCAAGTTCTTATGTGGCCTAGAGGGAAGACCCTTGATGATGCAGTAGTGATTGGATTTAAAGAAGGACTCTACAAATTAAAAGGACATTCAGACTCCACAATGGTTCATGATATTGTGAATCCCAGTGAACTATGGCATAGGAGATTTTCTCACCTACATTACAAAGCTCTTCTGGTTGTGAGGAAAATGGTGACAGGTCTTCCATAAATCCAAGAAGAAACAGATGGTGAGTGAAAAGGATGTGCACAAGGAAAGAAAGTGAATCACTCCTTCCCCAATAGAGATAGTAGAGCCAAAGGATTTTTGGACATCATGCATTCAGACGTATGTGGACAGATGTCGGCAGCTTCACTAAGTGAGCATGTATATTATGTATCTTTCATTGATGATTACTCACGTAAAACTTGGATTTATTTGTTAAAATCAAAGAATGAAGTTTTTGGAAAATCCAAAGAGTTCAAGGCTCTGGTAGAAAACTTGACAGAGCAGAAGATAAATACCTTGCGATCAGACAATGGAGGTGAATTCACCTCAGAAGAATTCAAGGAGTATTGCAAGGAAGTTGGGATAAAGAGGGAGATTTATACTCCCTATAACCCTTAGAAAAATGGAATAACTGAAAGGAAGTACCCGACAATCATGGAAGCAGTAAAGGCCATGATCCATGATCAAGATCTTCCTATGCATCTGTGGCCAGAAGCAGCGAAGACAGTAGTGTACGTGCAGAATAAAAGTCCCCATAAGGTGCTTGAAAATAAGACACCTGAGGAAAAAATTTCAGGAGAGAAGCTAGAAGTCAGCCATTTCAGAATATTTGGCTACTCTATATTTCTTCATGTCCCCAAGGAAAAGAGGACAAAGTTTGACCCTTCTGGAAGGAAGGGAATATTTGTTGGTTACAGTGACACATCGAAGGCTTACAGGATATACATTCCTAGTCATTGGAAAGTGGAGATCAATCGAGATGTAACCTTTGATGAGAATGCAGCTTTCAGTAAATCCAAACAGATCTATGCAGAAGAGGCACATGAAGAAGAGAATGAAGTTCCTAAAGTTCCATAGGCAGTTGAACTAGATGATCATGACATGGTAGAACCTCAAAAACCAGCTAAGATGCCTTCTCATAAGAGAAGACCAGCTTTGGCACAAGATCTTATCAGAGATGGACAAAGAATTGGTGCCCCATAGAAATCTTTCAGGGAAAGTGAGAAGTCGAAGTCATGTTCCAACTACGTGGCATGCTTGTGTGACATAATGGATGCAAAACCTTACAGTTATGAAGAGGCTATAGAAAATCAAGTATGGAAAGATGTCATGGCAGAGAAATACTAGTCCATTATGCAGAATGATGTTTGGGATGTGGTTCCTAGCCCAAACAAAAAAATTATGGTGAGCTCGAAATGGATCTACAAGACGAAACACGCAGCTAATGGCAGTATTGAAAAATATAAGGCAATATTTGTGGCCTGCGGTTTCTCTCATAAGGAAGGGATTAACTATGAAGAAATATTTTCTCCTGTAACAAGATATACCTCGATTAGGACTATACTTTCATTGGTCGCTATGATGAAATGGAAGGTGCACTAAATGGATGTAAAGACAGCCTTCTTGAATGGTGAAATAAAAGAGGAAGTTTATGTGGAGAAACCACTTGGATTCGAGACACATGACAAGGAGACTCATGTGTTCATATTAAAGAAGGGTTTATATGGATTGAAGCAGGCACCCAGAGCATGGTATCGTAGGATTGAAAATTTTCTGATGAGCTTGGGTTTTACCAAGAGAAATGCAGATCCTAACCTTTACTTTAAGGTTGAGGATGGTGAACCGGTGATTCTACCGTTGTATGTAGATCACCTGTTTCTAATAGGTGTGGAAAAGCTCATCATTGAATGTAAGAGAAAATTGGTTGTAGAATTAGAGATGAAATATTTAGGAATGATGCACTACTTCTTGGGACTAGAAGTTTGGCAGAGATCAGATGGGATTTTCCTAAATCAAGGAAAGTATGTTGTGGAAATATTGAAGAGGTTCGAGATGTTGGACTGTAAGGCCATGGTTACCCCGATGGTATCAAATCTTAAGTTTTTGCAGGATAAACTTCATAGATTGTGGATTCTACCTTATACCAGAACATAGTGGCCTCGTTGATGTATTTGATGAACACAAGATCAGATATATGTTTTTTTGTGAGCACCATGAGTCATCATTTGGAGCAGCCCATACAAGTTCATTTGGTTGCAACAAAACATTTTTTGAGGTACCTTAAGGGTACTCTATATGATGGTCTCTAGTATAGATGTGACCATGAGATTGGATTGTATGGATACTCAGATTCAGATTGGGTCGGCAATATTCTTGACCGGAATATCACTTCCAGATATTGTTTCAGTCTTGGCTCCAGTATGGTCTCATGGAGCAGCAGAAAGAAGTCATGTGTGGCACTAAGTACGGTTGAAGTTGAGTATGTGGCAGCATGTGCAATGAGCAGAGAAGCGGTATGGCTTCGGAATTTGTTGTCTAGGTTATTTGGTCTTAGATTGGAGGTGACCTACATATGGTGTGACAACCAGAGTTGCATGAATTTGTCAGAGAACCTGGTGTTCCATGAAAAATCAAAGCATATTGAGATCAGATACTACTATATCAAGGATATGGTATAAAGGGGAGCAGTGAGTCTCTAGTTTGTGACTACCAAGGATTAGGTCGCGGATGTGTTCACCAAACCGTTGTCAAGGATGAAGTTCGATTACTTCATAGACAAGCTTGGTGTGGTCTCTCTTCAAAGGGAGTGACAGGTGGAACTCGTCCAGCATGAAAAAGGGTTGGCACTGAGTATGGAAAAATCTCATCCAACATGAAAAAGGGTTGGAATTAAGTCTGGTGGGTCTCATCCAGCATGAAAAAGGGTTGGCACTGAGACAGAAGTGCACATTATCATGTATTGATGCATCATAAGGAGTGGATGTCCTGGGGACATGTTGTAGCTATTGAGCGCTACCCACAGACCTTGGTTGCATGGGATGAAGTCATGTTTCACTATGGATATCCGAGGATGTATATATTCGCATGTTCAACATCCAATAGATGTGAGCCAGTGTGCTATCAAACTTGGATTCAGTGTCTGGAAAGAATACCTTCCTAGTTAAGAGGGAGTGTTAATTTTGGTGTAGCTACAGAATATATTATTGTATATTTTTTTAATTAAAACCGTTAAAAGTTTATTATAATTATATTGTACAAATCTGCTCAACAGAAATTATTATAGTATTGGTATTTTACTTATAATTGTAAAAAGCCCCATTGTGGCTAGTTGGCCTTGTTTTATGGGTTAGTTAGGTCAAGAGTCATGTCTCTTCAAGAGACATTGTTCTGTATGAATATAGGGCATGTTCCTCTCATTTGGACACACACTCACATACTTCTCTTGTGCATCTTGGAGTGCATAAGAAGGTCTAGCGCACAAGTCTTGGAGACTGGTTCTTTTGGTGTTTTGGTCTTGGTCTTTCTTGGAGAGTTATAGCGCATCATTGTACTGGTTGAAGGAATATATATTGAGGATTTTGATCGTTGGGTTTTCTACCCCATGAGGGTTTCCCGGGATAATATTTGTGTTCTATTGTATCTGTGATTGTCTATCTTTCAGTGATCTTACTACAGCTGCTATTGGATTAAGTAATTGTAATTGTGTAACTAGAAATTTTAAAATTCTAACAGGCTTTTCCATTTTTGCATAGAACAGAGAGTAGCAATAATTTCAGCTTCCATTACTTAAGCATTCAAGGATTCATTAAATTCATCAAAGAAAACCCTTGGAAAAATATTGATCACATTCAAAATTTCCTCAATAAGAAATCATGCAGGCTCCTTGAAAATCCTGCCAAAGAAGGCCCTCCCATCCTCTACCTTATTTTTAAAATATTTGACTTGCATGTCATCTTCGTTTCTAATTTCCCATATTGTATTAAGGTTTTTTCTAAAGTTGGCATATTTGTGAAAAAACTTTGTGTTGGTGTATCTTTCTTTTAACCATACTACTCTAGTTTGGAGACACCATCTCATCTTCTCTTTGGCCAATAGGTCTTATCTCTGAGCTATAACATCCTTAAGGGAAGCTTCATTTGCATCCGAGAGAATATATGGCGAATTATACACAATGAGGGAATTCATTTTTTTCTCAGTCTCAAGAAGAAGCACTCGGGATTTATTATTATAAGCAATTACCCAACCCTTGGTGGATTCTTTCACTTTAGATAGATTATCTGCAAACTACTACATAAAATATACCCCAAAACTCAGTTGCAAATGGGACCAGATTGAAATGATCAGGTTTCTATAATCATCTTCCAGATCCATGAGGGATTTAATTTTAGTGAGGAGGTAGGCTTTGACTCTTTCTTATCCAACTTTAGGAGAATAAGTAGATGATCAGAGATTCCCCCAAAGGCCACCTAGGATTTCATTAGCCAAGGGCCTTCTAAAAGATATTCTGAAATAAGAAACTTGTCCAGATGCTTATCAACATTATCTTCACCTTTCCTACCTTTCCTCCACATAGGACTCAATTTAGGAGGTTCCAAGTTGACCGGGTGTAAATCCTCTATAAAATGAGAGAAGAAACCGTCTAAAGGGTCTCGACAATGGTGGGCCCCTAAAACCTCTTTGATTGAGAGGGTGAAATTAATATTTCCACCCAAAATAAAATTTGGCACCGAAAGAAACCCAAACGAGGCAAGCCCTTCCCAGAAGGTCTTTTTATCGAAATATGGACCATAAATGTTAATTTCTGAAAAGACTATGCCAAGTTACAATCTTCCAAATCCACCAGAATACCAAATCAAGGGAGGAAGAAAAAATGACTTTAAAATTTGAATTCCAAGCCAATAGGATCCCTCCAGACATCCCATCAGAGTCTAGTGAGTTGAAATACCAGTCCTACAACTAGGGGGGAAAGGATTCCACTACCTTGGAGATAGAGCGCATAGTTTCTTGGATCATAATCATGTCAAAAGCACAGCTTTTGAAAAGCCTTTTGAGGGATAATAACATTGAGGCACCCCCTACCAAAAAAGCGTTAAACGAAAGACAGACCATGGCAGAACCTCGTTATGGTATTTCCCTGCTCCAAGGTCTCATACGATGGTGTATTTCTTACCACTATGAATGTATTTTCTTTCTTGAATTTGAGCGAGGAAAAGGTGATATTTGAATACAACCCAAGTCTCATGGGGATTTTCTATTGTTAATCCTCCAACAATATCCCCTTACTCTTTTATATTAAGGTGATAACAGAGTTGATAATCATATTTTTGAGATTTCTTCATCGTGCTACCTCTTGAGAAAGAGGGGAAAAAGCTCGAAGGAGGAGAAGGGATGCCTCTTTGATCAACCAATAACTCTTTTCTAAGAGACTCTTTGGAAAAATCATCAGGTTTGAGGGCCAATTTGTTCTCAACCATGAGGGAAACTTCCTCTAGGGGGGAGAAGGGAGACCAGATAGAAGGAGACTCACATCATGCTCAGGAGGCTCATCAACCACTAAGGTAGACACTTCTGGTGGTGGGTCTTCATAGGGGAGAGTCTTGGAGGGGAACTCCTCCAGTCCTTTGGACACCTTGACCTTAAGTGATTCAACCATCTTTTAGGGGGATGACACGTTATCTAGATTTCCTGTCACCTTAGAAGGATCCTTAGCGGGATGACACACTGTCTTGATTTCCTGATTTCTTGTCATCAACTCCCAACTGAAAAATTGTAGCCTTCTTCGGAAGATCCTTTCGCTTCTAGACATTTTTAAAGGGGGGCTTCAGTAAAGAAATCTTATCACATTGTGCCTGAATATGGACTACCTCATGGCATCCTTAACATCTAAAAGGGATTTTCCAGTAGTCTATCCTTTGAATCTAGGAAAAGATACCATTTTCAAGCTTGATCTCTTCCAATAATCCTTCCTTCATATCGAATTCAACATGTACCCAAGCCTAGAGACATTCAATCTTGGTTTCCCATTCCTGATCCAGCTTGATGATTTTGTTTCCTATGAAATCCATGATATTTGCATGCCAAAAAGGTAGAGGAACGCCTGGGAGAATTTACCTTATCTAATTTGTAGACTGCAGTTCTCTCTGGTGGTCGAAATCGACCTCCCACTCCTTTAATACCATTCTAGAAGGACCCCAGCTCTAGTTGTGCTTCATAATGGAGTTCATGCCCTCATCAAACCTAAATTTGAAACATATCCAACCTTTGGCTATCACATGGAAAGCAAACAATATTCTAACAGCGGGGACCGATTATCTTCTAACCATTTACTTAGGGATTACGGGTGCACTATTTTCCCACAGAATCTACCCACACAACTATTTTTCCCAAGAGTTCAGAGATACATTCCAATTTGACATCTTCCTCCACAACCATTCTTATTTTTTCTCTTCTAGATAAGACGCACCGCTTCTTCACCTTAGAGAAAAAATTTGTAGGAAAAGACTTTTGGGGGTTTCAACATTCAAAATATTTGGAGATCTATGGCTCTGCTTGAGGGGGGAGGTGTTGATTTTGGGGGATGAGAGGAGAGGAAGACAAGGGAGGATTTTCCATGAACAAAGAGTTATAGAAATATTCTTCTCAAAGATCACCCATAGAAATCCTTGATACACTACCTTGCATGGAGTTAATATGATCAGAAACCAATGGAACCTCATCCATCAGATTAGCTCCATGTCACACGATAAACGGAACAAAACCCTCCATGTTGTGAGCCCTTCTTCCATGCTGCAGCCTGATGAAATATGAATCGATGTAAAATATGTCAGAGGTACCAGTGACATCATCTTTGGCGTCAACTTCCTCTTCCTCCATTAAGTCAACATGTATAGGCATTAAGGGTTTCTCGGAGAACAGGCGCTTCGAAATAAAATTCATGCTTCAAGAGGAAAGAACAAAATCCCTATTGCATAACAGAAACCCTATCGAAGAACTAAACCACACGAAAAAAACTCGAGAAACCTCCCAAAAAACAAAATCATATTCTATGTTCTTTAATTTTATTTTATTATAACATTTATAAAAATAAAATAAAAATAGTACTAGCCCATCATAACTCTGCATCTATCATGTGTCGAGAGGGATCAAATCTCTCAAGGTGTAAACATGTTTTTAAGTTGTTTTAATTTAAATAAAAAAAAATTATGTAGAGGAACTTATCCCTTTATGCTCATGATAAATAAGGAGTAGAGGAACTTGATCCCTCTCTACTCATGATAAACATTGGTTTTATATATATATATATATATATATATATATATATATATATATATATATATGTCAAGTACACCATTAAAATGTTTTAATCATAAGAATTTATTTACTTT
>ML783833.1:303382-325935 GCA_009831015.1 Picea engelmannii
TTTGGGATGTATTAAGAAATTTTTTTCAATTAATATATATATATATATATATATGATATAAAAATATTTTAACTAAGGTGGACATTGAAATGTTTTATTTATGGTTCACATTGAAATATTTTTTCTTTTTTAAATGTTACATGTCAACTTCATGTTAAGCACGGAAGGAATTACACATTTCCCTTCTAGTGAATTGTAGAAAACCCATTTTAACCCAATAATATTTTATAATTTAATATATTATAAGATATAAAGGAAATTGTGATTTTTTTTTAAATATTTACTCATGTTCAAATCCAATTTTATAATAAAATTAATTATAATATTTTATAACCTTTACACTTCATTTTAATATTGTATTATCTTTACATAATATAAGATGTATGTCAATTTTAATGATTGAAATTTTAAAATGGACATAATTTGTTTTAAAATTATATAACTAAAATTTCAAGGAATATAATGAATGAAATAAGCATTTTATATTTATTGGATTGATTTATATAGATAAATTGAAAATAAATTAATATAGAGTTTAAAAAATGTAATGAATAAAATATACATTCTAAATTTGTTGAATTGATTTATATGGATGTGAAGTTTGAGGTTACATTGTCTCTAAAAAATTGTAAAAGAGGATTGAGAAAATCCAAGAGTTTTATAATTTATAATTTTAAAATTAAAGGAAATGCATCCTATACTACCGTTCTCGTAATTTTAAAATCAAAGGCAATATGCCCTATACTACCATCTTCGTAAAATCTAGTCTTTTCCCATTGAGAATATGGTTATGACTAGGTACCTAAAGTACAAGCATAAAACAACTAACATGAAAGACCAGAGGCTTATTAGATTGCTTCAAACTCTAAAAAAATTCATCTACTACTTAGAAGGGGCTAGCATAAAATTACTAAGTATCGGTTAAAGCATAGGAATATAGAAGAGAAGGTCATTGCTTAAAATATTGATACCATTAAAATACTAACACATCTAAATTTAAGGAGAAATTGTGGTGTTAAAAATAAATTTGAAAGGTTGGGCTTGAACAAATACATGAATGAATGAATTTATTAATGAGAATCAAATATATAAATGCGCATTGAGATATGACCTTTGGTTTCATCTTCCAATAGGTATGATGGTTTTTCCTATTCACCTATGACTCTTCATATTTATCCTAAATAAAATATTTACAATAATATTTATAAGACACCATAATACCTACGATTAGGTATTTGACATTCCCCCCTTAATATAAAGGAGTGTTTGTGGGTCCAAGCATCTTTCTAAACGTTTCAAACTTTTCTCTTCCAAGCGCTTTGGTGAATATGTCTGCAATTTTCTCACTTTTGGAACCATGTATCAAATGAATGGTCTTGGGCTCTACATGATGTCAAATCAGATTTCATGTTGATGTGTTTTGTTCGATCATGGAATCTACCATTCTTGGTCAACTTCTTTGCAAAAGTGTTGTCAATCAAAAGTGAAGTAGAATTCACTTGTTTCTCCTACAAATCCTCTAGTATCTTCCTGAGCTACACAATCTCCTTGTTGCCTATGAAACAACTACATACTCTGCCTCTATAGTGGAATCTGTTGGAATAGACTATTTGTGTGATCTCCAAGAGATAACTATTAATCCAAGACTCGTGAGGTATCCTGAAGTAGATACTCCATTCTCCTTATCCCCATCAAAGTATGAATTTGTATATCCAACTAATTTGAAGTCCTCCACCTTAGAGTATTTGAGCCCAAAGTCTTGAGTTCTCTTCAAGTACCTTAAAACTCTCTTTGTACCACACCAATGTCCTTCAAAAGGTTTTTGCATGAACCTATAAAGGATCCCAACTGCGAATGAAATATCTAATTTAGTAGTGGTAAGGTAGATAAGACTACCCATGAGTTGTCGATATTTAGTTGCATCCTCAAATTCATTCCCGTTTTTTATGTTAGCTTCAAATTTTTCTCCATCGGAGTATAAAGATAATTACAATCAACTACTCGAAATGTATTCAACAACTCTCCAATGTACTTATTTTGGGAAATGAATATATACCTTGGACTCTGAGTTACTTCAATGCCCAAGTAGTAGTAAAGATGTCCCATGTATGTCATCTCAAAACCTTTCTTCAATTATTTCTTTATGGATGCAATATATGCTTCATTTTTCCCTGCTATCAAAAGATCATCTACATACACCACAAGATAAACAATAGTTTTTTCAACTTTATTGATAAACAAGGTTGCATCATCAATATTAAAATGCTTGAAATTGATCTTCAAAAGATGCTCACATACTTTTTCATACCATGCGTGAGGTGCTTATTTTATTCCATACAAAGACTTATTGATCTTGTATAACTCATGTTCTTGACCCTTCACAACAAATCCTTTTGGTTGAGACATGTAGACATTCTCGTTCAAATCTTCATTCAAGAAATTTGTCTTCACATCCATGTGATGAGTCTTCCACCTATTTTGTGTTTCCAAAGCCAACAAAGCACAAATGGTAGACCATTTTTTTGTCGGGGAAATAGTCTCCTCCTAGTCTATGACTTTTTTCTATGTCTATCCTTTTTCCACAAGCCTAGCCTTATGCTTATCAAGTGAACCATCTGATTTGTAGTTGTTCTTGTAGACCCATTTTCTACGATTTGGTTTGGTTACGAATGGAATATCCACCAACTTCCATGCCCCATTCTTGATGAGAGAATCATACTCTTTTTTTATGTCTTATTTCCATTCATCATGAGAAGTGGCTTCTTCAAAGGAAGTCGGTTCAAACTTAGTAGATAAATTCAACTCACAATCATATGAAACATTTGTATCATTAACATCACCTAAATATGAATCATCTACATCATCTTCGTCATCTTGTCTTGTTGAAATTATGGTTCCTATATCTTTCCAACCTCATCAGGACGAATACTTTCAAGTGTCTTGATGAGCCACTTTGGACATTTGTATGATGGTACAAGTTGATCAACTGATTGAGATGAAATTGCATTCCCATCAAGATTCAACCTTTCAATCCTTTCAATCACATCATCCAATCGAACCTCATGTTATGATGAAGTGGTTGGGTCTTCTACATGAGGGGGAAATGGCACTTCAAAAAGAGATTCCAATATTGATCCAAGATAGGAATCCCCCCTTCAAGATGTGGAATCTCATTATCAAACTCATGATATGTCTTTGCATGGGTAAATATATCAACATGTTCAAGTTGTCGCTCAATAGTCTTATCATTCTTAATGGATTTAAGAAAAATCACATCTCTAGAAAGAATGAACTTTTTATTTACCTCATCATAAAGACGATATGCCTTGGTGGTATTTGAGTACCCCAAGAAGATGCACTTTTGACTCCTTGCACCTAGTTTGTTTCTTTGGTCCTTAGGAATTAAGGCATAACAAGTGGAACCAAAAACCTTGAGATGCCTCACAGAAGGAATGATATTATACCACATTTAATAAGGATTCTTGTTCCCAAGAGCATGATATGGACTTTTGTTTCTCTAATACACTTCACATAGAATTGCATCAGCCCAAAACATCTGCTACACCATTCTTTTGAGGATTGTATGGAACAATGGTTTGATGTTTGATCCCATATTGAAGAAGATAGATTTCAAACTCATTAGAAGTATATTCCCCTCCATTATCAGTATGAAGAGTGCCAATATGAGATTGTTCTTCATTTTCAATCCATCGATGAAATTTTTTAATTGTTTCAAATGCTTGAGATTTTTGTTTCAACAAATAAACCCAACACATCTCGGTGTAATCATCAATAAAAGTCATGATATATTAATTACCAAAAGTAGATTCAATGAGCATGGGGCCACACATATCAAAGTGTATTGTTGGACCTTGGCTATGTATTAATAAAGAAAGCGAAAAAACAGGAAGAGAGAAGACGAAGTTTGAACTACGCGGAAGACAAGTTGACTAAGATTGGGTCGAAGTGGCCAAAAGAGAAAAAAAGATGGAGTGAAGTAAGAGAAAGCGAGTTTTTGAACGAGAAGATCGAGGAAGATAGATCAGCAAGGAATATGGATTGTGGACAAATCGTCAAGCGGAAAAATCCACCAATGGATGCTTTGGAGCACCTCGCAGAAAAGAAGGAAAGACAGGCTGGTGAAGCTCTGAAAACGCAGGTCAATTTGACCTAGGTTTTTAGACACCTAGGGTTTTTTCATTTAGGGTTTTGACACCTAGGTTTTGCCCTAAGGTTATCCCATAGTCATTTTAATGTATAAATAAAGTTCAAGAGGACCTAGGATGGGTTCAACAATGTTATGATGAATGATTGTTGTTATAGTTGAGAAAGAAGTATTATGTTGTGAGAGAAATCTGTCTTGTAAGATCTTTAGCTGGGTGCGAAGATCAACCCTACAGCTTGGTGCATAGGGAGGGGAGAGAAGAAGAAAAGAGAGAGAGGTCTGTAAGCCAAGTGTGCAAATAGAACTGTATGATTTCATATAATATCAAGAAACATAGTTATGTGGACGTAGCCTTAAGGAGAGGGTGAACCATGTATATCTTGTTGTAGTTTGTGAATGTTGTTGTGTTATTATGCTTTATGTTATATTGTTATTGCAATATTGTGTTAGATCTGAGATATAACTTGCGCGGTAGGTTTAAGGGAGAAAAATAATAGCTAGGTTGTTGCGTGTTGTTGCCTTGGATCCACTTTGCATTTTCTCTAGTTGTAGACACCTATGTCCTGCAACCCCCTATTGCTACTTCAGGTAAGACTGCATCTGCTTCGTAGGTTTTTCCGAAAGGGCTAGTAGTTAGGGTTAGTTGGTGCGTTGTTAGAGTTGAACCCTGGCTCTACCCCTGTGCCAACAAATGGTTCTTTTTTCGGGACCAGGATCTTCTTGAGGGAATGTCAAGGTGGTTTCCATCGAAGACAAAAATTCAGAAATGGATAGAGGAACAAGAGAAGGACTTCGTTGAAGCACAGAACAAGAACCATAATCTTAGTATAGAGGATTGGTTGGGAAGGTATATCTTTACTGATATACACGAGATTTTATTTGAAGGAATTCATCAGGAGATATATGAGTGTCTAGCCAGATTAGCAGATACCCAGTTTGAAATCAGACTTTGACCACCTGTGGTTTGGGCATTGGCGTTGATCAAGAAGGTCAAGATATTTGATAACGCCGTGTCAAGAGTAGTATATCACTGGTTTGATAGCACCATTGGAGGGTACATCACCGAGTTTGTTGTTGATAGAGTAGAGTCATATAGCCAAGCTAAGAGATATTTCTTTAAGGGACCTAGAGGAAAAATTTTACACTTTTTGAAGTTGAAGATCAAGATGCTATTGCATGAGAAGAACATATTGAAGATACATTGATCGGTCGGATCAAAAAAATCTAATGTTCAAGAACTCAGACAACGACAGTGACATAGAGGTTGTACACACGCACAGTGGGAGAACGTTCAGAGAAGTTCCTCTTGCTAACCTATTTAATCAAAACTATGGGGATGAAGGATTCTACAGTGGAGAAGAGGCATATCTGACAGACAAAGAGAACTCAAAGTCCGCTAAGGCAGAGGAAGGGAAGACTGAAGAACCTCTCCGAGAAGAACCAAAAGCTTCAAGAACTGCGCCCATTGTTAAAGTAAGTACTATTACTCCTCCTGTTGTTTTAGCAACGTTAAGTAACCAGAGTAGTCAGAGTTATCGGAGCACTCAAAGCATTGTTACCAGCAGTTCAGTACATACTTAGTCAAGAAACCTAGGAATATCTATGACAGATGAAATGAGGCTACCTATCTTTAGAGGAGATGGATCTAAAGATCCTGATCAGCATTGGTTTTTATGCAAAGTTGTATGGAGTATTAAGAATGTTACTGATGAAGCAGTTAAGGGAACTCAGTTTATTACTACCTTGAGAGACCGTGCACTAAGCTAGTACATGAAATTTGTTAAAGGAATTGTACAGCCTAAACCATTGAATGAGATCAAGAATGCGTTGAGTGCAAAATTCAAGAAACCCAAGTCGAAGTCACAATGCATTACAGAACTGAAAGAAATCAAGCAGAGAGTAGTTGAACCTATTTGGGAGTTTGATCAAAGGTTTAAGACCTTGACAGGTTGTTTGAGTTTTCAGATCTCAAACGAGCAGAACAAGGAATGGTTCATTACTTCCCTCTTGCCACACATCACATTCCCTCTGATGCAACAGAAGATCGCTTCGCAGGCTGAGGTGTTGGAGATTGCCATGAAACTAGAATTGGCCCCTATGGGAGAATCCAGCTCAAGTATGATTCAAATTTTGAGTCAATGAACTAGCTTATGTTTGCAAGTCGAAGATATGAAGAAAGACAAGGGAAAAGATAAAAGAGAAGACATCTGGTGTATCAGATGCAAATCAGAAGGCCATGACAAGGAGCATTATCCCCTATTTCATGAGTACTTGGCTTATGGAGCTCTGATCCCTTTGAAACAGGTTACCCTACCTTAGTGCGAGGTATGTAGAAATAGACATCTCCCTAGAGAATGTTATTATTTGCAAAAATATGTCTAAACACCTACCAACCTTTACTGCACATTCTGTAAATCTATGGGGCATGATGAGAAATATTGTAGGGATTATGACATCTTGCATGAAAGATCAAGAGACACATATAGAATTCAAGGTGAAGTACAGCAAGAAGGGAATACTACACAGTTTAACTCTCTAGGAAGTGGAAACTTCAACCCTCATGGTGTATTTAGAGGAAGAGGACGAGGAGGAGGCATGGGTCGAGGTAGAGGACAGATCATTTGTTATAACTGCACACAACCAGGACACTTGGAAAGGGACTGTTAGAACCCTTGTACCACTTGCAGCTATTGCAACTCATTTGAACATGTTATTGAAGATAGTCTTGTGTTGTTAGCCAAACTTCAGGAGAGACGAGGAGGAAACCCGCAAGTACAATTGATCTCCACAGAACCTTGCAGAGAGGATCCTATATTCGTTATTATCACTAGAGGAGGTGTTGTTACCAGAGAAGACAGAGTGACCCCAGGGAAGAATACAAAAGAATCAGGAGTTAGAAGAGCTGCAGAGAAGACACAAGAGTTTGATTCGAGGAAAGAGAAGCATACATTTGAAGAGGCAATAAGAGAATTCGGAGAAGATTAGGCTTCTTCATCAAAGGCACAACCAGAAGTGAGAGAAGGTGGAATGCCCCTGGCCTTTGATCAGTCTGCTTCGCCCGGAGAAGAAATAGAGGTAAGAAGGCTTATGGAATTCTTATGTACTTGCATTAATTTGATTAAGGATGAAAAATCCATACAAGAACTACAAAATTTGATCAGACAATATGAGATAGGAAGGGTAGATCCTTTGTTGAATAAAGCAGTACATAAACTATCCAGAAAGAGAAGGACAAATAAGGAACTACACCTTAATGCTCAAATTGGAGATTATGATATAGATTATGTGGTCCTCAACTTAAGGTCAGAAGTCAATGTCATGATGAAGCAGACCTAGGCACTGATGGGAAAACCCAAGTTGATCTATTCTCCTATCAGGCTTAGGATGGCTAATCAACAGGAAGTAAGCCCCTTTGGAAGGTTGGAGCATGTCCCTGTGGACATCGATGGGGTAAGGGCGTTTGCGGACTTTGAGGTGATTGAGATAGTTGACAAAAGTTGTCCTTATTCTGCGTTGTTAGAAATTGATTGGGCTTTCAACAACTCCATTGTTGTTAACTTAAAGAAAATAAGAATGAAATTTGAAGGTGATGGCCTTAGGGTCATTGCACCTTTAGATCCTGATGAAGGTCGGAGATACACAAAACCCATCAGAGAAGAAGACTAGGCATATGAGCTCGAGAATATATATAAATTGACAGCAAGACAAGAGTATTACATTAATCCTACAGCAGATGGGAATTTAAGCTGGTGAAGTGACAGCGCATGCTCATCAGACTCAAAAGAAGCACTAGATAACTGGAAAGACAAAATGTACGAAGTTTCTGTGCGGAGATGTGTCAGATTGACCAGGGAAGTTCGCTAGATTGGCACAGAAGTAAGTAAATTGCCCACATTTGATGGTTTAAATCATTTAGAAACTTTCTTGTTGGAATTTGAAGAAGTTGTACTAGTACAACAGATATTGTTGGCACTAGATGAAGCTTTGAAAGCAACGCCAACGAGATGGTGGGGAACACATAAGAAAAACATAGTGGAGTGGGTACAATGTCGCACTTTGATGACAACGCAGTTTTTAGACAACATCGAAGGATGCGAAGTTCGTTATACATGTCAGATTTGCCAAAAATACCATGTGTGAAGCTGTGAGGAGGCATGGAGCAGCCTCCCCCAAGAATAGTGGGTGCATAAGTTCATCAATACTTTGGATACCACGCATATCAACTGGTACCTCCAAGCAGAACTGTTTCTCATCACTGCAGATTGGTACGGTATGACTTAGAACTTTGTAGATACATTTTTATTTGAAATTCAGTATCCCACAGTGGATCAAGCTTTACAAGTTGTCAGACAGAAAGTTTTTGAGGAGGCGCCTAGCCTCCATGTTGAGCAAGAAGAGGATGAATGGACTGTGCCTCTTCATAAATTGCAAGGTTGTTACAATATAAATGTTGATGAAGACGATGATCCTAGGAATGTGAACACCGTAGAAACAGAAGGGAAGAGAGACGTAGAAGGATCAGGAGTCGAACTACCTTTCATTGGGCAGCCGATCAAGATCAAGAAATTTAATATTGGAACAGAGCAAGCACCTAAGATGGATAACGTTGGAGATTATTAGGATGTTTCCACCATTGATAAAATCATAGAATTACTGCATGAATATCAGGACTTGTTTCCAACCAATTTCACTGACATGAAGGGAATTAAAGGGCCCATGGGAGAGATCAAGATCCCCTTGAGACCAGATGCAATTCCAGTCAAGCAGAGACCCTACAGATTGAATCCTAAATATAAGCAAAAAGTCAAAATTGAATTAGATAGAATGTTGGAAGTAGGAATCATAGAACCAGTTGAAGAATCATAATGGATTAGCCCTATGGTGGTCTAAGATAAGAAGACATGAGAGATCAGGATCTGTGTAGATCTCAGGAAGCTCAATGATTCATGTTTGCATGACCCATTCCCTACACCTTTCACTGACGAAGTGCTAGATAATGTAGGAGGACAAGAGGTATATTCCTTTACAGATGGATTTTCAGGATATCACCAGATCAAGATTGCTAAAGAAGATCGCCATAAGACCACATTTGCAATAGAATGGGGTTCCTACCAGTACACAGTGATGCCTTTCAGATTGAAGAATGCACCGGCCATCTTTTCTAGGGTGGTGGTCGAAGCATTCAAGGATTTTTTACATAAATTTTTGGAAGCATATTTTGATGATTGGACTGTTTTTAGCTTGTTACAGAATCATATTGAATGTTTAAGACTAATGTTGGATAAGTGTAGGTAATGTCATATTTCCCTGAATCTGAAGAAGTGCATCTTCTTTTCACCTTTTGGAGTGTTGTTGGGCCATATTGTGTGTAAGCAGGGGTTGTTGGTAGATCCGTCCAAGATTGTCATCATCGTGGATCTACATCCCCCTACTTTGGTTAGACAATTGTGCACTGTGTTGGGACATACTGGATACTACAAGAAGTTCATTAAGGGTTGTGTACAGATTACAGCACCCATGGAGAAGATTTTGAAGAAAGATTGTTTGTTTCAATGGACAGAAGAATGCCAGTAGAGCTTCGACACACTGAAACAAAAAATGGTTACTGCGCCTATTCTAGTTTTCCCAAATTGGAATAAGGAGTTTCATGTGCATGTCGATGCATCCTCTATTGCATTAGGAGTAGTGCTAGCACAACCAGGAGCATGAGATATTGACCATCTGTTAGCCTTTGCTAGCAGGAAACTATCTACAACTGAGACAAATTACACCACCACTGAAAGAGAAGGTTTAGCCATGGTGTATGTGATGTAGAAGTTTTGTTACTATTTGCTGGGAGGACATTTTAAGATGTTTATTGATCACTCTGCATTGAAATACTTAGTCAACAAGCTAGTGTTGGGGGGAAGAATATGCAGATGGCTATTATTATTCCAGGAATATGATTTTGAGATTATGGTCAAGCCAGGGAGAATGAACACGGGACCTGATCATTTGTCCAAATTAGAGAATGGAGAGGAACCTACTAGTTTGGAGGATATACTACCAGATGCACAGTTGTTGGCCATCAGAAAGGTTGAGGATCACTTTGTCGAGATAGTCCAGTTTCTGTCAACAGGAATGGCACCTAGTGACTATACAATCATTCAAAAGAAACAGCTGGTAGTTCATGCTGCAGATTTTTCACTTATAGTTGGACAACTATACAAGATGGGACCTAATGAGATCCTGAGGAGATGTGTTATGGAGGCAAAAAGACCACTGATTTTGGAAAAATCACATGAAGGCATCACAGGAGGACACTACGCAGGGAAAGTAACAGCGCAGAAGGTTCTTAGACTGGGCCTCTGGTGGCCTACTTTACAGAAGGATGCTAAGGAATACTATAAAGCCTGCGATGTATGCCAAAGAGTTGGGAAACCTTCAAGGAGAGATGAGATGCCTTTAGCACCTCAGCTAATTTTGCAGGCATTTGAGAAATGGGCCATTGATTTCGTGGGACCTATAAACCCACCAGGGAAGCGCACAGGAGCTAGATACATCATCATTGCGACAAAGTATTTGACAAGATGGGAAGAAGCAAGAGTAGTTAAGGACTGTAGTGCAACTACAACTGTGCAATTTATATTTGATGATATCATAACTAGGTTTGGATGCCCGAAGACCCTTATGAGCGATCAAGGTACACACTTTATTAATAAGACCATTGAAGCCTTGACTCAAGAATTTGCATTTCACCATCAGAAGAGTACTCCATACCACCCACAAGAGAATGGGACAGTAGAAGCTTTCAATAAGATCTTGGAGACAATGTTGATGAAGATTTGCAATGTGAACAGGGATGATTGGGATTTGAGAGTACCAGCAGTGTTATGGACCTATAGAACCACTTGCAAGAAGTTGGAAGCAAGCTCCCTTTAATATGGTTTATGGTCTTGAAGCAGTTGTCCCTATGGAATATTTGGTTCCTAGTCTCAGAATTGCAGCCTTTACAGATATGGATGACACTGGCGCTATGCAAGAGAGGTTTGTGCAATTGGTGGAACTAGAAGAAGACAGATTCATTGCAGGATTTCACCAGCAGGTACAGAAGGAATGAGAAAAGGCCTACCATGACAGGCACATCAAGAAGAAAACCTTTAAGCAAGGAGATCTGGTATTGGTATATGACAGCAAGTTCATGAAGCATCCAAGGATGTTCAGGACACATTGGCTTGGGCCATATGAGGTTGCTTATGTTACAAAAGGAGGAGTTGTGCAGTTGAAGACTTTGAATGGAGAATGGAAGGAAGGTTTGGTAAATGGAAGCCAATTGAAATTGTATTATGACAACCAGCTGCCTCACGACTCTCAATAAACATAGAAGGAGAAGGTTCTAGGTACTAGGTGCAGTTGAAACCAGGTACCAGACACAGAAAAGATAGTCTACACAAGGAAGGGAGGGACAGAGCAGAAAGCACAAGCTACCTCGCGCAATCTGAAGTCAAAATAAAATAGAAGGTTTAGACCTAAAGTGCCTCGAGACGAGTCACATGTGAGTGTTGGGGGCATGTTGGCTCTTGGCTATGGATTAAGAAAGAAAGCGAAGAAAAAGGAAGAGAGAGACGAAGTGTGAACTGTGCAGAAGACAAGTTGACTAAGATTGGGTCGAAGTGGCCAAAAGAGCAGAAAAGACGGAGCGAAGTAAGAGAAAGAAATTTGTTGAACGAGAAGATCGAGGAAGACAGATCAGCAAGGAATATGGGTCGTGGAAAAATCATCAAGCAGAAAAAGCCACCAATGGATGCTTTGGAGCACCTCGTGGAAAATAAGGAAAGACAGGTTGGTGAAGCCCTAAAAACACAGGTGAAGTTGACCTAGGGTTTTATACACCTAGGGTTTTGGCATTTAGGGTTTTGACACCTAGGTTTTGGCCTAAAGTTGTTTGAAAGTCATTGTAATGTATAAATAAAGGTCAAGAGGACCTGGGATGGGGTCGACGATGTTATGATGAGTGATTCTTGTTATAGTTGAGAGAGAAGTATTGTGTTGTAAGATCTTCAGCTGGGTGCGAAGATCAACCCTGTAGCTGGGTGCACAGGGAGGGGAGAGAAGAAGAAAAGGGAGAGAGATCTGCAAGCTAAGTGTGCAGATAGAACTATATGATTTCATATAATATCAAGAAATGTAGTTTTGTGGATGTAGCCCTAGGGAGAGGGTGAACCGCGTATATCTTGTTGTTGTGTGTGATTGATGTTGTGTTCTTCTGCTTTTTGTTATATTGTTATTGCAATATTGTGTTAGATTTGAGATATAACTTGCGTAGTAGGTTTAAGGGAGAAAAAGAATAGCTAGGTTGTTGTGTGTTGTTGCATTGGATCCACTTTGAATTTCCTATAGTTGTAGACACTTGTGTCCTGCAACTCCCTATTGCTACTTCAGGTGAGACTGCATCTGCTTCGCAGGTATTTCTGAAAGGGCCAGTAGTTAGGGTTTGTTGGTGCATTGTTAGAGTTGAACCTTGGGTCTACCCATGTGCCAACATGTATCAACTCTAGCTTTTTGCATGCTCTCAAAGTAGAATCGTGAAAAAGATGCTCGATATGTTTACCAAGGATACATGCCTCACATTGCTTCAAATTCCTTGGAATGGGGGGCAAACCAAAAACACCATTTTTCTTCAACATACAAAAACTATCATGATTGATGTACCCAAATCTAGCATGCCACAATAGATTGGATGACAATGTACCTTCAACATGGTGAGAGAGGTATGCAAAGTTATGTGCTCATGCAGATGTCCCTTCTAACTTCAATAATTTATCATCCTCCCATCCTGTCATAACAAACATGTTGTTGGAAGACCTCCTTATTTCAAATTTTCCATTAAATGTGTGAATAGTATGGCCTTGCTTTCAAATGTGCACAAGAGAAAGCAAGTTCCTCCACAACTTAAGAAGATAAATAACATTATACAAAATAAAATCCAACAATCCAGACAAGTTGAGCTTGATGGAGCCAATTCTCGTAGGTTTTAAACTAAAATCATTTGCAAAGTTCATTGCACCCTTTACATTGTCATCAAATTCCTCAAATAAATCTCTCTAAAAGTCATGTGGCAAGAGGCACCAATTTCAAGCAACCAAGCATCTCTCCAAGAAGCAAATGAAGTTTTGAACAAATCTTCATTTATGTCAATATTGTAATGAGCAACAACAAAATTAGCAGATTTAGGAGCTTTACCTTTTTCTTCCTTTTGTTTATGTTATTCTTTGATCTTCTCCCATGAGATCCTAAGTGTATTTGCATCATGTCCATTCTTTCCACTACAAACACAATGAAAATCATATCTTTCACCTTTTGATTATGCCAAGGGGTTGAAAAATTCACCTTTTGATTATGCAGGGGTTGAAAAATTCCTATGGATTGAAGGCTCGCTTTGAGGTTGTTTATTCTAATTTATCAAAGACACCTCCAATCTCGAAGGTTTTAAACCTTTATGCAAGACATCAAAAAGATCATTGTCGTCTTCAATAGTTATAATATCATTATCTTTATCAACATGTGTTATAACAAACTGTGCATATGGATTGAATTGAAAAATCTTTCATATTTTAAATCTCAGTCCCACTAGGAGTAGGAGAGGTCCAGACTACCATGTTCCCTTGCATACACAATGAATCTCCTCAAAGAAGTGTTATATTTTACCTTGAAAACCAAGGCCATGACTACTCACACAAATTCAAAAGTAATGTAAAGAGAGTATATAGTCGAGCGTCACAGTGAGCCGCAAGTTCAAATCACAGATAAGGTAGCAAAGGTTGTAGAATTAGCTCTCTATAGCTAGGCAATTCTGTTATTCCAATGGCTGAATTTGGATGAAAATGGATGCAATTTTCACCGTACTCAAGTTCTACCCATGTGTTTCTATGAGCTGCAAATAGTAAGTAGATGCATTCAAATCAATATGTTTTGAGGCTAAGGCGAGGCTCTTGGATATTGCTTACAGTTACGTTTTTTTTTAAATAGATGCACTAGAGCAACAGCTGCAACAACAGGTCAATGCGTTACAGACATCTCCTTTTCTGTCCAATTTTGGGAATCAAACTTGGAGGCAAATCGTTTGGGCTCCAAGATGCAATCTAACCATTATCTTCCTTGCAATCTGACCGTTATCTTCCTTGAATTGTTGGTGAGAGAATTCCAACTGTGGGATTAGGTTTAGGGTTATGCAGCACAACGCGGTGTTCTACTATGCGACAGAGGATCCAACCCATCAAGCTCTCTCTTCTATTGCTTTGTGCACAAGGACGATGCCTTCCGCAACAGCAGATTCAACCTCCTAAATTGGATAGTGAAGGGCCTCTGGATCATGCGGGCCACCGTGGGAAACCAGGCGACGTGCCTCCTGGGCAAGGCCCTCGCCTATTATAGAGGGAACAATTATTTAGAAATCGATGCCTATTATAGAGGGAACAATTATTTAGAAATCGATGTCGGCATCAGCTCCTCGGTGCTCGCAAGCACTATAATTCATCTCGCCCTCGGTTACATGACCTCCTTATCAATGAACATGGCATTCATGGTGGAGTCTCAAACGGAGGAAGAACTACGTGAATGGATCCTTGAGGCCATTCGTATTCACCAGATCGAAATGTCCTCAGAGCTCCTGGGAGACATTATCGTCAGATTAAGAATAAACCTACCCAAAATCTCATTATAGTCATGGTGTTGTGTGCACTGTTGTATTAACAAAGCATGTTTCCTTTAATCGGTTTCAACAAACTCGAGTTGATTCAAATAACACTACTATAGCAGGAAGACTAGAGAGCAGGCAAGATCATGGAGTTACCAGAAAAATATCAAGGCTCGCTATACCATTAATAGGCTAAGTAATGAATTTATTAATGAGAGCCAGATATATAATTACATTGAGATAATGAACTTTGGTTTACAGAGGGAACAATTATTTAGAAATCGATGTCGGCATCAGCTCCTGATGCTCGCAAGCACTATAATTCATCTCGCACTCGGTTACATGACCTCCATAGTTACATGATTTCCATAATGAACTTTGGTTTCATCATCTCGCACTCGGTTACATGACCTCCATAGTTACATGATTTCCATAATGAACTTTGGTTTCATCTTTTAAGAGATTATATGATTGTTATTATTAATTTGTGACTTTTCATTTTTTTTTAAATCTATGAAATGTTTTTTTGGGTGGAAATCTATCAATATAAATTTACATGAATTATTATTTTTTTATTCAAAATCCATTTTTGAATGTAGAAATGGATTCAGTACAGAAATAATCACTTAAACCTAAAAATTCAACAATTTCTCAAGAGATTTTTAGGCAAATATCCCCTGAAAAAATCATCCTCTGGTAGAAGGTTTAGCCTCAATCCCTAGGATTAAGTATCTAACAAAATTGAGGAAAAGAGATAATTAAGATACAATAAGGAAGTCATTAATCGCTCTAAAAGATTGAAAGTATCTTTTGTTTTAGCTAGTTTAAAAACAGAAAATCAATATTGCTAAAATAAAAATAAACTCCTAACACAACATTTTGAGATGAAAGAAATTTTCATATTTTGTATACTAAAAGGATTGAGGACGAAAAGTACTTTCTTTTAAAATGTCCTACTTATGACCACATTAAATCTCAATTTAAAAATATTTGTAATAATATCGATTTTGAGAAACTCTTAACTCATCAAAATTATGGAGATTTAAGATAGTTTATCTCCTATATTTTCAAGTATAAACATAAAACTCTAGAAAAAACTAACTAATCTTTTACCATTTTTTTCTTTTAAAATTCAATAAATCTAAGTTAATCTTAGTCAATAATAATCATCATTATTATATAATCATGAATATCTAAATTAATTTATAAATGGAAAACTCCACATATTATAATACAATTGATCTCTTTCATAAAAGTTAATTTAAAGTGTATAATTTTCATTAAGAAGAAACTTTTTTTTTAATTAAGAAAATTAAAATATAATTAAAGAATTTTGATTTTAAGATTTTTGGGAAAAATTATGAATGCACGTTTCCTTTAAATTGTGTTCAAGTAAAATCAATCAAAGTTAAGTTATATTTTTTTAAATTAAAGAACTTAAAATAAAAATAAAGAATTTTGATTTTGAGATTTTTGGAAAAAATTATGAATGCAATATTTTTGGAAAAATTATGAAGGCAAGATATATAAAAAATTGTATTTAAAAAAAATATTCTAAATTCAGAAAATATAATTAGATTATAATGAACTTATATATAAGTTTAGAGAATATACTAAAATTAGATTATAATGGAATTTTTTTTTAATTTAAATTGATCTTTTCACATCATACACACAAAAAAAAAAAAAAAATTACAGTGATCTTTGGTAGAGCCCTACCTTCACAGGAAACCAAAGCCTTTAGGAGTAGAATGTTTTAGTGTTCGATCAAAAGGTTTAGAAATTGCCACATAAATAGTGATTTGCAACAGGAAAAAAAATACCATATCTATCCATTTATGACTATTCATTTAAGACAAACTATCAAACATAGCAAGCATTAGGCAATAGGAGAATGAGGACTTTCCTCTACTGCCACCTCTAGCAAGACTTCTTCCTTGTCAACCTCTTCCTGTGTCGTTTGAGATGGTTGGGGATCATTATTGATCTTAATTGGGTTAGCTTGGGTTCCCTCTAGTTCAATCGAGTTCTCCACTTTCTTCTTGTCAGTCTTATCCTCTACCACATGAGTAATTGATCCCAATCTCAAAGAGTGCCTTACACAGTCTCAAATTTACCTTCAAAGATCTAGATGGTATGCAAATTGTCTTGTTGTTTCTCTCGTTTCTTCTCCAAGGCTTAAGCAATCATTGACTTCACCATCCAATAAATCTATGCAATCCTAAAATATTTAGTCTCACGGGTTCTGGAGTGCACCAAGTCTATCACCCATCGTTTCCCTTCCTTCAGGATTTGGGAGTCCAATAGATTTTTCCTTCTGCCTCTAATTGTGTGCTCCATCTCCTCTACTTGTGCTCTGGCAACTTCTGAGCAATTTTCTAGATATGAGTGCTTTGCCTCCCAAGCCTCCTTTTTGTCCCTAGCTGTCTGTCAAGGTTTCTTAGAAGTTGAGGCCTTTCGTGCACTATCCTCACCATTATACTTGCACCCTATTCCCAGTCTACCAGACCTGGTAGTCACCGTGGCCAAAAAGAAAAGTCTCCAACAAAAAATTGACAACCCCTTTAACACCACCACAGACCCGACAGGAAATAAACAAGTAAAAAGCCAACAATTGTGTAGCACAAACAAATCTTTTGCGCTCCTCCCAAGGGCAAGCCAAAGACCAACCAGAATCAACCCAAACAATCAAGTGCCCACAATGCTAAGGGTGGAAAGAAAGCAACACACCCCAGACAAAAATTAAAGTAAAGTACTAAACAATGCAGACATGATTACTTAGAACCAAAGTAGGCAAGCACCCAGGGTTCAGGGTTCATTAAGGTCTTGACTCCATGTTTTCCACTATCTATAGACCAAGTATATTGCATAACCTCTTAAACGTGTCATTGCTCCTCATATAGTCAACTACTCCTTCCTTCAAAAGGGGAAATTTCATTGTCCACCATCCTACCTCGCCTCGTCGAGAAATGATGGCCTCAAGCTCATATCAGCATTCATTACACGATTTCCCCTCCTCTTGGCATTCATGGATAACCACGAATTGTATCGCTTCGTAACCTTGGCTATCGGACCCATTATGCTCTCCATTAGTGGGAGGAGTCTCGTACTCCTTCCCTTGTCACCTCTTCACCGCTTGACACCGGAGCTCAACACCTAGAACTGCCCTCTACATGTCATCAATGTGAATCATGGTGGTGGCTGCGAACACGGTCACCTCCCCATCCGTTAACACCCTATTCGGGTTAGATTATAATGGATCTATGATATATACCAATATTTTAATTTTAATTGAGAAAAGAAAATTTTAAAAATAATGTAAAATGAGTATTAATAATACATTGAAACTAAATTATAATGAGATTTTTATATATAGCAACATTTTTATCATTTTTATTTTAAATCGAAGAAATCACAAATTACAAAATAATGTAAAAAAATTATGAAATATGGTTTAACATCTTACTTTTCTTGAATGTGAGAAAAAAAACTATTTTAATGCAAAAGAATATGTCATAAGTAGCAATTTGATATTTTATGAACATTTTGTGAAAAAAAAAATTCAACAACCTTGAAACTTAAAATTAAACATCAATATTCCTCGGAATAATTCCCCATCCATACAAAGAATATTAATTAGGTGTGGATAATTACCTTGTCCAAAGTAAATTTGAAATATGTAAACTGACTTATATATATATATGGTTTAATATTTTACTTTTGTACCCTGGATGGGGTGTTATCAACCCAGATCAATCTGGTGCCACATGGACAAGCCGATGTCATTTCATCCTCCCTCGAGCTTGATGAACAACAACGCTCATTCACTGAGGATCAATCCATTCACTTGATCCTTGATCATGGCCCTGATCCTCATCGCCCTTTGCACGTTGGAATTGAAGTGAATGAACCTTGTCCTCCCACTCCTCTCTCTGCATCATGACACTCTTACCTACCCCACCGCTTGTTGCTCTGGGCTCATAAGACCATCAACGGATTTTCATTTTCAGTCTCGCCTCTCTCTAGTTCGATATCATCGTCGTGTTGCCTCATGAATTTCCACTCAGTCTTCCACTTCGTCTTCCCTAGATTTCTTTCATGCCTCGTGAGAGAGGCCATCCCAAACGTGTCAGTGGAAACCGCTCTCTAGTTCACAGCCACACTTCTTGCAGCTTGTCCTTCATTGGCTACAACTGTGCTTTCCATTCGCAAATGGAGCCTCATCATGCTTTCTCGACCTCCACTGATTTTGAGGAAAAACTCACCCCCGCCCTGCCTCCCTCCACTCCCACCAATTTTGTTCCCGACGATGTCCAAGCCTCAAGCTCTCATCCCCCTCCACCACCCCACCCTGTCTTCACATAAGTGCAGCGCAACGTTATTTGAGCTCTCCGTCGAGACAATGACGAGCGGAAATTCTGGTAAGAGTTGATGGAAATATGCCTGGACTGGCTATTGGACTCTAGAGATGAAGATCCCAAGCAGCGACACAGTGAGGAGGAGCTTCTCTAAACTATCATGGCTCCTAAATGGCCAAATTCGTTGAACCATCCCTTCCCTTACAATTATGTTTCTAACTAAGTTTGTATGGCCTATTACTTTTTGGTTTACACAGACATAACTTGGTTTGCAAGGTTGCAAGTCTACTCTTTTTGTTACAGTTATATACTTAGAACTTTTCATATCAAGCCAAACTTTGTAACTCGGTATATATATAGCTACTGCAATACATATTGTTGGAACTTCTACACTTGGTGATGGGGTTGGTTTCCTCTCATGGTAGCCTCGACACCAGTGTTGATACTCTGCTTTGTAATTACAAAAACTAAATTAAAAAAAAAAATACTTTTGTATAATATATTGATACTATATATTAACATTTTCATTTTAAATAGAAATTATAAAATAACATGGTGAGATGGGAAACAATGAAATATCTCCATTCAAAAGAATAGGTTAATAGAAAAGAAGAAATATCTCATTGCAAAAGAATGTGTTAATATAAGCACCAATTTAATATTTTGTAAAAAATAATCAACAACCATGAAACTTAAAATTAAACCTTAATATCCCCAAAATAATACCTCATTCATGAATATTAATTAGGTGTGGATAATTACATTACTCAAAGTAAATTTGGAATATGTACACCAACACGTGTAGATTGTCTCAAAGACGATGTTCCAAAACATCCATGCAAAAAGCACCCAAGAAAGTGGTAATATTTTAATATGCACATTTATAATATTTAATTTAAAACTATAACATACTAACATGTTTTAAAAAATATTTCAAAGAACATACTAGAGGTTATGGGTTGTACTACATAATTCTAAGATCAAAGAGCTTTATAAGACATTCACGATGAAAAATGATTTGAATTAACAATCTCACTAAATTGGATTCAGTCCACGGATCAGATAGAAATTAGTAACTTCGTATCTCTTTCAATTTCACTATTAATAATTTTTTATTTTTTATTTATTTTTTACTCTCTTCTCCCACTTTTTTTTTATCTCAATGTATAGAATAGTTATAACAGACAGTTTCGTAGGGTACCATGGGGTGATGGAGGTCATGGGTTTGTTGGCATGTTATCAGACAGAGGCAGAGTATGCGTGTTTGTCATCGATGGCAACGATCACGGCCAGTAGCACAACGATGATTGCATGGAAAGATCAGAAGCTAAACTCCATTTTGGGTATCAGAAGCTAAGCTCTATTTCGGAGTTTCGGATACCGGGAGTTGGAGGAATCAAGAGTCGAGACTCTTCATCACAGGAGTCCCGAAGTTACGAAATGTGAAACGTCGAAATACCAGACCGTTGATCTAACTCCATTTCGAAGTTCTGGATACCGGGAGTTGGAAGTGTCGAAACACTTCATCATAGAAATGTCGAAACGTCAAAATGTTGAAATGTCGAAATGTGAAACGACGAAATACCGGACCAGTGATCTGACTCCATTTCGGAGTTCCGGATACCAAGAGTTGGAGTGTCGAAACACTTCACCACGGGAATGTTGAAATGTCAAAATGCAAAAAACACCTTTTGGTGTAGGTTTCGGATACCGGGAGTTGGAGTGTCAAAACACTTCACCACAGGAATGTCAAAATGCCGAAATGATTGAAGCTACTCTAGCTAAGCTCCTTTTTCGGAGTTTCGGGGATCACGACATGGAGCGTCCAGATATCTCATCACAAGAATTGCCGAAATGCGAAAGACATTTTGATTAGGCCCGTGGTCATAGCCAGTGGGAACATCGAGTAAGCGTGAGACCCGTCATTTATAATCCAACGGTGCAGGTTAATTAGGAATATGATCGAAGGGTTATTGTTGTTCTTCATGATTAATTGTTCAGTTACGATTCAGTTATCAAAACCGAATCATGGTTCTTGGACGGTTGGTGTTTCAATTGTTGAAGCGTTGTTCTATGGATTTGAGGAGTAACTGAAGGGGTTGCAGTGCAAAAAAAAAACACGAAGTGATTGTGTGTGGTTGGTTGTCCTGACTGAAAAAATGAGTTGAACTGTGGAAAGGTAAAATTACAGTATGCGCAGTGTGAAGAATGCTCAGAGATAAGGAACAGAAGTTGAACAGAGGAGAAAAGGTGAAGACAGCAGAATGTGCACATATCAAAGAGCATGAGAAGGACAGAGAAAGAAGAGATAGAAAGAGACAGCAAGTCAAGCCAAATATGAGCAGAAGAATAGTGTAGCAAAGAAGAATTGCAGAAAAATAAAGAAGTGGTAAGAATTGACTTATCTGTGTTGTTGGTTATTCAATCATTTATTTGTAATAAGGGTGGTTGGGAGGTGCTAGGGTGGACTCTTTTCCTTAGAGGTTCAAGTGGGTGCTTGAACACGGGGAGTTGTATCTTCCATCTGGTTGCAGCCAGAGAAACCAGGGTGGCAGGGTGGTGCAAGGGAGAACAAGTGTTCTCTATTATACAGATTGGAGCCTGTGTAACTGGAAGTTGGTGTTGGAACACTCAGGGACTTGGTGTTTCCTTCTAGTTGGTGCTCTCAAACAAGTTGGAGCTTGTAAAACATAGGTAGTAGCCTCACATTGAGTTGGTGTTCAATTATAGATGATGTATAGAACTTAAAAGACTGCCTATCATTTCGAAGAAGAAGAGGTTTTCTCCCTTTATGGGTTTCCTCGTGAAAATATGTCTCTGTGTATATCTTATGTGTGACTTATGTTCATTATTTATGTTTTCCATATGTTGTATAATATTGATCATCACTTGAAGAAAGATTAAGAATGTTTTAATAGACTTAAAATTGTTTAAGCACAATAACAACTCATTCACCCTCCCCCCTCTCAATTGTCTTAGTAATTTCAACAATTGGTATCAGAGCGGGTTCCTTTTATTTAAAGGTAGATCTATAAGCTTAAACATGACATGTCATGAAGGGAATTTAGCCAGTAAGTCTCCTCTGTTTGATGGAACAAATTTTGTCTTTTGGAAGGTTAGAATGAGAACATACTTAATGGCCTTAGGTGATGATGTTTGGGATGTAGTAGAGACTGGATACATAAATCTTGTTGTGCTAGCTTCCAAGGATAATAAGTTAGAATTTAGATTTAATGCTAAGGGAATGAATGCTATCTTGAATGGACTTGCAGAAGCCGAGTTTGTAAAGGTGATGCATCTTCAAACTGCCAAAGAAATGTGGGATAAACTTATTAGCAGCTATGAAGGAAATGAG
>ML783833.1:334432-344535 GCA_009831015.1 Picea engelmannii
AACTCATCTCATGCCACACAGTGACAAGACTCCTTATGAACTATGGTTTGGAAGACCTGCTTCAATCAAGTATTTTAAAGTCTTTGGGAGTAAATGTTATATCAAGAACAATGATGAAAATATTGGCAAATATGATGACAGGGGTAATGAAGGTATCTTCTTGGGTTATTCTACAAACAGTAAAGTGTGCAGATGTTACAATAAGAGACTGCATAAACTGATTGATTGTGTAGACATAAAAGTTGATGAAGAAATCCTCGTCAGAAATGTAAGTAGTGTTGAACCAAGCACAGAAGATATAGTTGAAGATGAAGATGAACAGGTCCAAGGATTAGAAAGGGAAGAATCTGAATCAGATGAAGATATGAATACTTAAGCTGACACAAAACAGCAGAAAGAAGCAAAATCACCTCTCATAATTTTTAGAAAGAATAATCCTGAAAATCAGATAATTGGAGATATAAATAAAGGAGTTCAGACAAGAAGGAAATTGATTAAAGACTCAGAACAATCTCATGTTGTTTTTTATCTATGATTGAACCCAAAAATTTTGATGAAGCCAGCCAGCATGATGACTGGATTAGACCAATGAATGAATAGCTTGATCAGATTGAGAAGAACAATACTTGGGAGCTTGTCCCTAGACCTGAAGATAAGAATGTAATAGGTTCCAAATGGGTGTTCAAAAATAAAATGAATGAAAAAGGACAAGTTGTTAGAAATAAAGCCAGATTGGTCTGTAAAGGGTATGCACAAGTTGAAGGTCGAGACTTTGATGAAACTTTTGCACCGGTGGTAAGATTGGAGGCCATCAGAATGTTCCTTGCATATTCATGCCATAAGAACTTTAAAGTGTATCAGATGGATGTTAAGTCAKCTTTTCTTAATGGAGATCTAGAGGAAGAAGTATATATGGAGCAACCTGAAGGATTCTCATTGACAGATAAGCCTAATTATGATTGCAAGCTGAAGAAGGCCTTATATGGACTGAAACAAGCACCATGAGCTTGGTATTATAGACTAGACAAATTTTTACAAGACAAAGGGTTCAAGAAAGTTATTGTTGACGGCAATCTCTACATTAAGTCTGAAGGTGATAATTTACTAGTTGTTTTGGTTTATGTATATAATATTGTTTTTTGTTGCACTAATGAATCATCTGTCCAGTGGTTTGTTAACTCTATGCAAACAGAATTTGAGATGTCCATGATAGGAAAACTGTCATGTTTTCTTGGCTTACAAGTAAAATAGAGTTCTGCAAGAATTTTTATATCTCAAGAAAAATATTTGAAAGAGATGTTGAAGAAACTTCAGATGGAGGATTCCTCTCCTGTTAGTACACCTATGGTGGTTGGTTGCAAGCTCAGTAAAGATGATATGTCACCCGATATTGATCAAAGGACATATCGATCAATGATAAGCAGTCTTTTGTACATCACAGCATCCCATCCTGATATAATGCAAGTTGTTGGAATGGTAGGTCGTTATCAGTCAGCTCCTAAACAAAGTCACTTGGTAGCTATCACAAGGATATTCAAATACTTGAAGGGAATAGTGACTTATGGTCTGTGGTATCCCAGAAATCAAAATTTTCATTTAATTGCTTATTCAGATGCAGATTGGGCAAACTGTGTTGATGAGAGAAAAAACACCAATGGAGGAGCATTCTTCCTGGGTGACTCATTAGTAGCATGGCTTAGTAAAAAGAAAGGATCTATTTCCTTATAAACTACAGAAGCAGAGTACATTGTTGTTGCTACTTGCTGCACTCGGATTTTATGGATGATACAAACTCTTGCAGATTTGAAGGTAACTTAAACTGATCCCATTCCACTTCACTGTGGTAACACCAGTGCCATCAATCTCTCTAAGAATCCTGTACTTCATTCAAAATCTAAGCACATACCAATAAAATACCATTTTCTCAGAGAACAAGTTGCAAACAGAATTGTTCAGGTGAATTATATTCCTTCCACAGAACAGATAGTTGATATCTTTACTAAGCCGTTAGCAACGACCCCTTTTGGATATCTTCGTCAAAAGTTGGGGGTTATAACTTCTTTCATCTAATCTGTTCACTTGGTCAGGGGGAGTACTTATTGAATATCTGTTGTATTTCTAAGCTACTCATAGTTGACAAAAGGAGTATGTACTGCAACAGCTCAGGGGGAGCGTGTCTCTTCTTTGGAATTTATGTCAAAGGGGGAGAAAGTGCGGTAATTTCAAAGATGCTACAGTGGTATAATTGGATGTTCTTCAAGGGGTTGCCATCAATTCCAAAGGGGGAGATTGTTGGCATGTTTTCAGACAGAGGCAGAGTATGCGTGTTTGTCATTGATGGCAAAGATCACGACCAGCATCACAACGATGATCGCATGGCAAGATCAAAAGTTAAACTCCATTTTGGGTATCAGAAGCTAAACTCTATTTCGGAGTTTCGGATACCGGGAGTTGGAGGAGTCAAAAGTCGAGACTCTTCATCATAGGAGTCCCAAAGTTGCAAAATGTGAAACACCGAAATACCGGACCGTTGATCTGACTCCATTTCGGAGTTCCGGATACCGAGAGTTGGAAGTGTCGAAACACTTCATCACAGAAATGCCGAAACACCGAAATGTGAAACGACGAAATAATGCATCAGTGATCTGACTCCATTTCGGAGTTCCGGATACCGGGAGTTGGAGTGTTGAAACACTTCACCACAGGAATGATAAAATGTCGAAATGCGAAAAACACCTTTTGGTGTAGGTTTCGGATACCAGGATTTGGAGTGTCGAAACACTTCACCACAGGAATGGCGACATGCCAAAATGATCGAAACTAGTCCAGCTAAGCTCCTTTTTTGGAGTTTCGGGAATCGCGACATGGAGCGTCAAGATATCTCATCACAAGAATCGTCGAAACGTCGAAATATGAAAGGCATTTTGATTAGGCTCGTGGTCACATCCAATAGGCATATGGAGTAAGTGTGAGACCCATCATTTATAATCCAATGGTGCAGGTTAATCAGGAATATGATCGAAGGGTTATTGTTGCTCTTCATGATTAATTGTTCAGTTACGACTCGATTAAAAGAACCGAATCATGGTTCTTAGATGGTTGGCGTTTCAGTTGTTGAAGCGTTGTTCTAGGGATTTGAGGGGTAACTGAAGGGGTTGCAGTGCATAAAAGAAACACGCAGTGACTGTGTGTGGTTGGTTGTTCTGACTGAAAAATGATTTGAATTGTAGAAAGGTAAAATTACAATATGCGCAGTGTGAAGAATGTTCAAAGATAAGGAACAGAAGTTGAACAGAGGAGAAAAGGTGAAGAGAGCAGAATCTTCACATATCAAAGAGTATGAGAAGGACAGAGAAAGAACAGATAGAAAGAGACAGCAAGTCAAGCCAAATATGAGCAGAGCAGAAGAATAGTGTAGCAGAGTAGAATTGCAGAACAGTAAAGAAGTGGTAAGAATTGATTTATCTGTCTTGTTGGTTATTCAATCATTTATTTGTAATAATGGTGGTTGGGAGGTGCTAGGGAGGACTCTTGTCCTCAGAGGTTCAAGTGGGTGCTTGAACACAGGGAGTTGTAGCTTCCATCTGATTGTAGCCATAGAAACCAGGGTGTCAAGGTGGTGCAAGGGAGAACAAGTGTTCTCTATTATACAGGTTGGAGCCTCTGTAACTGGAAGTTGGTGCTTCCATCCAGTTGGTGTTGGAACACTCAGGGAGTTGGTGCTTCCTTCTAGTTAGTGCTAGATAAACCAGAGAGTTGGTTCTCTCAAACAATTTGGAGCTTGTAAAACAGAGGTAGTAGCCTCACATTGAGTTGGTGCTCAATTATAGATGATGTACAGAACTTAAAAGATTGCCTATCATTTCGAAGAAGAAGAGGTTTTCTCCCTTTATGGGTTTCCTCGTGAAAATTTTTCTCTATGTATATCTTATGTGTGACTGATGCTCATTATTTATGTTGTCCATATGTTTTATAATATTGATCATCACTTGAAGAAAGATTAAGAATGTTTTAATAGACTTAAAATTGTTAAGTCAGCTTTTCTTAATGGAGATCTAGAGGAAGAAGTATATATGGAGAAACCTCAAGGATTCTCATTGACAGATAATCCTAATTATGTTTACAAGTTGAAGAAGGCCTTATATGGACTGAAACAAGTACCAGGAGCTTGGTATTATAGACTGGACAAATTTTTACAAGACAAAGGGTTCAAGAAAGGTATTGTTGACAGCAATCTCTACATTAAGTCTGAAGGTGATAATTTACTAGTTGTTTTGGTTTATGTAGATGATATTATTTTTGGTTGCACTAATGAATCATTTGTCCAATGGTTTGCTAACTCTATGAAAACAGAATTTGAGATGTCCATGATAGGAGAACTGTCATATTTTCTTGGCTTACAAGTAAAACAAAGTTCTGCAGGAATATTTATATCTCAAGAAAAATATTTGAAAGAGATGTTGAAGAAACTTAAGATGGAGGATTCCTCTCCTATTAGTACACCTATGGTGGTTGGTTGCAAGCTCAGTAAAGATGATATGTCACCCGATGTTGATCAAAGGACATATCGATCAATGATAGACAGTCTTCTATACATCACAACATCTCGTCCTGATATAATGCAAGTTGTTGGAATTGTAGGTCGTTATCAGTCAGCTCCTAAACAAAGTCACTTGGTAGCTGTCACAAGGATATTCAAATACTTGAAGGGAACAATGACTTATGGTCTGTGGTATCCGAGAAATCATAATTTTCAGTTAACTGCTTATTCAGATGCAGATTGGGCAAACTGTGTTGATGAGAGAAAAAACACCGATGGAGGAGCATTTTTCCTGGGTGACTCATTAGTAGCATGGCTTAGTAAAAAGCAAGGATCTATTTCCTTATCAACTACAGAAGCAGAGTACATTACTGTTGTTACTTGTTGCACTCAGATTTTACTGATGATACAAACTCTTGCAGATTTGAAGGTAACTTACACTGATCCCATTCCACTTCACTGTGATAACACCAGTGACATCAATCTCTCTAAGAATATTGTACTTCATTCAAAATCTAGGCACATACCAGTAAAATACCATTTTCTCAGAGAACAAGTTACAAACAGAACTATTCAGGTGAATTATATTCCTTCCACAGAACAGATAGTTGATATCTTTACTAAGTCGTTAGCAGCGACCCCTTTTGGATATCTTCGTCAAAAGTTGGGGGTTATAACTTCTTTCATATAATCTATTCACCTGGTCAGGGGGAGTACTTATTGAATATATGTTGTATTTCTAAGTTTATCATAGTTGACAGGGGGAGTATGTACTGCAACAACTCAAGGGGAGCGTGTCTCTTCTTTGACATTGATGTCAAAGGGGGAGAAAGTGTAGTCATTTCAAAGATGCTACAATGGTATAATTGGATGTTCTTCAAGGGGTTGCCATCAATGCCAAAGGTGGAGATTGTTGGCATGTTTTCAGACAAAGGCAGAGTATGTGTGTTTGTCATTTATGGCAAAGATCACGACCAACAGCACAACGATGATCGCATGGCAAGATCAGAAACTAAACTCCATTTCGGGTATCAGAAGCTAAACACTTTTTCGGAGTTTCGGATACCGGGAGTTGGAGGATTCAAGAGTCGAGACTCTTCATCACAAGAGTCTCAAAGTTGCGAAATGCCAAACGCCGAAATACCGGACCGTTGATCTGACTCCATTTCGGAGTTCCGGATACCGGTAGTTGGAAGTATCGAAACACTTCATCACAGAAATGTCGAAACGTCGAAATGTTGAAACGCCGAAATGCGAAACGACGAAATATCGGATCGGTGATCTGACTCCATTTCGAAGTTCCGGATACCGGGAGTTGGAGTGTCGAAACACTTCACCACAGGAATGTCAAAATGTCGGAATGCCGAAATGCGAAAAACCCCTTTTGGTGTAGGTTTCGGATACCGGGAGTTGGAGTGTCGAAACACTTCACCACAAGAATGTCAAAATGTCGAAACGATTGAAGCTAGTTCAGCTAAGCTCCTTTTTCGGAGTTTCGGGGATCGCAACATGGAGCATCAAAATATCTCATCACAAGAATTGTCGAAATGCGAAAGGCATTTTGATTAAGCTCATGGTCACAACCAGTGGGCATATCGAGTAAGCGCAAGACCCATCATTTATAATCCAACGGTGCAATTTAATCAGGAATATGATCGAAGGGTTATTGTTTCTCTTCGTGATTAATTGTTCAGGTACAATTCAGTTATCAGAACCAAATCATGGTTCTTGGACGGTTGGTGTTTCAGTTGTTGAAGCGTTGCTCTAGGGATTTGAGGGGTAACTGAAGGGGTTGCAGTGCATAAAAGAAACATGCAGTGACTGTGTGTGGTTTGTTGTTCTGACTGAAAAATGAGTTGAACTGTAGAAAGGTAAAATTACAGTATGCGCAGTGTGAAGAATGCTCAGAGATAAGGAACAGAAGCTGAACGGAGAAGAAAAGGTGAAGAGAGAAGAATGTGCACATATCAAAGAGCATGAGAAGGGCAGAGAAAGAACAGATAGAAAGAGATAGCAAGTCAAGCCAAATATGAACAGAGAACAAGAATAGTGTAACAAAAAATAATTGCAGAACAGTAAAGAAGTGGTAAGAATTGATTTATCTGTGTTGTTGGTTATTCAATCATTTATTTTTAATAAGGGTGGTTGGGAGGTGATAGGGAGGAGTCTTTTCCTCAGAGGTTCAAATGGGTGCTTGAACACAGGGAGTTGTAGCTTCCTTCTGGTTGCAGCCAGAGAAACCAGAGTGGCAGGGTGGTGCAATTATATTCCTTCCACAAAACAGATAGTTGATATCTTTACTAAGCCCTTAGCAGTGACCCCTTGTGGATATCTTCGTTAAAAGTTGGGGGTTATAACTTCTTTCATCTAATCTGTTCACCTGGTCAAGGGGAGTACTTATTAAATATCTATTGTATTTTTAAGTTGTTCATAGTTGACAGAGGGAGTATGTACTGCAACAACTCAGGGGGAGCATGTCTCTTCTTTGACATTGATGTCAAAGGGGGAGAAAGTGTGGTACTTTCAAGGATGCTACAGTGGTATAATTGGATGTTATTCAAGGGGTTTCCATCAATGCCAAAGGGGGAGATTGTTGGCATGTTTTCAGACAAAGGCAGAGTATGTGTGTTTGTCATTGATGGCAAAGATCACGACCAGCAGCACAACAATGATTGCATGGCAAGATTAGAAGCTAAACTCAATTTCGAGTATCAGAAGCTAAACTCTATTTCGGAGTTTCGGATACCGGGAGTTGGAGGAGTCAAGAGTCGAGACTCTTCATCACAGGAGTCCCGAAGTTGCGAAATTTGAAACGTCGAAATACCGGACCGTTGATCTGACTCTATTTCGGAGTTCCGGATACCGGGAGTTGGAAGTGTTGAAACACTTCATCACAGAAATCTCGAAACGCCGAAATGTCAAAACGACAAAATAGCGGATCGGTGATCTGACTCCATTTCGGAGTTCTGGATACCGGGAGTTGGAGTGTCAAAACACTTCACCACAGGAATGCCAAAATGCGGAAAACACATTTTGGTGTAGGTTTTGGATACCAAGAGTTGGAGTGTCGAAACACTTCACCACAGGAATGTCGAAATGCCCAAATGATTGAAGCTAGTCCAGCTAAGCTCATTTTTCGGAGTTTCGGGGATCGCGACATGGAGCGTCAAGATATCTCATCACAAGAAATGTCAAAATGCGAAAGACATTTTGATTAGGCTCGTTGTCAGAGCCAGTGGGCATATGGAGTAAGCATGAGTCCCATCATTTATAATCCAACGGTGCAGGTTAATCAGGAATATGATTGAAGGGTTATTGTTGCTCTTCATGATTAATTGTTCAGTTACGATTAAGTTATCAGAACCGAATCATGGTTCTTGGACGGTTGGCGTTTCAGTTGCTGAAGCGTTGTTCTATGGATTTGAGGGGTAACTGAAGGGGTTGCAGTGCATAAAAGAAACACGCAGTGACTGTGTGTGGTTGGTTGTTCTGACTTAAAAATGAGTTGAACTGTAGAAAGGTAAAATTACAGTATGCGCAGTGTGAAGAATGCTCAGAGATAAGGAACAGAAGCTAAACAGAGGAGAAAAGGTTAAGATAGCAGAATGTGCACATATCAAAGAGCATGAGAAGGATAGAGAAAGAAGAGATAGAAAGAAACAACAAGTCAAGCCAAATATGAACAGAGCAGAAGAATAGTGTAGCAGAGAAAAATTGCAAAACAATAAAGAAGTGGTAAGAATTGATTTATCTGTGTTGTTGGTTATTTAATCATTTATTTGTAATAAGGGTGGTTGGGAGATGTTAGGGAGGACTCTTGTCCTCAAAGGTTCAAATGGGTTCTTGAACACAGGGAGTTGTAGCTTCCATCTGGTTGCAGCCAGAGAAACCAGGGTGGCAGGGTGGTGCAAAGGAGAACAAGTGTTTTCTATTATACAGGTTGGAGACTGTGTAACTGGAAGTTGGTGCTTCCATCTAGTTGGTGTTGGAACACTCAGGGAGTTGGTGCTTCCTTCTAGTTGGTGCTAGAGAAACTAGAGAGTTGGTGCTCCCAAACAAGTTGGAGCTTGTAAAACAGAGGTAGTAGCCTCACATTGAGTTGGTGCTCAATTATAGATGATGTACAGAACTTAAAAGAATGCCTATCATTTCGAAGAAGAAGAGGTTTTCTCCCTTCATGGGTTTCCTCGTGAAAATCTGTCTCTGTGTATATCTTATGTGTGACTGATGCTCATTATTTATGTTGTCCATATGTTGTATAATATTGATTGTATAGACATAAAAGCTGATGAAGAAATCTCGGTCAGAAATGTAAGCAGTGTTGAACCAAGCACAGAGGATATAGTCGAAGATGAAGATGAACAGGTCCAAGGATCAAAAAGGGAAGAATCTGAGTCAAATGAAAATACAAATACTCAGGCTGACACAAATCAGTGGAAAGAAGCAAAATCACCTCTCAGAATTGTTAGAAAGAATCATCCTGAAAATCAGATAATTGGAGATATAAATAAAGGAGTTCAGACAAGAAAGAAATTGATTAAAGACTCAGAACAATCTCATGTTGTTTTGTTATCTATGACAGAACCCAAAAATTTTGATAAAGCCAACCAACATGATGATTGGATTAGAGCAATGAATGAAGAGCTTGATCAGATTAAGAAGAACAATACTTGGGAGATTATCCCTAGACCTGAAGATAAGAATGTAATAGGTTCCAAATGGGTGTTCAAAAATAAAATGAATGGAAAATGACAAGTTGTTAGAAATAAAGTCAGATTGGTCTATAAAGGGTATGCACAAGTTGAAGGTCGGGG
Organism: Picea engelmannii; assembly: GCA_009831015.1. NCBI lineage: Eukaryota > Viridiplantae > Streptophyta > Pinopsida > Pinales > Pinaceae > Picea > Picea engelmannii. Next base: position 343,787 of record ML783833.1, read on the forward strand.
CTTTGATGAAACTTTTGCACCAGTGGCAAGATTGGAGGCCATTAGAATGTTCCTTGCATATTCATACCATAAGAACTTTAAAGTGTATCAGATGGATGTTAAGTCAGCTTTTCTTAATGGAGATCTAGAGGAAGAAGTATATATGGAGCAACCTGAAGGATTCTCATTGACAGATAATCATAATTATGTTTGCAAGCTGAAGAAGGCCTTATATGGACTGAAACGAGCACCACGAGCTTGGTATTATAGACTGGACAAATTTTTAAAAGACAAAGGGTTCAAGAAATGTATTGTTGACACCAATCTCTACATTAAGTCTGAAGGTGATAATTTACTAGTTGTTTTGGTTTATGTAGATGATATTATTTTTGGCTACACTAATGAATCATCTGTCCAGTGGTTTGCTAACTCTATGCAAACAGAATTTGAGATGTCCATAATAGGAGCACTGTCATATTTTCTTGGCTTACAAGTAAAACAAAGTTCTGCAGGAATTTTTATATCTCAAGAAAAATATTTGAAAGAGATGTTGAAGAAACTTCAGATGGAGGATTCATCTCCTGTTAGTACACCTATGGTGGTTGGCTGCAAGCTCAGTAAAGATGATATGTCACCCGATGTTGATCAAAGGACATACCGATCAATGATAGGCAGTCTTCTATATATCACAGCATCTCGTCCTGATATAATGCAAGTTGTTGGAATGGTAGGTCGCTATCAGTCAGCTCCTAAACAAAGTCACTTGGTAG
>ML783833.1:373743-385332 GCA_009831015.1 Picea engelmannii
CAACCTAAGTGCTAAAACCCTAGGAAAATATCAGTATGCCAACCAAAGTGCTGCATGCTGGCTCTTAACCCTCAAGATTTTCAAGGGTGAAAATCTAGGGGTTAACAGGACCTTAGTTGCAAAAGGGAAGAAGTACATTCTATAGCCCAAGTGGGTGTGCAGTTGGTCCATCAACTCTTGTGTGAGGGGATGTGTAATGGTGCATTGCATTGAATATGGACAATAGCACAGACCCATCTAAACACAGGTCTGATATGTGCTCAAGGATGCATATCTCAAGTCTATAGTGTACACAGATGGCCTAGGTATCAAAAAATGAAACTCAAGATATGCAACTTCAATATGCATATTAGACCCAGATTTAGACAGGTATATGCCAGTGCATATGGACACACACACAAACCTACCGGTTACTTGAATAATGCATAGATAAAAAAAAAACATGAGGCCTATGGGTTCCAAATGATATTTCAAATAATGTGAATTAGACCATGTGGGTGAAACGCCAAATCTCTGGTTACCAAAGGTCAATAAACCTATATTCATCAGCACTTATGCAGAAGCTGAAACTCATCACGCACAGTTGTTCTGTCGAAGAGCAGACACAATCGATGAGCTAGAGGACTCTGCAAACTGTCCTCTGCATGGCCTCTTCCCCATTCTAAGCCATATGAACCATAACCACATTCCCAGGCTTCTCATTTGAAGATGATGAAGATGATGATAACAGGGAATTATTCCTTTCATAGTCTTTGTAGAAACCATCCTTACAATCCCTTCTGTCACTAGAAACCATCCTTACAATCCCTTCTGTCACTAGAAACCATTTCCGCAACTTCTAGGCATTTACCACCTATGAAAATTTCAATAAAACTTTGGATTCTATATATTTTGTAAATTTGGTTAGATGAGCTTAAAGACCAGAACCCCAGATACTGCTCAACAAACTTGTCAATTGTTTAATATTCCTCCATTATTCTCTTCTATTTGAGTTTTGTCATGTAGAGGCAGCATTCAAAATAAGTACATTGCAGAAGACATGAATGCATTTCTACATGACTCGCCAAGAAAAACTTGCATAGATTTGATGTCTTTTGACAGTCATAGATAACTGTAGATCAGCATAAAAATCCAGCATTGAACGCCTCTATGTTGTTATTAAATACATTGCTTCAGTTTACTGGGTTAGGTGCAGATAACTTCAATCGGATCTCTTTATGGGCTGCCCCCCTTCTTGGCAATGGAGATTGCTTGATCACAGACCTCTGAGTATGCCTTCAAATCAAACTCCAAAGAGTGCCAGTCAGGAGTCTCAGTGAACACTTACCTTGGTCTTTAAAAGACAAGAGGTTCCAAGTCAAAAGCAAAGAGCAGCATCTCTCTCAGCCCAAGTCTGAATATTTCCAGAACAGGAAATCAGTCTGTCAATCTCCAGCAATAAAAGTTGGCTGGATTGGATACTGACTGTGGTTTGTAGTCTCAAAAATCAGAGATGAGTTCACAGGCTCTCCAACCAGCAATCTATGTAAACACGTCACCTCAGTATGATATTTCTATACAGCTTTTTTTCCTAGCAAAAAAAATTGCAATGCTAAGATTTATTTTAATGACAAACAAAAACAATAATTATAATGGAATTGCAAATATAGCTGAATTCATAGTATATGCACCATTAAAAATCTAGCCAGTAATCTTACCTTTGTGAAACGTTTTGTTATTGAAATTTAAATTTACACTCATTAATGACAGTATCAACTGATACAAAAAAATATCTTATCTAGCCACTGATAATAGCAATGAATTTGGTCGAAAGAACATTCCCTTGAAAAAGCTCATAGAACAGAATACCTCCCAGGTTGACCTGAACCTGGTAAAGAAAGAGACTGTGATGTATAATCTTCCAAGACTCGTTTCACCTCAGCTTTGGCCTTCTTGACTGATTTTTCAGTTGGGCCTTCAATAAACAAATAAAGCTTCCGTTCCCCTGGTCCAGGAATTTTTCCAGAAGGATAAAACTGACCCCTCGTGGTAACTGCAGCTCCTGTCCATTCTGAAATAGGCCCCAAGGTCTCCTTGTGAGTAACCTTCCACCTTGCATTTTGTGGGAAGTCATTGATTTCCAATTCAGCTTCATAGTGTTCTGGCATAGCATCTTTCTGTATCTTTGCTAGATTATGCTGTAGATTCATGGCAGCGGCTAGAGCTGCTACTCTTGCAGCTGCATCACTCGGTACAGTATAGGCACCCGGAAGACCAGATACAGGCATAGCCGGTGTCCCCATTGTCCCTGGAAGACCGACAACATTTGGTCCCCCTCCTACCCAAGTCTCTCCTGGGAGAGCCCCAGTTGTCATTCCTGCAGTTGAGAATGCTCCAGTGTTGGGCATTGAAGACATGGTAGCTTTTGTTGCTGCAGCCATAGCAGCAGATTGTCCAAGCATTGCAGCTTGTGCAATGTCACCTCCTGCTTTTCGTATTCCTTCATCTTCATCTTCTGAATCAGACTTGTCATATTCTCCAAATCCATACTCTCTTGCTTGAGCTTTCTTTGCAGCTTTCCTAGCCTCCTCTTCTTCTTCATTAAACTTGAAGCCACTGCCACCATAGCCAGTGCCATGAGCATGCTCGGTCCCTTCACTCACTTTAGCCATAAACCCATCAGCAAGCTTTTTCAGATCCTCAGGTATAGGTTGTTCAGATAATTCCAATGCCTTTACAAGGTCAGGAGCATATCTTTCCTCCTCGGAGATGAAGGTGATAGCAACACCCTTGCGACCTGCTCTTCCAGTGCGCCCCACCCTGTGTACATAATCTTCGTAGTGGTTCGGTGCATCAAAGTTTACTACAAGCTCAAGCTCTTTCACATCTAAACCCCTTGCTGCAACACTAGTAGCAATTAGCAAATTACAGACATTTTTTTTGAAGTCGGAAATTGTAGACTCCCGATCTGTCTGTTCCTTGGCCCCATGAAGGGAAAGACATGGATAGCCATGTTTAAGCAAATCCTTAAACAGACTATCACACTTCTCCTGTGAATGTACAAAGACTAAAATTTTTCCCTTTTCATACCACTCACCAAGGATCTCCAGGAGCCTCAAGAACCTCTCGCCTTCAGGGCGAACCTCTATAGACTGTGTTATATCCTTGTTAACAACACTACGCCCACCAACTTGAATTTCCACCGGCCTATTCAATACTTTGCGAGCGAGAATCTCTACCTGCCTAGGGAATGTGGCAGAGAAGAGCACAGTCTGTCTGTCCGGTCTGGTATTTTGAACTATTCTATTAATTTGAGGCTCAAAGCCCATATCAAACATCCTATCAGCTTCATCCATGACAAGGTAGGTGACTCTACGAAGATTTGTTATCTTACCAGCACTTGTACACAAGATATCGATCATTCTACCAGGTGTGCATACCACAATTTCTGTACCTCTCTTCAAATCACTAATTTGTTGTGCTACTCCAGAACCTCCATAGACAGGCACACAATTCAATCCTAATACCTTGGCAATTTTCTTGATATCAGCATGAATCTGTTGAACAAGCTCTCTTGTGGGAGCCATAATGAGACCAATCGGTCCATCACCTGTATCAAGAGGAGGCTGATCTTTGATATGCCTTAGCATAGGCAAAACAAATGCAAGAGTCTTACCCGAACCTGTTTTCGCTACACCAATACAGTCTCTTCCACTCATGATAACAGGAAGGGCCTGGGCTTGAATAGACATAGGCTTCTCAAAGCCTAATTTTTTTATGGCTTCAAGGACATTACGAGTCAATCCAGTCTGGTTCCATGTCTTGACAGGTTTGGGCACATCTTTTCCACGAATTTTCAACTCAAGCTGTTTTCTGTAAAGTGCAACTTCCTCTGGTGTCATCAAAGAATTTTCTCTTACTTCCCGGTAAAAGTCTTTCCTGAAAGGAGCATACTGCACCTTGGAGTGGTCCACGATGGCTAGTTTATCAACTTTAGTTTTTTTCACTCTCTTCATGAACTCGTCATCATTTTCATCATCTTCTTGATCTTCATCATAGTCTCCACCTTCTTCGTTATCCATATCAGAATCATCGCCTGGAATAATTCTCCCCATACTGTTCTTTATGGTCCTCTTTGCTTTGGAGCCTAAGCCTTTGGCTTCATTTCCATTTCCCTTACTAGGCAAGGAATTTTCTGCTATGCCTCTCAAATTTTCCATGTCAGGTACAACCAACGTATTCATAAATGCATCCAGAGGATCAACTTCATCTTCAACATTGGCATCTGATTTATCATTATTCAAGGCCCTTACATCCTGCACATTTTCATCCTCCGAAGTAACCATTAGAGCATCTCCGTTTTCAGACCCAGGAACATCTTCATCCGTCTTAGCAACAGGCATTACATCATCATCATCATCAGATTCTTCACCTTCCAGGGTCCATTTCTTCCCAGCTTTAGCCTCTAGTTCACCCTTATCCTCCCCTCTTTTCTCCTTCTCGCTCTCTTCCTTCGTTCGCTTCAGCTCTTGCCACTCCTGAACTCTCCGACGCCTCTTTTCCATTTCATCATCAAGTCTTCTCTGTTCTTCCTCCATATCTTCTTCAGCACCATCCTTCTTTCCTTTAGGGTTAACCTCCTCGTCGCTCTCTTCATTCTTCCTCCGCTTTCCATCGACATTCTTCCTCCCTTTGCCCTCCTCTTCCTCATCCCTGTACCTATCACCTCTACTTCTTTCCCTTTCTCTATCTCTACTCCGAGCTCTACCTCCATCTTCATCATCCTTGTGCCTGTGTCTATTCCTTTCCCTTTCTCGGTCTCGAATCCGAGCACTGCCGCCTGCATCTTCATCATCTCTATTCCTGTCCACTCTATTCCTGTCCCTTTCCCGAACAGAATCTTCTCTTTTCCTCCGCTTCCGGTCCCAATCTTCCTCTGAATCTGAATCCCTGACCCTCTCAGAATCACGCCTCTTCCGCTCACTCTTAGATGGATCATCCCTGTCTCGATCCTTAATCTTTTCCCTTAATTTTTCCCTGTTATCCTCCTCCCGATCTTTAATCTTCTCCCTATCATCCCTGTGCCTACTCCTAGATTCCTTTTCCCTATCCCTTGAATCTCTGTACCTCGAATCTCTTGAATCCTTGTATTTATCTAAACTTCTGTCTTTGTCCAATCTTCGATAATCCCGGTCCTTTCTCTCAGTCTCCCTGTCTTTTGATTTTTCACCATCTTTTTCTCTGTCTTTGTCTCTGTGCTTCTCAGCAGCCCGTTCTCGATCACTTTTCTTATAACCCTCCTTCCTCTCTGCATCTTCCTTCTTGGATCTCTGTTTTCCATCCTCCATTTTCAAAATTGCTCTGATTAGTCCATTCCTTCACGGAGACAAAATCTGCGATGTTTTACATTTAAAACGTACATAAAATCTAAATTAAAAATCTGCAGCGATTTACAGTTTAAAATATAGATAAAATTTCGATTAACAATCAGAGAGGACAATATCTTGTTCAAAATATAAAAACATGACCACCGACCATAACAATGATAGGTTAATGAACCATAACAGAATAGGAAGATTTTCACAGCTCTCACGATTATCAGCGATGGAGGCAGGGCTCGCGATTTTTCAACCAAGAAAGCTCCGCCGTACTCGAATCCTCTGCCAGCAAGATCGGTGAACGTTTTCGAGCAACAAGGGTTTTCCTCACAGATACAGCAAGCCCACGACTACCCCTCACAGCGGCAGCAAGTTCCGTGATGGATATTCTGGCGCTATCTGACCTAATTTCAATTTCCAGAGCGATAAGAAGAAATGAAATACTCGATTAGGTTTTGACTTTTGCTTTATCGTTTTATTTATTTTCTTTTATCTTTGTTTTTATTTTAAAATTAACCCCTAAACAGCAGACGTCGGACAATAAAGCGAATTTCATAAATAAATTTAAACGAAAATTTTTCGTCTATTTTCGAATCCGATTCGATTCGTTCGATCGAATTCGATGAGGAAGGTATAAAATTTGTGGAATTTCATTTTTTCACTGACACTGGGAAAATGCAGTGACTAGAATCAAACAATGCTCGAATTTTCTACCACTGATTGTATAGCGCTGACAAAAATTGCAGGGTTTCAAATTTATAAAAATATATAAATTCGAAAATAACAACCAGGGAAGAGCAATCTTTTTACTCGTAACAAGACTTCTCCTAACGGAGAAACATAATTTAAAAAATATATATTATCTAATATAATGTCGCCATGATTAAACCCTAGGCCTCGGTTTTCAATCAATCAAAGCTCTAGATTCTTTAAGAAAATTTGCACCTTAGATTGGTGCAAATACATTCAAATTTGGCCATTTTTAAGGACAGAAGCCGATTATGAGAGATCTCACCTTCAGTTCGTGCAAAGAGTCAAAGCCAAGTCGCCCTGAATTTCAATGTATATACTCAAACCCTTATACCGGCTCCAAACTCTCGACGGATCTTGTTTTGAGTCAAATGGCCAACACAATAGGCAATCCTCGTCAAATTTATATTTTCTATTTTTGCTAATCATAAATAGCAAGATGAGTTAAGACTATTTTTATATTAATAATGTGTTTATTTTAAAGAAAAATCAAATTTTTTTTCAAGTTTTATATTTTAAAAAAGATTTGTATCTCAATAAATTTGATTCCTCTTAAAACTTAATAAATTTAAAATTACGAGACACAATAATAAAAATAAATAAATAAATGTTATATAGATAATAATTTGTTTTCATATATAAAAGTGTTTCTACCATATAATACATATTAAATATAATAAAATCGAAAAAATGCAATGGATCTTCTCAATGTAACTCTTTAAATAGATATATTTTATTATTTTTAATGTAAAGTTATTTACGTGACAACATAGCCTCGTACTTTAAACTTTTTATTTTTTAATTTCTTGGGATATATTTTTCTATTAATTCACAGTTAGAAATTGTAAATTTGAATACTTATATCACCAAAACTAAACCATTACACTACATTATCTAACTTCTAAAAAGGTGCAAGTAAAAATGTGTAGAAGTCGATTAGTGATATTTTTTTTTTAAATTCAATTCTCCTTAAAAATAATATTATTTATGATTTATGTGTCATTTTCATTACACAATGGTTTAGTTTAAACATACGTGCAATTTTTTTTTATGAATTATATCATGGTATTTCGCCTTTTAACAAAGGTTAAGTAATTGATAATTAAGATATTAAGAAACATTTTTAAGAATTTTATTGATAATTAAATAGGTATTTTTTAATGGATTACATTGTATAACGATTTTATATTAGAGTTTTAATGATACATATTTTATGAAATTACTTAAAAGTATAGTTTTGTAAGATACCAACACCAAGAATTTCGTGGAGACCCCAATCAATGGAATAAGTAGATACAATATTCCTCCATCAAGGAGTTTCTCACATAAATCCATCTCCCAACTATTATTTTTGGCAAAAGCCAGACCCTCTGTCAACCAAGAAGATGGTATGTTGCTATATTTGATCCTCAAGCAAGGAGATCCATCCTGTCACAAAGCATATTCATCTTGACTTGCTTTCAAATTCCTCCAACAATGGAAAGAATCAATCATGCAAGTCTCTGAAACCCTCATGCGCTCTAGAAGAGCACCAAATCCCGCATCGCATAGCTCTGAAGGTCTCATACCAAGTATCTCGATGCCCACAAAACTGTAAACCTTTGGCCGAAGTATGTTGATAGTCATGTTGTCATGTCCATAATCATTAAACTCGGCCTCCCTGCCAATCCATATTGTTGCCTGCGTAGTCCCATGCTCTAACAATATCCCTATGATGTCTACCCTACTATATATCTCTAGTGCCCCAGGGTCGAGAGAAGCTAGCATACTCTCCCAACTCAGTACTAAAATAAGGGTGGCTACAGATTCATGCCCCGACTCATGATGTTGACATACCAAACATGCTCCCATGTGTCTCATGACGTCATCATCGAGATTCCCCAAGGAGAATCTCTCTTTGTCCTGCTGACGAGTCCTGAAATGGCCAGGCTATCCAACCATAAGTACATCATGTACGATCCTCAAGATCCCTGACACTACATGTTGCAACCATACCTCCTACCAACTGACCTCATAGACCTCATCAAAAGAATTTGTCCGTCTCTTCTCCCAGTCCTCATCCTGCTGAGACTCTAAACCTATATCCATCTCTAGAACATACTCTGTCCCACGACTGAGGATGCTCTCCATCATGCCCCAAGCCTCATACGATTGTCTTGGATGAACAACCCCTATCATGTTGTATATAATCAAGTCATTATCGTCAGGTGGTCTCTTCCTATCGACTCTCCATGTCCCTTGCCATTGTTTATCTCCCCCTATGTTGATATCTATGATGAAAGTATCGGGGAAGGCTAACATAAATAATTGAAACTGTATGTAGGACTGGAAAGTATCATAGACTTTGGTCAATCCCAAGGACTTGACCAAAAGCTCATCCACTCGCACCCATGGTGAATAATCACATGTGCTCCTCACTAAACTCCAACCATCGAGTAGAACAATCGATAACTCCACAAACCGTTGGTCAATCACGGTCCCCCCATAATCACTCATATAGTTGTTGCTATTGTGAAGGTGATCTCCCATAACTATGTAATGCTACAAGGGAGAGGAATCTCCATGCTCCATTAAGTATGTTTCCTCCCTGCAATTCAATGCGTCCCCCTGAATCTCGTTGTACACCTTTGCATGCTCCTGTGAATTATCTCTCATCATCATATGCCCATGTATACTCATGCAAGCCTCTATAACCTCCTGCATCATCATGTATCCAAGGTGTATTGTTGGGTCAACCTCTATATGGATGTCATCCAATCCTGAAACACCAATGGAAGTGTCCTCATACCTACCCCTGGCTCTGGAATCCCCATGTGTATGTGTAAGACCAACTGTCTTAGAACCCCTCATGAATGGTGGTCCCTGTGACACATAGATATCCTCCAACGTCTCCTACTCACATCTCTCCATATCCATCAACGATCATGGGTGTCCCTCACGCACCTCCATCAATTGGTGCTCCTCTACTAACCCACCAACATCCTCTAGCGAAGTAGCTAAAGTATACATCTGGCTCTCTGTTGAGATAGATGTAGTGGATCCCCGACTAGTCTCATCACAAAGATCCTCTAATATGGACCTTGATTCCTGAAGGGTTGTATGTGTACCTTCCAAGAATCCACGTGTGCTCGCCAACTCATGAGTGAGTAGGTCCACCTCAATCTCCTTCTCCCTTAGTGCCCTGCGATACATCTCGCCAACCTCCAATAGGTAATCTCTATCCATCAATAATTGTTGGTAGTCGACCCTTATCACAGTCACTCTCTCCCTGAATGTATGGAAGTCATCAATGGAAATCCCCCCATCTAAACTATCATGTGCCATCGAGGCCCTCCAACAATAACCTACCACCAATGTGTGTGTATCATCAATGCATCTAGTGGTTGCCATGATCATGTCCTCACTAACTCTCAATTGACTTGTCAAGTGTCGTGACTCCTTATCACAATCCTGCTGAGGTGCTACCTCATGCCTCTCACTACTAGTGTCAATAATGGAATCCCCAACAACACACTCCTCAAAAGATAAGGCATTGAACTGCCCATTGTCCACTGTGCTATTGAGTCCTCTTGTATGCCACTGCACACCATCACCAACTGCTGCCCATATTTGAATCACATTGTATCATGTATGGGAAGCTATATCCTCATGTGCGCTCACTCTACTAATGTCATCTGCACCTGGATCCCATACATATGTGTCCATACATGAGATTTGGTCATCCCAACCAATAAGGAGTGTATCCTCATCACTGTAAATCGGTCCTGGAAGTGAGTATCCCAACAAGTTGTCGGTCTCCACGACCTGATCTAATAATAGACTCCCCAAAAGAGGTGACTCGCTCTCCTCGTACTGATAGGTATGCCTATAGTCAACTAGCTCCAAGCCATGCCTCTCCTCCTGGGTCTGTAGATCCATATGTCCCTTGTGTTCAAATGCTACACAAGGCTCCTCAACCACCTCCAGAATTCTATTGATATCCTCCCATGCCATGTTTATCATAAATGTCTGAGAAGGTAAGGATTGTGTCACGCTCAACTCCATGGGAGGAAAAGTATTCCCCACGCATGACCTCATACCAAGTTCTAACACATCTAAATCCTCACACGTGTCACCACTATGTTGAAGTGTTGAGTCCTCAACACTATCTGATATGACCGCTAAAACACATGCACTATCGTCGTGTCCATCCAATTGTTCCTCAGATGCGCAAGGGTCAGTAACCTCATCAGACTGCTCTAAATAGGCATCTATGGTTGCATCCTCATGCATCTCCTCATCCTCACTATTGTAGTGCACCTCAATAATGTGCACCTTCCCTTTACCACTGCATCTGTGATCTGGCTCCCAAGGCTCTTTGCAACTGTAGCAAAGTTCCCTGCTCCTAATGGGTGTAGGCTCAATCTGTGTTTCCTTCCCTCTACTAGCTAGTAGTGATGTATCTACCTCCTTGCCTTCTTTGTCTCTATTTTCTTTTGCTATGTTGAACCAATAATTGATTTCTTCCATCCTTTTGACCCATTGTGTAACCTCATCTTTGCTCCAACTAGGATTTTTGATGGATACATACTGTTGGAATGTCACTTGAGCCCTTAATGTCTCACTAAGGGCTTGATATTCCTCATTGCAATATATGATCTCTTCTGCAAAATCTGCAAACTCCATCTCTCCTCTAGATCATCAATGTATATCACAGGTTGGCGAAGGAAATTCACTCTGATACCACAGGTTCTCAAGCTGTTTGTTGTCCAAAACTAAAGTGTTTTGTTGCATTTGAAATGGTTTGATAGGGTTTTTAATTCAGATTTTGCATGTGATGTTGTTCCATTGTTTTTGCAGCAAATGAGGTTATCCAAAATGCACAAAATAATAATAGAGACAAGAATATAACACAGGAAATTCCAACAGTTTCAGATTTGACCTTTATTTAAGATATTTGTTGTCTCACTAACATAGATAATACAGATCTGATAATAACTGCAGAGTAGCAGCTCTTCCCCAATCAATACAATGGAATGCCACAACTCTATAACCTCTCAAGGTTGAATGAAGTCTTCACAAGATCAAGTTCTTCTTTTCTGAAACTTCTACTACTGTCCCTTGTTTAGTGCGCATTGTTCTGGCTTAAATACCCCAAGTTGGGTACGACCTTGTAGAAAATGGTCTCCAAACCCTTGCTACACACCTCCAAACAATAGATCTGATGATGATAAGCTTGTACAGAAGTCCCCTTGGCTGGATCTCCACTTCTTCTCCTCCAAATCACGGAATCCCTGACAACTAATGTGCCCTCCCTTCAGATCTATGCCCAACTCTGTAAATAAATAAAGTTGAGGCCCAATGTTAGGATATTTATACACTTAGGAGTTAGTTAAGATCTACTTGGTCTAATATGTCGTTAGGTAAAAGTGTGTTTCTTTAGTATGCATTAGTATGCATTTGTAGTTAGGAAATCCGACGGTCACGATATGTTCCCGACATA
>ML783833.1:390664-409978 GCA_009831015.1 Picea engelmannii
TTATGGGGTAGGAGGCCACTAAAGGAATACCCCTAATCTCATATCTGCTCTATCATAGCCAAATCGAATGGGGTTCCTCCAAAAATGTCTCTCTATTGTGCATGTAACCTCATCCCTCTCAGAGGAATGATAAAAGTGCTTGAAACCCCTCACTATTTGTTGGGAAAGTGCGCCTAGGTGATGGACTACCTCCCTATAGTGAGTTTCTCCAAAGATCTTCCTTCACTAAGCCAAATCAAACTTCTCTTTCCAACTGGTGTGCCTTGCTCGATGGAAATACCCAAAATCTGCAGCCTGCTTGTTACAATCCTCTTCTGGACTGTCTGGAATATAATAGAATCCGAACTAGAATGGTGAGGGAGGAATCTTTCACCTCCTTGGCCAAGCTTGGATCAGGAAAGGTGGGATCTTTCACCACCGAGTTGATCTCTAGGGTTTGTTCAGTGAAAACCCTCAAAACCCCCAAGTGCATGGGCTCGCTAGCAAGAAGCCAGACATCAAAATGATAATCAACATAATGAGAGAATAAAGGCCTCTATCTCTCTTTTATCCTCCATGTTCGCCTTTTCTCTCCAAGTGACTTTTACTTTATTTTTATTATTCTTTAATTAAATCACTTTATTAATTAATTGGCCTTTTTGCCTTTAAAAAGTGATTTATTCGTTCCTATGGCTTCTCCGACCACTGAAAGTCACTTCTCATCATCTAATCCTGTAGTGCTCTTCCTCCCGATTCAGATGAGCTATTACATTAAGAGGTTTCCCCAAGTATTATGCCCAAAATGACGTTCTTAGTGAAATTAATTAAAATATGACCCATAATAACTCAAAATTACGGAAATCGTCGGAATGCAACGGAACCAAAGCCAAGTTGTGCAGAATGGATCCCGATGATGAAATATGATGAACGATGCAAGTCGGGCCCAATAAAACCCCTCAATAACTCTTGAACTCGTTGTCACCCCCATCTGGCTACTCTGGTAGGCAAAACACTCTATAACATAATAATGTCCAAAAATGGGGACATAACATATTTGCTTGAATATAGTTAAGACGACTCATGATCAAGAGGGTTTAAGCATCACAACTGTATGTCATTTTGATATTTAGGTAACTTTTGATAGGCTATTTTGACATTTAATTTACTTTTTTAAAGCATGTTTATGTTATTGTGTGAGAAACTTTATTTGTTCTTTTGAAGTTGGTTTCTATATGTCAATAAAAACACTCAATACATATTTGAGAAACTAAATTAATTTAAGTATTTGTTAATAAAAGATTGGGTTCAATTTTTTTTTCTAATTTTTCTAAATTACATGCTCTTTACTTTTATACTCCTCTCTCATGCTAGTTGATATTGGTTGGCTTGATAAGACATTTATATACTCAAATCACCACCTTTTAGTTCCCCAAGGATTCAAGTCTATCCATAATACACATATACTAATAATACTCTAAGGAACTTACATTATAGAGCAAAGTCAAGTTTTCATCACTAAAGAGTTGAGGAGGATATAAATATCTAGAAATAATATATACATGAAGACCTAAAGCTTACATAGAAACTAAATATAAAAACTTCAATAATAAAATGCAAATGAAAAAAAACCACAAATGACTATAATTCCTTAGTGATAAACATATAGATCTCTATATTTAAAAATATTGTTTAATCAACATAAACACCTCCAAGATTTTGAAGGACACCCATATAATGAAAATATACATATGATATGAACTTTATCCATTCATGCAACATTTATGTATTGGTTCACTATCTCCTTTATAGGGATTTTATGTGTTTTAAGGCGTATTTCATGGTTAATCTTGGTAGTAAAATCCTCTATGTGCCTTTCAATTCTTTGTCGAACATGGCAGTCTCATTCTGTACAACAATTAAATTACTTGAAGAAGAAGAATAAGGCTAAGATTTGTCATTAAGAGGTCCACTTTTTTTTTCCATTGAAGAAGACTCACGAGGAGGTGAATCAACTACTACCTTAATGTAATAATAAGCGGGTCTACTTTTGTTCTTCTTGATGAATTTGGCGTTAAGATCAATGGGTGGAGGGGAGCAGTATGTTGGTACTGAGAACCCTCACCATGGTTGTGAGAATCAAGATTATAAGATTGGACAACAAGACTAAGAAGAGGAGATTCAAGGATTGCAAGACTTGGTACTTCGCAGTAGCTTGAATGATGGTTGTTTTTCTTCTCCACTGTAATGTATTAGCCTAAACTTTGAAGAGAAGATATTGACATGCTCACATACTCTAACCCGACAACTTCAACACTTCAACAATGAAGGTAAATTTTCAAATATTCTCAAAATATTGATTGGTGGGTAAATGATGTTCTTAAGGGGAAAGGATGTACTTAAGGAGTAAGGTTACAATATTTTAGGTTTCTTATTGGGTAGGCCTCATTCACAAAGTTTGGGTTATTAGGGTAATTCAAATTGGTAGTATTCCTTAGCCCACTATCACCCTTAATACATGTTCATGACATCCATTAAGGCCAAAGTGCCTGATAGGATCTTGTCGATACACAATCATATTCAATTTGGCCTTGTTTGACTTGTTTTAGGATCCCAATATTCTAGCCTTTGGGAAGGCCATATCTACCTTATTTTTTAGTACCAAAACACTCCCATATTAGCAAAGTACATTTCGAAGCTTATCGGGTCAGATTTCATAAAAAATAAGCATAGTTTGTAAAAAAAATCTATGTTGACCCCTTTCACTTGTCACTAGGGGGGATCCATGTGAGTTGAGTCTTGCACAAAATATGAAAGAAATTTTGTTAAATTTTTATAAAATCCAATTAATATGCTCTATAGTGCTCAAAACAAGCTTTTCAATGAACCCTTATTTTCCCAATTCCAAGTTCATATACCTAGTCTATGAAGGGTGCAAATTGAGTGCCTCTTGGGGGGGGAGGGGGGATTCCCCAGTTACGACTTCAATGATAAAATATATTCTAAATCATAGCAAAAAAGAAAAATTGGCCTAGTGATGATGTAGGGTTGTTCAAGACCTTTCCAATTTTTAGCTTTAAGGTTACATTGAAAGTGTTTACATCATATTTGGGGGCACTGCATGAGATGGGGGGAGCATGGTGTATGGTTAGCTCTTGTTTGATTCGTGATGGACTTGCACATTGGAGGTGGCTTACTCATTGGTTTCTATACCTCATAAGGATGCTCGCATGACATTCTTCCTTGGAGCATTAAAGATGTTTAGACAATTTGGTGACATTCTACATGTTAACCACATGGAGAGGTTGCTTCTTTGGAGAACACTCTACATTGGAGGAGAAGTATTTGGAATTCTGAAGGAGGGCATTGAGCCTTGACAACATGGGGTTACTTGGTTCACTTACAAGAAATATTATACTTGACTTATGCTAGCTTGGGTTGAGGAAGTGGACATGTAGGTGGGTGAACCCGAAGATGGCACATTGACTTAGAGTGGTGTTGAAGCATTGGAGCCCTTGGAGGAGGAGCGTTCGACCTTGGATGATGAGTGCTCTTGTCTTAGATCCTTTCTTGTGGATCATCATCACATTGGAGCTTGACATGTGTCACTTGTGGGAGGAGTGCTTCACATGTGTGGGCCTACTTGTTTGTAAGGGTTTAGGACCACTTTTGTATTATTGGTCTCTCTTACCTCTTATATATGTAGAGGAAGGAGAGAATCCTTTCATTTGCATGATCTTCATCTTGTGTTAATATATTTGAGGAGAAGAGCGCTTTAGTCTCTCTCTCTCTCTCTCTCTCTTCGAGATTCCTCTTTGTACTTTATCTCTATTGTCTTGAGGCACTGGTGTTTCTTTGAGTATTCTTGAAATCGAGGGTTATGGTTTCTCCTAAGGAGGGAAGGAGTCGAGATTTGGTGATAAACCCTAGGGATATACTCACCGGAGGTGAAAATGAGAGAGGAGATGTCTTGTTTGGAGCCAAGGAGGCTTGCTAGTGTTGATGCTAGTTTGTGGAAGATCCTTGATGGAGCTAGTTTCTTTTTTTATGGTTTTCCCTAACTAGGGTTTTGGAGAACTTGGAGGGTTGTACCAATGTTTCTTAAGTTAAGAGTATGTCTTTGAAGTTCATCTTATATATATATACACACACACATTGTCTTTATGGTTTGGTAATTTCCAACACTTACATGTCTTGTTGGTTTAACACAAGTTAAGGCTRAAATTGTTAAGGTGATTAACATTGATATGGAAGATATTAAGGTAGATTTAATATTGTAGTTACTRTTTCCATAAAGTGAATTTTAGATCTAGCTTGCACATGATAAGATTACCCTTGGGGGATAAAACTTGTTGGCACACATTTGGTATCTTTTCTCATGGATTTCCTTGTTGATTAGGGTTGAAAAGAAGTGAAATATTGTMTATTGTTYGCTACTATAAGTTATATTTCAAATTATCCCCAAAGATGTAAATTCACAAGGATGAGATCCAATAAACCTTTTGGAAATAGGTGAAAATTTTGAATTTGCATTAAAGTATTGAGACTTGAAATTTCTACACCAATGGTATATCATATGCCTAGTTTCGAGCCTTGGTTGTTGAGAACGAACTTTCACAATATCGGCACTAGTTTCAGGGCAGTAGTTCAATGGCATTTCCAACAACATATCATTTTCTCTATTTCAATATCAAATGACTCACTTAGAGATGTCACAAGTCTCCAAACAAATTTTGAGCATGTAATCTCGCTAGCTTGCTTAGTAGAGTTTCTAGGTAGTTGCATCACTAGCTAGCAGTCTCAAATATTATTTCTAATTGGACATTATTGAAGTACTCATTGAAGCCTTTCCAAAGATACTTTGTTTGCCTCATTTTGAAATCATATGACTAAATGACAACTTTTGTAAAATCAAGTCACTTATGGGCCTCACTAGCAAACTAGCATTTTGAGCCTTGGCGACCATAACCCATGACCACCATGCATGCAATCCACCTCCATCCCCATACACGAAAGCCAAATCCTCGCTCCTTTACACACCATTTATCTGTTTCTTAGACCTCCACACATAGGTACGTCGACCCCCACTCCAATTCTTGTCAGCCTACTAGCATAGACAAGAACATCCATCACTAATGAATGCACTTTGCCACCATGCTATATGACACTATGACGACCCTACATGACACTAGAACGATGTTGGAAAAGTGATAATCTTTTCTTAGTGTAAAAAATGACAATGTTAGTGTGACGCAGGTTTTATGTGAATATAACATGTGGTCCATATTTGCATCATGATAGTCGACACAAGCATGATGCAAAAATTGAAAAAAAACTAAAAAATAGATGATGCAAAATAATTTTTTGAAAGTGAAAAACAAGGGTCTCCCTTATTTCATTTTCAAGTGAGGGTTTGGGGAAAATCTTCCTAGAGTTGAAAGTGATTTGTAGGGTAACTCAATAAGAGCAGGTTGAGGAGATTTATGGGCATCATTGGAGTAAAGGTAAGTTTTTTGTCATTTTCCCCATTTACCCCCTATATTTTTCTAAATTTGCAAATTTAAAACAAAATGGGATTTGGGTTTTAGAAATGGGAGATGGGATTTGGATTTAGGAGATAGGATTTGGGTTTTGGAGATAGATTTTACGATTATAAAAAAGGAGGTCTAAAACCCTCCCCTACTCCTTCCCCTCTTCCTTTTCCTCTTTCTCTTATCCCTCATCCCCATCCCACCTCTTCCTTTTTTTCTTCTCCCTCTCCCACCTCCCCCTATTCCCCTCTTCCATTCCTCTCTTTCTTCCCCCCTCCTCTTCTTATCCCTCTTTTTCTTCCCCTGCTCCTCTCGTCCTTCTCTTGTTCTTCCCCGGCTCCTCTCGTTCTTCTCTTTTTCTTCCCCCGCTCCTCTCGTTCTTCCCCTCTCTTCTTTTTCTTCTCCCTCTCCCTTTCCCCCTCAACCCCAACCCTCTTCATTTTCTCTTCCTCTCCCTCTCCTAAAATTCTGGGCAAAAAATAGTGTTGTATACAATAGACTACAGTTTCATTTTAAAAGTGTTGGATTTCCCTAAGTCTACTTTGTAGACATTTAGTTTGTTTTGTACAACTACATAACCTAATGGAAAAGGCAGTGGGTTGCAATTGAATCCAATGGTAAAGTGAATACAAGAGTAAGGCCAAGGAATCACAAATAACTCATGACCCATCACCTTAAGGGTTTAACACAATTAATGAAGGTTTTTGTCATGGAAAGATGCCATATTAGTCTTTAAATGCACCCCAAACATGAATTGTTGACCTCCAAGTTAGTCCAGTGTTATTGATTGGGGTTGGTATTATGACTCCACCTTGGTAAGCCCCCATGTGAAACACCAATATAAATACATATTAGCCAAGTGTATAATGGCAAAACAATACTATATATGCCCTTCACTCCATCATTTATTGTCATTCTCACTCATGCAAGGGAAATTGTTATGCATTGCATGATATTTTGGGTGTTGCAAAGGTGAATGAATTATATATTATTGTGCTACATTTATGAATGGATTTTGAGCCATAATTATGCATTTATGGTGTTTTTTTTAATCACAATAAAGTATCCAACCCTATTTTGATATAGAATTGCATTTATTGTGCATTTATGAGCATTTAAGGAGCAATGCTATGCAAGGATGGTGACCTAAGTGAAGATTTTCCAGGTCCTATCAAGCTTCCAACTAGGTTTGTCTTTGATCTCAAGTTGGCTCTAAGTTTCAACTATCTAAAAATGGTTTGTTGTTGTTTTAGGACAACAAACTATTCAATAACTTCTTCGCCGATTTGTTACAGTTACATAGGCCAAATGGATGCTCTAGCATGTAGTTTTGTCACCAAAGGTTAGCACATGCATACCATAGGCTATATAACACACCTATAGATCTTTTAGTGTTGAAATAATATTTTTCTAAACTCTAACATACATGAAAGTGAACACAAGTATTTTTGGTCAACATGACCCTGGATAACCCCCCCCCCCCTCGGGGAAAACCAGTTTGGAACAGAAGTGTATATATGTGGAAAATAGAAGGTGGAATACAACAAGCAAATGAACTTGATACAATAGCAACTTGTCTCAAGCTGCAACACAAGTCCAAGAGTGAGAGATGCGCCCAAGCATGGTGCACCCTCCTCAAATATAGCTCTATCCACTGAAATGAAGCGCCCTTGCTCCCTGAAGCTCTGATGGATAAACCCTTGCACCACAATGTGCTCTCGTGTGCTACCTCTCCACTGAAACTGTCCTCTGAGTAATCTGACCACTGCAAGACCTCCCTGCTAGCTGTGCACCCTCCTCCTAGCAAGAACAACTCCACAAAATAAGATGGGCCCTAAGACTTCATGAGCCCTCCATGCAAGGAGGCGCCTAAACTCTCCTCTCCCAATGCTTCCATTCTCATCCTCTTGCTCCTTCTCCTTCTCCTCAAGTGAACATATCAAGGAATGAATGAGCCTCCTTTTGCCCTTGCGCCCTCCTTAAGGATGCATAAGGAAACCTAAGAAAATGAATGGATGAGATAATCTCATCTCATCCTAAGTCAATGGTTGAGATCATCTCAAGTAAATCTCAACTCAAAACCCAGTTTACTTAAGTTTTCATAGTTTCACTTTATGTCCCTTAATTCACCCACAAAGTGAATTAATTGTCATTTTAGGCTAAAATGGCCAAATTTCACTTTTGACTTAAATCTCCTAAGTCAAAGTGAAATAATTGTCATTTTAGGCTAAAATGACCAAATTTCACTTTTGACTTAAATCTCCTAAGTCAAAGTGAAATTAGACATAAAGTACATAGTACAAGGTACAAAGTACTTCACACATGTGTTTAGAGGCTCACAAACACAAGGGGATCACTTTCCAAGGTACCCAAATCTCAACACTAAGTTTCTCGCTTCACCATAGCATCCTAGATTTCTTTTACACCACTTTCATAAACTCCTATGATAACTAAGGAACAACTTGAGAAACTAAGGGACAAAGGTCTCCTGTAATATCAATGTGCCTACCAACTAATATGCACAAAAATCCAATAATAACTAGCTTGAATAGCCCACTATCATTTGTATTTGTCATTTTGTTTTGTGGACCCCTATTCAGATTATGGGGGTGGGGAGTTGAAAATGATGTAAGCTTCATTTTTAGGCATGGTCAACCTTATATTGTAATCATTATTGTGTTTCTAGGTTTGGTTAAGGTTGGTCTTGTACACGTAAGCCCTAACCCCCACTTTGGAAAAACAACCTACTCTTAACTTGTGTATAAATACATAACTCTCCTTTGCAATTGGCAATCATATGATCGTTCTTTGTCATTCTTAAGAAAGTGATTTACCTAAGGGCACATATCAAGTGTTGCACACTTGTACTTGGGTTTATTTCTCTCTCTAGCACACTTGTTTTAGGTTATTCTCTCTCTAGGGTTGTGCTCCTATTGTTTAATTTTTCTTTAAGTATTGCATTTCCCTAGTGCTAGTTTGTTCTTCTTTTTATTGCATAATTTGGATTTGTATTGGTTCGGTTCAATTCTCTCACTATCTATGAATCTCAATAAGTCACATCAAAACAATTAACTTTAATATTATCATCATTTTGTCATTTATGATGCATATCTCATTTTGGATGAAGTAATGATTCTAGAACTAGTAGTCTACTTAAACCTACTACCATGTATCCTATTTGTTTTTTCTAAATTGATTCCCAAACAAATAAAGCAATATATCTATAACTATTATAATATGAATCTAATTGGCAAAGTATTGTGAGCATCCCTATACATTCACTACCCTTGTGGAATGATAGCCCCAGCTCGGGGGTGGCCTCTGTAATAAAAAGATATGGTATGTCAGAAAGCCTACGACTGGGAGGAACGTCCTTCGGTTGCAGTTAGTTGGAGGAGCATTTTGAGAAATCAAAGTGTTATGGTCATGTGTTTAATGCCCTATTATATTTCTGCTTATGTGTGTTTCATTTCCTATTTCTATTTCTGCTTATGAATATGAATTATGTGCATGAATTATTGTAATGAACAAGGATGAAAGCATGATAGTTGGAATTGAAATAATTCATTAACTGGGCGACTGTAGTTTGCTTCTGCTGAATTAATTTTTTAGTTTGCCTTTCTTGATGTGGTATTCAATTGCATCTACCTCATGTTTTCAAATTTCACATTTGAATATAAAGTAGTGCTTTAGTCCTAGCTCCATATTGCACTAATCTTTAGGAAGGGGAGACAAAGTTTCCCCTTACTTCAAAACTAAATAAAGAAAACATGCAATTGGTCACAAGTGCATCTCAAGCCATCTATATATGAATTCTACTATGTGCTAATGATGTAATAAGCCTATTTCCCATATATTCAATATCATCTACCTCATGTTTTGAAATTTCATATTTGA
Source organism: Picea engelmannii (assembly GCA_009831015.1). Classification (NCBI taxonomy): domain Eukaryota; kingdom Viridiplantae; phylum Streptophyta; class Pinopsida; order Pinales; family Pinaceae; genus Picea; species Picea engelmannii. Next base: position 400,069 of record ML783833.1, read on the forward strand.
ATATAAAGTAGTTCTTTAGTCCTAGCTCCATATTGCACTAATCTTTAGGAAGGGGAGACAAAGTTTTCCCTTAGTTCAAAACTAAATAGAGAAAACCTGCAATTGGTCACAATTGCATATCAAACCATCTATATATGAATTCTACTATGTGCTAATGATGTAATAAGCCTATTTCCCATATGTAAGAGAGAGAATGGAGTTTGAGGGACCAAGGCTCTATTGATTTATGTGTGCAACCTTCCTACAAATCGCATCTACAATCCCCTATTAATTAAGGCACGAGAGTTCACTGAGAATGTTGTAGGTGATTTTTCTATATCCAATTGTTGTAAGTAAGGAAATGACCTCAACATACCAACTACGTGTTCACTCTTGTATGGGTAAACACATGGAAGACTATATGTTAATAATGTAATAAGCCTATTTCCCATATGTAAGAAAGAATAGAGTTCGAGGGACAAAGGGTATCTTGATTTCATATGTACAATCTTCCTACAAATCACATCTAGAAAACCATTGTTAATTAAGGCATGAGAGTCCATTGAGAGTGTTGTAGGTGATTTTTCTATATCCAAACCAAGGAAGGAAGGAAATGACCTCAACATACCAACTACATGTTCACTCTTGTATGGGCAAATGCAAGGAAGACTAAAATAAACAGCCAAGCATAACTATTATGTCATGGGTTTACCATGGATAGGAGTATAAACTAACAACAACATGAAATATAGTTTTAATAAATAGCATACAAGTCCCAAATTTAGCAGAGATGATAAAATGTGGAAATGTGCTTTTAGCTAAAAAAAAATTGGACTGTGTTGAGACTAGAACTCTCTTAATGTGAGCCAAAAATAAATGGTGATAAAAATTAGAAAATATACACTTGGTTACCCTAATGATAAATCATTATTCTATTATGCTTCTACCCAACACAACAATCATTAAGCACTTAAGTGAAGCAACTAAGAGTGATTTTATTAGTATGATTCTTTTCAGCACTCGGAGAAGCCTCACAATGTGAAACCATTTTTTTTTAGAAGTTTGAAGTCTACACTATGTATATCTCCTGTGAAAGTATCCTATGCTGGTGATTTCGACATCAGTTTAAACTGAAGATGCTGAAATAAATTTTATATGAATTTCAAAGGTTTCATAAAAGAATTCACAGTGATATGCTCAGTAGACCTACGTCTTGATTTTTTCTATCATTATAGTGTAGTTTGAACTTTGAACTATTAATGTTTGCTACTTCTTATAGAATAAAAATTCACTAATTTGGTTTTACTACCTGGATACCTCTTTCATCTAATGACAATCTAATAAACCGATGCCATTACACCAGTCTCCAGCTAAAACGACTGGCCAAGAATCTTGCATCCGGTTCTGATAAATAGGATGTCAAACCTATGACCAAAAGAAATATGCTACTAAGGCATCTTTTTTCATCCAAAAGAAGGAATTATGAAACTAGTTCCCTACCATGTCTCTCGCCAATCTTTCACTTTAAACGGAATTTAGAACCTTATTCCTTATAGATTATCTTACGGAATATTAACTAGAGATCAGTCTAAGCATTGACTATTCATTATGATTCCCAGTCCAATCTTTTGTATTTTGTGATGGTCCTACATTCTATTGATGCTAAAAGGTTTCTCGTAAGTTCCACCTCATTTTAATACTCTTTAATAGCAGCCACGAAGTCAACATTTAACTTCCATCGACTCGAGCTTTTATCAGTTCCATGAAACACTATTGTCACTCTTCACTAGTGCCAGCAAAACTTGCATTGAGTGACCAATTTTTATTGGTAACCATGAAATCAAACATTATGGCATTTCATACCATTTCTTAATGGACTTTAAGCAGTGTATTCAGCTTTTGAATGAGAAAATAAGCTCCCAAATTCAATTGGAAATTGAAAACTAAAGCTTTATAGCAATTCATATTGTTCTTAATGGGCTTCAGCAGTTTACTCGGCCTTATTTGTGTTTTAGCAAGAACTATCACAAACAATGTTAAGCTACATTTGACCAACTTGTCATCCACTCAATGACATCAAATGAGGCAGAGAGTTCAACCAGGTAAATAAGTAAAGAAATTGCCATGCACTCATCTACAAAAAAAACTTATATATTCAAAGATTGTTTATATGCCCAACCTTATAGATAGATTTTCTATTTAAGTCATTTAACTCTTGCGTTCGGAAATTCTCTTTCCAAACGGAAAACACAAGATCTAAAATCAAGATTAGCAAGGAAATTTCTGACACCTTAAATTCTCTTCCCTATCAATTTCTGCATCCAGCAAAAACCTTACTGCCTAACATGTTAAATATTTTTTCCTTGTTGAAATTAACATGTTGATTCTTTTTCCTTTTTTGAAATTAATTTCAACAATATGATGTCTGATGTTTGTTAGACGAAGTGTAGAGTAGAACCCAAAATAACAAGCCCCATATGAGTAGTAAACAGATTTACTGATGTATTCAAGGAAATCACATTTGTTCATGAAAACCAACTCTTATTCTAGATGAGAATATTTAAGAAAATCTCATATACCTCAAATGAGATTATCGATATCTCATATTATGTAGATTATAATTGACAATGACACTGAACTGTTAATGAAGGCGTCTCCAACTATATTTCACCTGAAGAGATGCCTTTCTCATAAAAAATAATTGCTACTCATCACATTAAGTATATTCCAGATATATTACAGTGGTATCATCCTAGAAAATAGAGAAATTGAAATAATGTTCTCAGATATATATATCTGGATGGCATTCATCCACATATATCACAAAGGCTTGAATTAATGTTATGAATTTATTAATTTATCTGAAGATTCCAAAAAAAATGTCTGGTATAAAGAAAATGGCAGGAAAAAGGATTACAAGCGAGCTAACAAATCAGGAGGAAGAGTGCCCTGGTACACTGATCAAAGCAAAATTTTTAAATACAAATCTTCTCAAACATAACAAATGACAGTGCTTCAGGAAAACAATTGAATGAAAAGAATGCTACGACATATATTAGCAGGCTGAACTAATTGTAGGCCAAAACTGCATCCCAATAGTAATAATGACAAACAAATCCTTGAAACCTATATCACTGTTGTTTTGTCCTGTAATAGAACTTCGCAACCCAGGGAGCAAGTTCTGTATTCTGAGGCTCCCTCTTTTGAATACGGTAGTAATCAGACCAATAGCAGGGCAAGGATTCATTTTGTAAGCCTCCAGTACAAGAGTCATAAATGCAAAACGGTAGCCACTCTTCACCGCCATTCATTCTTCGTTTTCGTTCTCGAGGATATGCCAGAGGTGCTTGGATATATCTGCAAAAAGTCAAAGAAATTGTCCAGTCCGCGTTATAAGACAAATTTACAGTTACACATTGCATACTTGATGCATTTACAATGTGGTAGAGACCACTATGTTACCTAATTCCATCCAATACAGAGTCCCAACAGAAATGACTATGTCCAAAAACATGGCAAGCTGATGGGTTGCCATTTGGTCCATGTATCTTTCTCAACCAGACCTCAAGAAAATCTGAACCAATGACCTTTGGAAGATTTGGGTAGAACAACATTCTTTTCTCTGGGCAAAGTTCTGGCCTGCATCCATCCGGTTTTTTAAATTCAATGTAAACAATTCTTTTGCTAGAATAATTTAAGTAACATAAAAAAACATTTTTTTATTAAAAAGCCCATATATCCAAGTTCCATTTCAGTGCAACCATACAGGAGTGATATTGATACGGTTGCACAGAAGCATGTGTGGCTACATAGTAATAAGATGCAGTACATTTTCCATTTTTATGTTCAACCTTTCAATTCATGCTCGCATCCCATATGATTTACTCCACTTAACTGGTTGGATGTTGGCCAGATGTGTGTTTATGATCACGTCTACGCCCAGTTTTGTTCCCATGGCTAGCAATGAATTCTACTTTAAGCAACATCTTTGGCTCTTAAGATTGACAACCTGAATTTGTTATTTTGGCTTCATGTTTTTGAATACTACAATTTTTGACCCCAATGGAATTCTTGATAATGCTGGGAGGGGAAATGGCCAATGGCCATAATATTGCTTCATGTTTTGGAACAATACAATTTTTGACCCCAATGGAATACTTGATTATGCTGGGATGGCAAATGGTCAATGGCCATAATATTGATGCTGATAAATTATTCATTGATATCAAATAGCTTTGGTATTGGCACTGCAATATATCATGAAACTAACTTGATATTGAGGATACAAGGGATTGACGTTTTATGTAGATAGAACCAACCTCACAGAAGAAACAAAGTTACACTATTTGATGATGCCACGACTGAAGAGGTGTACACAGTGGTAAAGGTAGAAATTGTTGGAGATGAAAACTGGCAGCAGTGGCGAATCCCCAAGTTCTAGTGGTCAACAAGGAGAGGTCAATGGTAGTATTGACATTGACAGCAATGAGAGGTGATACCGACACAAACATGTGTCAAAGGTGTAGACAAAGGGGTAAGTTGACAAGATGGTTGATGGCCAACAGAAGGAATGATACTCTTGATATGAGCACAATTAACAACACAAAATGCTCAGAAAAACACACAAGGATGCAAGTACTCGAAAGGAAAGTGCCATGATTGTACATGTTAGATACCTTATATTGTATTAGATATATATAATAGTACAAAACTGGTGGAGAGTTAAGTTGCAGGAAACTTCTAAATGGGTACATTTTTCCAAAACAAGGATGGCATGGAAACACTACCCCAAAAATTTTCAGGACACATGCAGAGTTTAAAAAATACGAATAACAAATTATCAAGAAAAATAGAATGATAGACATAAATGACAATTGAATAGAAAACTCATGTATATATTGTTAGTCTTTTCTATTGCTACAAGCTTGTTCTCTAACCATCAATTTCTGTCATTTCCTTTCTTGGGGATTTCTACTTTTACAATTCTCTTTATAGACTAGAGTTGACTGGTTGCCTAGTGATTAGGTTTCAGTAAGTTATTTGCATTTAAATAATGAGTTGAGTGCTTGGTGTGTGTTGGCATGTGTCTAACTATTCTTGGCACATGTAGGGTGTGTTATCCACCAGTTTGCACAAACTGGATTTCCTGAAGAGCCACTAGAGAATGAGCAATCAGTGCTCATATTTGCAGAGTTCAGAGTTCAACCGGTCTTGTAAAAGACCCCATTTTTTCCGCATTTCCACCATTGTAATAAATGTCCTATTACAAGTATGAGAGATTGTAAAAGGCTATTGGCCACCCAAGACCAAGAGCGATCACATACTTTGGAGTGTTGTTTTTACATGTTAATTATTTTTTCTGCTTACCTTAGTGAGCAATTAAATAATTTCTAAGTTTTTTCACTCAGAAGACTTGCTCCAAAGCCGGAGTATGTGCTGGCAAGCAAGTTTTGGTATGGAAAATCAGATGTCTAGTCTCTAAATGTATATAAGCTCATACTAGGACACACTGATTGAGTCATTTGGAAATTGCGGCTAGGTTTGATAGGTTTTTTTTAAGTTTTCAGTGAATTAATTAATTTCCCGCAAAAATGGAATTTATTAATTCTAAGTCAATAAATGTAAAAAATATGGCATCAAACATAGTCACATGCCATATTTATAGTTGTTTTCCAGTCCAGAGTATCATGTAAACCCCTATTTCCCATCTTTCAAGACTAAAAAGTGATTATTATCACTAAAAAATCAATTTTACTCGAAATTTACAGAAAATGGGTAATTTAATTAATCTCCTAAATTTTAGGAGAATTGGGGAACATGTTTTAGACATGTTTTAGACATGTCCCTAGTTGACTGAGTGCCCAAAGTGAGTTAGCTAAGGATGAGGTCGATTTGTTTGAATTAGCTGGACTTGGGGGAGATCCCAATGTGGGAACTCGACCCCACATTCCTATGTGGCACTTCCTAAAGCATGTGCGCACATCCCAATGTGACCCACGCATCCCTAACTACTCCTTCCACTCACACTCACTCCCACTCATCCCCTCTTACCTTCACTTCCACTCCCCTTTCACTCCACGTATCTCCACACCACTCCCCTCATCTTCTAGCGCATCTACCCTTAAACTAATGCGCAACTCCCTCATCCTCACGCATTACCTAAACCGTAAACCTAACCCTGGCGCATCCTTCATTGGAGTTATCACCCCCCATTTCTATATAAGAAAGGGTAGACCTCTCTTTTAGGGAGTTCAGTCTTGGGCAAGCAAGCGATTGTAATATTGTAAGCATTTGGAATAAGAAAGTTTTTGGAGCTATTTTGGTGTGGACTCAAATGTGTGGATGCTTTGACCTAAATGCAAATATTTTTATGAGGTAACATGTATTGATTTATATTTCAATTTTTGTGGTTAATTGTTAAAGCCTTGTAGGTATGCTATCATATAATAGGGTAAGAGTAATCTAGCTTGATTTACCTTCTTCTTTACTTCATAGACTCTTCAATGCATGCTTTATTTTCGGTTAAATTTAACATGCGTTTATGAGCTGTGTGTGTAGGGAAGACCTTTTAACAGTTTTGTGCAGAATTGAAGTGTGTAGTTACAGGTTCCTCAAGGTGGAGGATTGACAGTTAGTGGTTTCCATTGTCATCATCCAAAAGATTCTAAGATCAAGCTCCCTCTTCTTCATACCAAGAGAACCCCATAGCCCAAAGTTCCAGGCTCAGATGGAAGCTCTAGAAAACTGATAAAATCTCTTTTCCTCATGTTTTTCTTTGATTGCATGCAAGTTAGAGCAAGTCTATATTTCATTCTTAAACATCTAAAGTTTGCATGCATGGTTTGCTAGATCTAGGCTGAAATTTATCAATTTTTAAAGGATAGATCTAGGCAAGTTTAGGCATTTTCTTAGTCTTTTCATCTATAGTCTAGATCAAAGTTTATGCTTAGTTTTAACTTCTTTATCAAGCTATTTAGAGGTTTACTGTTTGTTGTCCTAAAACAGCAAACATAAGTCACTAAAAATAGCCTAAGTTAGGTCTGTTTTAAGCCTCAAAAGGCCCTAAAATTTACATCTTTTGCCTTGGAAAAATTTGTTAAAATTTTGATAATTTTTTTATTGTTTAGAACTCTTTCTTATCATATTCTAACTTGATCTACTTGCTGTTTTCTTGCAGCAATTACAAGTTCAAGAGGAGACTCTTCCTATTTCAGGCAAAATCAAGGCTCCCGGGGACCCTGGGGGGTTTTGACTTCGTAAAAACAAAGTTTCCTTCTTTTCTCTTTTCTTCTTGTATTCTTTTTAACGATTCAATAATAAGGATCCCTCTTCTTCTAAAAAGAGCTAAAAGCTCAAAGAGAACTTTGGTTCTCCATTGTAATAGTGCAATAAAAGTAGGCCCTTTGTGCTCAGTTTCTTCATCCCCTTAGGGGGATTTGTATTGTGGGTTTGTTTTTGTCTTTTGAAGTTGTGCATGCTTAAATCTAATAATCAAATACACAAATCAAACGTATCAAACACACTACAACACTCTAATTTTTTATGCATGTTAGCCAATTCTCAAATTTTCATGCATACTTAGTTTAAAGTATTTTCTTTCTTCAATCAACTTTGCAACAATATTTTATTTTCAAGCAATATCTTGTTAATTTCTCTCAACTACAATGCAGGGTACATACATTTAATTGTTGCAATTCATTTCTTCCACTTTCAAGTGTTTATGCAAGTGCCTCATTTACAAAGCAGGGTGTGTGATCTATCTATTTCAAGTTTATCAAGTAATTGAACCTTGCTAGTTTAATAGGGCAATCCCTTAAGATTGTGAGTTCATTGGGAGGAAAAGGCCTCAAAGTGACCTGCGAAGTAAGATGGTTCATCGTGTTGGACATCCAACGCTTTTGGTGAATTTACTGGTGAAACCATTGGGTTTCGATAAATTCTCAGCAAGTCCAAGCAAAAAACAAACTTCCTAAGGGGCCAAACACTTTTCATTAACTAATTACAAAATTTACCTTAACAAAAATCTTCGATCTACACTGCCCACGAAGGCACTGGTTAAAAATACTTTCAATCTGTCTTATGTGAGCAGTTACACTTATGCATGTTGTCTAATCTTCTTTTATGCTCTTGATTACTGCAGAGGTTGTATCCTTTTGATGTATGAATGTTTCATGAGCAAAGTATTCTTTATGATGATAAATGCTAAGTGGTGAATGATTTGATTTTATTTTCAGCAATAAACTCCTAGATTAAAGCGTTTTTCTTTCTTAGTTTAGAAAATCCTTAGATTTATTTTTATAGGGACTACCCCCCCTTGGCTTCACTAGGAGTTGGCTTAGACGAAGGAGTTCAGGATTAGGTGACAACACCTTGACTCGAGACTTGCCCCCAAGGACACACCAAGTGGATTGAAGGTTTCTTCCACGTTAACCCAGGTGTGTATTAGGACGACGACATTTTTTGCGTCGTTGCCGGGGATAAAGCTTTCTATTCCCGAAACACGACTTTTGTTTTCTTTTTTGCTTTCTACTTTGTTTGATGCTTCTTGTTTGTTTGTAATAAACTTGATCATCTAGCGACTCCACTTCAAAATAATTTGACAAAGTTGCTGAATTTAAAGCAGCTACAACAGCCATTCTCCATGGAGGATGGCCCAAGACCCTAGTTGTGGACTAGGGCCCCCAGTACACTCCTAGGGTTCTTGGTCTGGGACCAAACAGTCAGAGCCATGGCAAAAGACCCTTGTAAGGGCCCCCAGTAGATAACTAGGGTTTTTGGTCTGGGACCAAGCAGTAAAGACCCTTGAGAGGGCCCCCAGTATATGACTGGGGTTCTTGGTCTGGGACCAAGCAGTTTAAGTCCCTAGATATGTCTAGGGCTTCCAAGGTACCCATGTCTAAGGCATGGGTTGATCCTTGGTTTTGTACCTTGGTGCATAAGACCCCAGATATGTTCTGGGGCAACCTGGTCCTTGATCAGGTAGTTATTGGTGTGTGACCCTCTTCCTCTCTCCCAGGATGGTCCACAAGACCTAGAAGAGATTTTGAAGGCGGGCATGACCACATGAGGGATGTATCCCATATGCAGTGGTGATAAAGTTGATTGGTCACCTTGAGAAGTATATGGACAAGTTGATTGGTCACCTGGAACTTTGGGCTATGGGGTTCTCTTGGTAATGGACAAGAGGGCACTTGATCTCAGAAACTTTGGATGATGACAATGAAAACCACCATTTGCCAATCCTCCTTCTTGAGGAACCTGTAATAATACTTCAATCCTGCATGAAACTATTAAAGGCTTTCCCTACGCACACAACTCACAAAACATATTAGATTTAACCGAAAATAGAACATGCATTTAGGAGTCTATGAAGTAAGAAAGAGAAGTAAGAGGAATCAACCTAGATTATTCTTACCTAATTATATGACAGCATACCTATTAGGCTTTAACAATTGAGCATAAGATCAAAATATTAATCAATACATGTTACCTCACACACTGTTTACATTTAGGCCAAGACAACCACACATTTGCATCCACACCAAGATTGCTTCAAAAACTTTTTATTCCAATACTTGCAAAATATTACAATACTTCTCTGCCCAAGATTGAACTAACTAATGGAGAGGTCGACCCTCTCTTAAATAGGAATGGGAGTGACAATCCCTAGGTAAAGCATGCGCTAGGTTTAGGTTTAGGGTTTAGGGATGCGTGAGGATGAGTGTAGTTGCACATGAGTGGAAGGATAGATACGTGGGAGTGAAGAGGAGTGGAGGTAAGTGAAAGGCGAGTGATGAGGAGTGGAGGGCGAGTGAACTAGGGAGAAGTAGGAGTGAGTATGAGTGATGAGTTAGTTAAGTGGTGTGTGGGCCACATAGGAGATGCGCTAGGGTTTAGGGAATGCGCCACTTAGGATGGGAGTCGAGTTCCT
>ML783833.1:444540-458186 GCA_009831015.1 Picea engelmannii
TGCAAAGAGTATTCTAATTATTATTGAGTTATTATAATATAGATCAATCCCCTTTTGTGGATTGATCATGTCGGGACTTATGTATGACCAAATCCCCTTTTGTGGATTGGTCAAACCCTAATTATATCATGCTAATTGAGAAGTCGCCCCCAAGGGCTAATTAAAGTGGCTTTAGCCACTAGTTGAAGAAGTTGGTCTGCCCAGTGAAGAGACACCACCCTAGTGCCTGCCAGCTAGTATAAATAAGAGTGGAATGCGCCTCATTAGCACACTCACTCAAGTCACTCATCTAGTGCGCAAGTTTGAAGGAAGCTGCAGTTGCTGGAAGGAGAAGAGAGAGGTGCATTGCTCAGTGTTGGATATTCTCGTGTTTGGTCTTTTATCTTGGCAATGTATTGGCAATCTATATTAAGGAAGTTTTTGATGGGTTCTCTCCCCCATGAGGGTTTCCTAGGATAAAATGATGTGTACCTTGTGATTGTGTTTCTCTCAGTGATCCTACTTATGCTATTATTGTCTATTAAATTGAAAAAGACTTAATAGCAACTCTAAATTTAACATGGTATTAGAGCTAAACTAAGTAGAGCATCTTTCACTGGGTAACCAAAAAAACGTCATTGTTGTCGTACAAGAAAATTAGGGCTTTTTGTTGGAAGGGATTTTTTTCCTAAAAACTATCTAGGGAAGTGTGCCCTAGCCTAGCGAACTCATTGGCAGCTTGAGCGCACCTTTTCAGTGGCCAGAGCCTCCGAAAAGTGAAACCCTAGTTTTTACTGGTACCAGAAAACCAAGAAACCAAAACCAGTACCAGAAGTACTAGTCCAGATTTGCGCAGGCTCAGTTTCAAGGGGTAAAATTCGGATTTTCTGAAAACAGATTGCTCCAGCCTACTTGCCTCAGCCCAACGCATCTAGTCCCTTGATCAGAATTTTAAAATTTGAAGTTTGAAAAATTAGGGTTTCCTCATAAAACCCTAGGTTGCAGTTGAAGTACCAGTTGCAGTTGCACTGCCAGTTTCTTCATGACAGTTGCAACACCAGTTGCAGTTGTAGCACCAACGGCAGTACCAGTTGCAAAGAAAAGTTTTTGTGAAGTGTTGGGTCTGTTGTCCTAGTTTACCTTACCCTAGCAAGATACTATCAAAGGTATGTACTTACATATGTTTAAAATGCATTATTATTCTAAAGGGTACTTGCAGGAGAAAGGATCTTTTGTCATAGATCCAGAAGGATCTCAGATCCAACACACTCAAAGGAATAATGCACCTCAGGTTTGATCATTATATATGCATCTATTCGTTATGACATTATCTTGACATCTAGGTTGTATGTTGAAGTTATGACCATCATACTAACCCTTGGTCAAAAATTAAAGTCGAGGTACTAGATTGAGATTGGAGTTTATTCTCCAACTTAGACTTCTGTCAAGATAGCATATTGTCTTAGTACAGAGGACAGGTTGAAGAATGCACTTGTCATCTTGAGTGAAGTAGACTTGAAAGAAAACAACACACTCATTCTTGAGGACAAGACTCCAGGTTCTAGGTTTGATTGATTAAGTTGCTAAGATTCAAAGTTGCACATGACAAGTTTGATAACTACCTCATTACAAGTAAACACTATAGTTGAGGTAGCAGTCTTTCAAAAGTATTATACTTGGTAGCATGTGAGCATATTGAGATAAATGCTTATTAGTAGATACAACTAACATCTCCTCTAGGAGAAACTTTTTGTGTTGGTTCCAGGTTACCATGGAGGAATGTTGATCACAACACTAGAAGAGTGTTGATCTCATTTCGTATTGTATTTCTTACTTTTGATCCTTGTTTCAGGCAGGTCACAAGTGATAGCTCTAAAGGAGCCATTGTGACGATTATTCATGCTATTGTTTTATTACTATTATCAAAAGAGTATTATTCTTGCTTGTTGTTTTGTTGACCTTGTTTCAGGTCACAGGTGATAACCCTGAGGAAGCTACAGTGAAGGTTGCAGAAGGCAACATATTACATGAGACATGAAGCAGACTATGTACATGACCATATACACTCATGTACCAAAGAAGATGAAGAAGAAGCTATTTTTTGATCCAGAGTATCTCATATGGAGATTGATTGTAAGGAGCATAAGGCTCCAAAAATGACCGAACATTAGAACAAGAACTCACAGTAGACTTGTTCAAAGGATAATAAAGCCACCTTGATAGGAAGCAAAATTCGTTTGAAGTCTAACTCATTTTTTCATATTAAGACTTGGTATTCAACACCAAGTATATCTTGTAGAGACTATGAAGTCCTTGTAGACTCAAAAGAAATCAAGAACATAGTAAGCTTGATCTCATAAAGGATCAGATGAAGAGACATCTTCCAGGATTGGGAGACAAATGCCATGAGAAGACTAGATCATAGCTTCAGAGACTTCTAGGAGATATGAAATCTCTTGGGAAGATTCCCTTGTTTTAGCGACAGAGAAGGAAGCCAGTCAGAAAGACTGGGATATGGATTTTTCCGTGAGACTAGAAGGGAAGTCAGTGTTGACTTCCAAGATTGATCTAACAGATCAAGCATGTTGTAGATGTACAAAGACTGAGTTGTGTCCAGAGGATTCTCCCAGCAAGAGGGAGAAGACTATGACGAGACACTTACTCCAATAATTGAAGAAATAGTTCCAGTATTCATGAAGACAACCAGAACAACCATGACAGTATGAGATTCAGGGGGAGCAATCCCCATATTTGAGATTGAGTTATCTCCAGTGCCAGTTGGTGTAGTACATTAGTTGGGTCATGAAGACATGACTAAAATAGCAAATAGAGTTACCTCCATGAAAGATGAAGAGCTACCTTAAGTATCAAATATTGAACCACTCTCAGTTCAGATGAAGTTGTTGCTGTGATGAAGTAGAGGAGTTACTCTCATATTTCAGCAGTCTCAGTGAGAATGGAGCAACCATTCTCAACTTCAGAGCATCTGCAGGTGCAGAGTCTCAGTTCCAGAGGAACAGTTGCAGAGAGAGTAGAGGACATACTCTCATGTAGTGAGGCAGATAGTGCTTTGCAGAAAGCACATAGAGCTAGCACATGATTGGTCATATTAAGTTGGAGTTGAAGCAAGAGTACTAGGATGGTACAATGTGATGTGAAAAATTTGATTTGAAGTTGAAGATAGAAAGGCTCATGTCTGCAGGTTGAAGGAAGCTCTGTATTGAAGCAAGCTCCTAGAGCTTGGTATGGCAGAATTGACAGTTTCTCGACGAGCTTGGGCTTTACCAAGAGTAAAGATGATTCTAACCTTTACTTCGAGGTTATGAATGATGAGCCAGTGATGTTGCTACTATATGTAGATGATTTATTCTTGACAGATGAAGAAAAGCTCATCACAGATTGCAAGAAGAAGCTCGCTACAAAGTTTGAGATGAAATACCTAATGCATTATTTCTTAGGTCTCGACGTTTGGCAGAGCCTAGAGAAGATATTCCTTAACCAAGGGAAGTATGCAGTAGAAATACTGAAGAGGTTTGATATATTGGAATGTAAAGCTATGAACAAACCCATGGAAACTAAGTTGAAGCTCTTGGTTGATACTTCGTCAGAATTGGTTGATGCTATGTTGTACAGATAGATCAATAGATCGTTGATGTATCTGACAAACGCCAGGCTTGACATATGTTTTGCTGTGAACACCTTGAGTCAGTATCTGGTAGAGCCCAAATGTGTTCACCTTGTAGCTGCAAAACATGTGATTAGATACCTTAAGGGTATGTTGGAATATGGTCTCTATTATACTGGAGATCATGACTTCAAACTGTATGGACATACTGATTCAGATTGGTCTGGAAGTGTTTCTGATAGAAAGAGCACTTCAGAATGTTGTTTCAATCTAGGGTCAGCCATGACTTCATGGCAGAGCAAGAAGCAATCCAACATTGCTCTTAGCACGGCAGAAGCGGAATGCATTGCAACATGTTCCGCAAGTTGTGGAGCCATATGGCTTCGAAAGTTGTTGACAGGTCTATTCGATCCGGAGATGGAAGCCACTGTGATTCTATGTGATAACCAAAGTTGCATAAAAATAACGGAGAACCCTGTGTTCCATGATAAGTCGAAGCACATAGATCCGGTATCACTGTGATATGATGCAGAGAGGAGTTGTAAAGCTCCAATATGTTGGCACAGATGAGCAGGTTGCAGATGTGTGGACCAAGCCTTTGTCTCATGTAAAGTTTAAATACTTTCGAGGCAAGCTTGGTATAGTCTGAAAGAACCTCCCTCGAAAGGGGGAGTGATGTTGATGATACTATGGTATCCTGACCAACAACAGGTAGCTCAGTTAGTATTTTATATCCTAGGGGACTGATCATCCCTAGACAGATCCCGAAGGTCCGGTAAGGACGGTTTGTCAGAGTAGCTGTGCATGTATATGCCAGTTGTGGTCAGTAGTGGTATCTCTATTAGGATTTTTATAATCCTAGGGAATCTTATGATTCCTGGGCAGATCCCGAAGGTCCGGTAAGGACGGTCTGTCAGAGTACCACGTGGTAGCTCTGTTAGGATTTTATATCCTAGGGAATCTTATGATTCCTGGGCAATTCCCTAGGGACTGTCAGAGTACCACAAAATGTTGTTGCACCTGCCTCATTCAGTTGCCATATGATGTTGATGATGTTATCTTAGCCTCGTGTTGATGATGTTGATGATGTTATCTCAGCCTCGTGCTGATGATGTCGTTATTTCAACCTCGTGTTGATGATGTTGTTATCTCAACCTTGTCTTTATGATGTTGTTGTCTCAGCCTTGTGCTGTTGACGTTGTTGTACCAGCCTCGTGTTGTTGATGATGTTGTACCAGCCTCATGTTGTTGATGTTGGTGTACCAACCTTGTGTTGGTGATGTTGCCACTTCAACTTCATGCTGAAGATGATGATGATGTTGCTACTTCAACTTCATGCCGAAGATGATGATGATGTTGCCACTTCAGCTTCATGCTGAAGATGATGATGATGTTGCTACTTTAGCTTCATGTTGAAGATGATGATGGTGTTGCTACTTCAGCTTCATGCTGAAGATGATGATGATGTTTCCACATCAGCTTCATGCTGAAGATGATGATGATGTTGCTACTTTAGCTTCATGCTGAAGATGATGATGATGTTGCCACGTCAGCTTCATGCTGAAGATGTTGTATCAATCCTGTATTGATTGATGATGTTATATTAGTATTGTAATAATTGATGTTGATGCAGAGATGATGATGATGCTCCAACTCCATGTTGTGAATGATGATGTTGTTGATGATGAGAAAAACTTCCGATGATTTATAGATATGCCAGTCAGTGTTCAAGACGATGATGATGTTGTTTCCCTATCTCTCTCCTGATGATGATGTTGTAGAATACCCTTCTTGTTAAGGGGGAGTGTTGAAATATTGTAACTGCAAAGAGTATTCTAATTATTATTGAGTTATTATCATATAGATCAATCCCCTTTTATGGATTGATCATGTCGGGACTTATGTATGACCAAATCTCCTTTTGTGGATTGGTCAAACCTTAATTATATCATGCTAATTGAGAAGTCGACCCCCAGGGCTAATTAAAGTGGCTTTAGCCACTAGATGAAGAAGTCAGCCCTGCCCAGTGAAGAGACACCATCCTAGCACCTGCCAGCTAGTATAAATAAGAGTGGAATGCACCTCATTAGCACACTCACTCAAGTCACTCATCTAGTGCACAAGTTTGAAGGAAGCTACAATTGTTCTAAGGAGAAGAGAGAGGCACATTGCTCAGTGTTGGATATTCTCTTGTGTTTGGTCTTTTATCTTGGCATTGTATTGGAAAATTGTATTGGCAATCGATATTAAGGAAGTTTTTGCTGGGTTTTCTCCCCCATGAGGGTTTCCCAGGATAAAATGATGTGTACCTTGTGATTGTGTTTCTCTCAGTGATCCTGCTTATGCTATTATTGTCTAGTAAATTGAAAAGAACTTAATAGCAGCTCTAAATTTAACAATATCAAGCAAGAAGGTGGGGCTTCAAGCCCACAACACCACCAAGTGCACTAAAATGGCCAAACGTCCTCCCAAATGTGTGACGTCAAGCTCCCCAAGAGAGATGTTTTGGCATAGGAGGGTGACGTCATCCCTTCTTCATCATCCGAGGCTTCGTTCATGTGCTAAGGAAGACCTCCAAGGTGCAACGTTCATCATCTTAGGCCTTCAATGAGTGGGGCGCAACATCCATCCAGTGGGTTTCCAAGCCCCTGTTGTCGTCCTTATACACACTTGCAAACGTGAGCTAAGTCCTGCTCACTTAGTGTGTCCTTGGAGGCACAATGCCTAGGTTTAAAGCTCACGCTGTCACTTTGACTTGAACCTCTTCCGTCTAGGCTTACTCCTAGGGAAGCCAAGGGGGGTAGACCCTAGTTACTAGATGAGATTAGAGTTAAGTTCTAGGAGTTGGTTTTAATTAGTTTAAAGATTGGGGGAAAATCTAGCCTATGATGCAAAGGAAACAATGCAATGTGCAACAATATAAGATGACAATCAAACTTTTTCCTAGGACAACTAAGACTAGTGCCTAAGATTGGGCAAAGGGATCAACTATAGTTTGAGGGTTTTAGATTACACAAGATTTACAAAGTTTACAAAGATTACAATCAGATTAGATACAAACTAGATACAAGATTACAATAAAGAATATCTAAATGTTATAACAAAGTATACTAAACGAAAGGTACAAAGATACAAAGAGATCAACTAATAAATGCTTGTATGTGCAAGAACTTAAAGATTCTCAAATAGATACATTCATCAACACCACAAGCAAAGCATGCTCAACAATAGAAAGTCTCCCAAAGGGATGCACTACTCTATTGGACTGCTTTGAATGGCGAACAAGATCACTTAAGACCCAACAAGATAGTGCCTCCAAAGGATGTGCAACTTCTTGAGGGATCACACCAAAGATAACTTATTGAAAAAGAAAAGCTTTAAAGGGAAAATGTCCACAAGCACAATTAATGACCACTTAGTGATTAATCCACAACCATATAGATAAGCTTGCATGTAAATGTAAATGTAAAATGAAGTGCTTGCAAGTGTAAGTGTAGACCACAAAAGATATAACAAGTAGATGCCCAAAGTTGAAGTGGATTAAAAAGTTGATAAGTTTTTTAGTTAAGGGTGAGTCCTAGCTAAGTGTCAACCCAATACTCCCCCCCGCTTGTACCAGGTAACTATTGGGTGCTCAAGAAGTATGGAAACAAGGCCTACCCTAGCTCCACAGGTTAGCCCAAGGGAAAAAAGTACTCCCGGAAAGGACGTTGAGCGCCACGAGACTGTCCTCGGCCTATCACCTTCCGTTGCTTCCTCTAGTCCTCGTTTAAATGGCAAAGTTGGGTCAGTAGAGGTGCCCTATTAAGTCTAGTTGATTATTATGCCTATGGACTAAGTTAATTTTAGAGTGTAGGTGTGTAAAAATGAGTTCTACTTGCCCAAAAAGTGTGAAAATGTGCCAAAACCAAAATGTTAAACTTGTCAAAACTGAAGTTCTAAACCATTAGATTATTGCATGAAAGCACATAAAGAACTTGAAATAGCTTGCTGAAATGAAAGTGGATTGCTTTACACCATAAACATGCCCATATTGTTTGCAAAGTTAAGAAAAATAAGTGCTTGAGATCTAAGACTTGCAAATTAAATGGAAACTTGAAAGCATGAAAGTAAACCTATGCCTCCATGGGCTTAAGCTAGCCTTTAGTTGTGTGAGATATACTTCTAGATGATTTTAATCCATTAAGCACAACACATTATAAATAGATGACTAAGCTAGCCTTACGATTTTGGGGGTTGGCTATGCCAACTTCACATCCAAGGTGTAGGCAACTAAAGAATGAAAGAAAAACTTGAAAGGAAAAACCTAAATACAAACCACTCACAATGGCACAAGGTGGAGGCAAGCCCTCTTATTTTGTGCCAAAGGAGGTTGGAAAAATAAACAAACTAAACTAAAGCAATCTAGTCGCACAACCTTGTCCTAATGACAAGTGGGGCAAAGAATAAATAAAAAAAAACTTGTTGAAAATTAAATGAGAATGCAAGCCACTTGGGGACCCCTTTGGGCTTGCTACAATGCTTAGAAAAGAGAGAGGAATGGTTGAGAATTGTTACCCAATCAAAGGAGGGGTCCTTTGTGTGTTTTGTGACTGAAAATGGACAGCATTTACCCTTAAACTGGCGAGAACCTACAAAAACAAGCAAACTATTGTTTGCTGGAAATGCTGCAAAACACACACAAAAGTTAAGATAATTTATGTTTTTCAATAGAATTTTTCTGCATAAAAATTTCAGAAAATAAGATTGATATATTGACCTATCTAAGAGTGTTAGCAACCAAAATCTGAATATGAATATGACAAAAAATAGATCTAAGGAAGAAGAAAGAGAGGAGTTTGAGTTAGGTTATGAAAGAGAGCTTCCAACTTGAAGCCAACCTTACAAACCCTTGAAGCAACCTGCAACTTGTAAAACCAATGTGAGATGAGAGCAAATAGTTGATAAGATAAACAAGTAATACAGACTAATTTGCACTACTCACTATCCTACTCAAGTAGATCTACAACTACACTATTGTATAATCTATCCAAACAAACTAATTTGCTTTAGATATTTACTCTAGATCTCAAATAAGAAAAACACAAGGAACAAGATCACCTCCAAAGCATGTGCACCAAGACAAAATCTCAAGAACACCAAGATCCTCCAAAGCTCTTTCTTATTAACCAAATGAGGAGGGTGTAGCAACTAATTGCTACAAGCTCCTCTCCAAAATACAGCAAGAATGAGTGAAAGCAAAATGGAAGATGAGAGAGGGATGAGGGAAGAAAATGGTAGCATAACAATAGCTCAAGAGATGGTTTGGAATGAGTGAGGGAGGGCCTTTATTTATACTTGGGAAGGCAAAGTTACCCCTCTTGGATGAGAGCCAAGTGTCAAAACCCAAGTCAAAGTGAGAATCTCAATAAGGGAGGGCCACTCTAGGGTTTTGGCATGGATGGATGAAGTGGCAATGAATTGGAGTGAGTTGGCAAGGCTTTGACAAGTCAAATGATGAGTTGTAGGGTCTAGGGAGGCGCACCAAGGGATAGAATAAGTCTCCCATTGATTTTTTTATTATTTTTTTACTTTTTGGAGACTTTCTAAAAGGGGGGCACACCTCCCTAGGGAAAGTGATGTTTTTGATTAATGGCTAGGTGAGGGGGTGATGTGAGGGTTGGAAAAGGTTAGGTTTTCTTATCATCTCCCACTTTTACTTTACTCAAATTGCTCAAAATTACAAAAAATGACATTTTTACTATGTCATGACTAGCAATTAAAATTGTTGTTTTGACTAACTTGGACTCTCTAATGGACAAACACCTAGCAAAAGTTGTCCAATTGAGCTGAAACTTGGTCCAAGGGTGAAGTGGGTCTCATTCCATTTCTTTTGAGTACAAATACCCCTAGCAAAAGCCCAAGGACCTAGTTTTTACATTATTTATCAAAATTTAATTAAAATTAATTAATTAAGTTACCCAAACTTAGACAATTTTAATTAATTAAAAAAAACCTATCTAGACTCGACGGAATTCCCCGAAACTTCTAGAGATGTCTTACATGGTCATTTACATCATTCCTAAACACTAGCTACCAGAGGATGAATCCATTAGAACGCCTTTCACCACTTTGGAGGAATTATTTATGGGAGTGAAAAACTCAAGGGAAATTAATAAGGCCGGTTAGGCCAAATTAATAACCTGAGGAAAAAAAAACACTCAGTGAAAGGAACTCTCCTAATGAAGAAATCCTAAGGTAACTGACCTAACTATGATCCATGTAGACCTATTACATTATTATCCCACGCAGGGGATCGAAAATTCCAATGACAAAAATACGTGCTGGAGGCCAAAAATGTCTTGTAGAACCAAATAGTCTCTGACTTGGTAGCATCTGGTGATGCATATCTTCATGGTACATGGAGTTGACCCCCTAGTTGAATAGGTGGTCAACAACCCCTATGAAGGTCCAAGTGGCTTAGTCCCTCCATGAGTAGCTTTCACCAGGCAAGGTCCTGCAAAGACAAGCAAACACGCCCCTCAAGGGTCCACAAGTCACATGTATCATGCCAAGTAAGCCACATTTAATAAAAGAACCACCCAAACATGGGCATTAAATCCCCCATTTTCAAACTAAAGAAAAACTCAAAGACCTTATAAGTTTTTCCAAATTTAGATATGGGAGGGTTGTCATGGTGCCCTATTAGGTAGGCCAATCCCCAAGTCAAGGAATGTTTCCCAAGAGGACCCTCTCTAGGCCATGTAGTGAATATGAGGTGGTTTGGGGTAGTACTTTTGGGCTTGGGGTTCTTGACATATCTAAGGTTCATATTGTCTCATTTATGAGTGCCTTTGTGGACGGTGCGCTGCATCCCTTCGTTTGTAATTGTTAGAATTAAAGAAGTAAAGCAGAAAAATACTGTCTTTTTAAAATTCTATTAGATAGAACAACAAAGGTCTTAACTAAGTCAAACTTTAGAACTGAACTGTTGAATTCTAGATAGTTAAATCAGAACAAGTCAGAATGTGAACAAGAAGTAGGCTTAAACCATAAACTTATTTCTAAGTGTGCACAATGCTCAGATCTAGAATTTTGTTCATAAGCAATGATTAGATTCAAACATAAACTTTTCTTAGTAAGCAAGATATATCATTTTTACCATTAGATAACAGATCTAAGCAAGTAGATAACAGATCTAACAATAGATAACAGATATGAGCAATTAGGTAACAAATCTAAGCAAGTAGATAGCAGATCTAACAACAGATAACAGATCTGAGCAATTAGGTAACAGATCTAAGCAATAGATAATAGATCTAGCAATGGATAACAGATCTAAGCAATTAGATAACAGATCTAAGTAAATAGATGACAGATCTATGCAATAGAAAACTTAACCATTAGAATTCTAATCCCAGAAAGATCAATCAACCAAATCTAAACAAGACTGTGTTAGATCTAAACTAGGATGGATTACAAAATTAGAAACACACAGATCTATACAATAACAAATTAATCTGAATCATAAAATAACTCAACTCTTGATGTCTTACCTTTGATCAGTGAAGGAGTTCATGCCTCACACAAGGGATGAAGAGCCACTGGTAATATGCTCAGAAAAAGTCTAGAGTCATGGATCTACCTCAAGGGTTAGATCTCTTTCCAAGAGAATTATAGGACTGTTAAACCACCACCAGAATTTCACACAAGTTTACCAAAAGAACACCCCACAAACCCTCATGCATGAATAGAACAGCCAGGAGGAGGGACGACTGCCTTAAGGATGGCCCAACCACCTTGCTTAGGGTGCAGCGGTCTTCATAAGAAACTCAGGTAGGGGACGACTATCTGTTGAAGAGGGTTTGTTGGCTGAAAGAAGGATGGCTGGCTGACAGTATTCAAATCGAGCAGCAACAAAAGAGTTCTCAGCAGTGGAAGGCACCCACCACACTCACACAACAGAAAAATCAAATCAGCAAGAACCTGGAACAAAACTGCCACAAGGAGAGGTCTGAAAGCTGCCACTAAAAGAGTCGTTGACTGTTGCTAACTGTTGCAAAGGAGGCTGCAGGCTTACAAGAGAGCAATCCGCCACACTTAGGAGGAAGATGAATTATAAGAGAGTGAGAATGAAGGGGGAAGGGTTCTAATTTATACTTTTGGGTGAGGGTTAGATAAAAGAAATAATGATTAAAAATAATATATTTAATTAATATAAATATTAATTAAATATATTTACATTTTAAAATATTTCTTGTATTAAACCCAAAAATACAAAACATAACCCCCAAACAAACTTAAGCCCAAAAACCAAGGGTGGAGGGTTTAGGAGAGGTTTACTCATGTCCATATAATTCTCAAGGTGACCTTTTTAACTTTATCATCACTGCATATGGGATACATCCCTCAAGTGGTCATGTCCGCCTTCAAAGAGGGTCATGCACCAACAACTGCCTAATCAAGGATCAGGTTGCCCCAGAACATTTCTGGGGTCTTATCCACCAAGGTACAAGACCAAGGATCAACCCATGCCCCAGACATGGGTGCCCTGGAACATGTCCAGGGGCCCTAGACATATCTAGGGACTTTAACTGCTTGGTCCCAAACCAAGAACCCCAGTTATCTATTGGGGGCCCTCACAAGGGTCTTCACTGCTTGGTCCCAGACCAAGAACCCCAGTCATCTATTGGGGGGCCCTCACAAGGGTATCTTGCCATGGCTCTGACTGTTTGGTCCCAGACCAAGAACCCCAGCACTGGGGGCCCTAGATCTCAGCTAGGTTCTTTGCCATCCTCCTGGAGAATGGCTCTTGCAGCTACTTAAAATTCAACACTCCCTCTTAGTAAGAGAGGCATTCTCAGTTACACCAAGCTTGTCACGAAAGTATACAAACTTCGTCAGGGACAGTGGTTTGGTGAAAATATCTGCCGTTTGTTCTGTCGTTGGAACATACTGAATGCTGAGAACGTTCTTCTGTACCATGTCACAGACATAGTGATATCTCATCTCAATGTGTTTCGACTTGTCGTGAAACACTGGATTTTTGGTGAGCTTTATACAACTTTGATTGTCACAGTGAATGACTGTGGGTTCAAGCTCTGAACTGAACAAGTCTGAAAGTAGCTTCCTAAGCCACACTGCTTCTCTGCTAGTAGCACTTGCAGCAATGTATTCTGCTTCTGCAGTGCTTTGGGCTATGGAGCCTTGTTTCCTTTTGGACCAGGAAATCATTGTTGAACCCAAACTAAAGCAATATCCAGAAGTGCTCTTCCGATCCACTGCACTGCCCATCCAATTTGAATCTGTAAAACCATGGAACATTACACCTCCACTGGAAGTGTATCTGAGACCATAAGCTATAGTTCCCCGAACATATCTCAGAATATGCTTCACAGCAACCATATGTATATGCTTCGGTTCACACATGAACTGGATGAGAGCATTTATTGCATAACAGATGTTTGATCTCGTATGTACGAGATTCATCAAAGATCCAATGATCTGCTGATATAAGGTGGGATCTTCTAGATCTGAACCTCTGACCTGATCTTGTAATTTCTTTAGATCAGAGATCATTGGAGTGGTCATGGACTTGCACAAGGCTGCAGGGGAGCGCCCCCCCCCCCTCGAACCCGCTCCCGAATTGCGCTCCCAAGGGGAGCGTTTTTAGGAAGCACGCTCCCTCATCAAAAACAACACTCCCTGGTTTTTGAGGGAGCGAACGCTCCCTCCTCAGGGACCTGGACGCTCCCTGAGCGCTCCCAAGGGAAAAAAATGCTCCCCGAAACGCTCGCGTGAGGAGAAGGAAATTGGTCATTTTTTGTTTTTTTTGGAGAAATGACTCATGGGAAAGGTAGCCTAGGGTTAGCTAAGACTACTAAACACTCTTTCACTCCCATTTTTCTCATTATATTTCACATTTCATTCATTTCTTTGCTAAGAGGGTTTTGACTCTTGAGAGGGTTCTTGCTAGTTCTTGAGGAGATTGAAGGGAGATTGAAGGCTACCATTTGTGAGAGCTTGGAAGGGAGATTGAAGGCTACCATAGTCATATTCAACC
>ML783834.1:12006-26339 GCA_009831015.1 Picea engelmannii
TCTACCTACAACCATTCAATAAAGAAGTTTTGCATGCAAAATGTACTTACAAATCAATGAAGAGCCAAATCAAACCCTAGTTGTAACACCTTCCAATGATAAAAACACCATGCATATGCCAAAGATAATCCTTCCAATAGTAGTGCCTCACTCCAAGAGCCAAAAATAACCAAGACAAGAGCTAAAAAGTATCTCTCACAAGAGAGCAAGTTGTGTTATGCAAAAATGAGGCTCAACGTCCTCAATATATATCATCCAAATGACCTTTAATTAACAAAATAGGTCATTTAAAACAGCCGACAAGGCTGACTTAACAATACTTCATTATTTGTCACATTAAATGCTAAAAATTCCAAAAATGAGCTAAAAAGAGAGACATCAGGCCCCTCTGAGGGATATGTTGGCCCTTTCAGGGCATAATCATCATCCAGAAGGCAAAACGTTGGCCTCTCTGGGGCTCCTGCAACCTGCCACATGTGCCAAAACAAGCCTAGCACACTGCCATATGCTCCAGAAAACGTCCAGCCTGTCCTGGGTGGCGTCCTATCCATCAAGGCCATCATCCCATCTGCAGGGGCTGATCCCCCCTAGGTCAATCTCTGCCAAAGTGTCCTGGTGAGGGCATCCTTCTGTCTTCTTCATGCAAGGGCTCATCATGATGTTGTCCTGCCTCTGCCATCCCAGCAACCACCTGGTGGGCTCTGCAGCCCCATGGAGGTCCGAGCTAATCATCTCCCCATGTGTACTGATCCTCTAGTACCTGTCCACCGGGTATGGTCCTACACATCAAAGACTACGCCCTCCATGGGCTCATCAGTCCTAGAGATCATAGAAATGTAAATCACATTTCATTATTAAAGTTATCAAATATATGCATGAAATCCCTAACATATCATCTAAGAGCTCAAAGATATTACACAGATCTACTATACAAAGCTAAGGAAACCAACAAAACAACCTATTGGGCTAATACCCACAAGATATGGAAAGTTTCCTCAAAAGATCATTCAAGCCATGTGTAATGAGGTGATATGTTTTTTTAGGGATGTCTAGTCATAGTAAGACCAAGGGCAAGTGTTGTCTGTGGGTGCCTTTGTAGGAGGTGAGCTGTACCCGTCATGGATGCATTTTTTCCAAGCCCTTTATTGCCTCATTTTTCTTTTATTGCTTTTCTTTCTTTTTTACTTCAAGGTATGACGAAGAGGACACTGCCTTGGCTTGGTGGCCAGAGCTGACAGCGTTACCCACTGGTATCTTCGTAGAAATGATAAGGCTGGCTCGTGATGAGACCCCCTTTCCTTCGGCCATGCAACCAAAGGTCACTGCCCTAGCTTGGTGACCAGATAGTGGCAATGTCATACTGCTAAATACCTATGAACATAATGGGCTGGCTCGTGATGAGACCTCCCATCCTCTTGGTTAAGTCTTGTTTTTATTTATTTTTCTTAGGGTCCCTTTAGTTTCTTATCGAGAGGATTATTATTGCCTTCTCGGGGATCCCCTGGGCGAAAGCATCTCTAGGTTTTATTTCCTATGGATTTTATCTTTTACCAGCTGCTTTTACCCCCTGTGCCTTTAGCCCCTTCTTCCCACAAGACAAAGTGTAACCCTCAAAGGTCATCCTAATGGCCAGACTAGGGGAGTGGGATGGATGAGCGAGGTACAAGATGTAAAATGATAAAATATGGTGGGAGCGGACAATGGCTCTGCAAATCCCCCTTGGTGGCTAACCAAAACCCATGAATATCAACTTGCTAGGTTACCCCATCAATCACCCCAACAATGGTCAAGTGGATTAGTGTAACATCCAAGCAGTCATCAGAAATGAAAGGAACCTAATGCATATATGAGAAGGTTATAACTATCAAATATGACACATACCATGATACCTCGAACCAATTACCTCATGGAGAAAGAGTCCTCTCCGATGCAAGCCCAGGCTGGTGGTGATGGAAGCTGCTACTGCTGACAGGACAAATCTGGCGAAAAAGAAGAGAGACGGGCCCTCCAGGGCCATGCTCAAGTCAACCTTGCTCTCGGTACTCCATGTCTAGGACCATGTGGGCCTTGAGACATGATCTCCTAGTTATCCCTAGATATCGGGGATAACATGATTCAGGTGGAACCAGAAGGTGTTCTGCAAGTGCATCCTGTGCGCATATTGGACAGGAAAAGCAAACAACTCCGGAATCGAGCTATAGAGATTGTAAAGGTCCAGTGGACCTGGTACGGTCCTGAGGACATGACATGGGAGCATGCAAATGCTATGTGGACAGAGTACCCACATCTTTTTGAAAATTTTGAAAATCTTACAGAGACAGTGTAAGGTTGCACTGAGGACAGTGCAGAAATAAGGGGAGGGGGATTTTAGTGTCCCCAAGATCGAACCCTTTGTAAGTCTGATGTATGAAATGAATTGTAAATATGTGTTATAGGCTGGTGAGCCAAGTTTGTATAAGCCGATGGGTTTATGTGATTGTTAGGCCAAAGAGCCTAAGGGTTGGAGGCCAAGGGCCTAATTTTGTACCTGTATGTATGCAACACATTAATAAAATATAAACATTGTTGCGTGCAGACCGACCACGATGAATGAGTGATCAGGTACTAAGCTTCCATAGAATGGGCAAGGAATTAGGGGTTGGAAGGTAGGAAAAGGGGCTAAGCCTAGGGGCTTAAACCGTGGGAATAATAATCAAATATTATTCCAAAGAACATGTGCATTTTATGTTCCTAAGTTCCTGGCAAGGGGAAAACGAGCAAAGGGGATGCATGCTAATGGAACACATGCAGTTCCATGGGTGACAATTGTCAACCCTAGTGCATGCAAATAAAATGACCGAGATGAGCCGTGAGAGGGGTCCCTCCTCCATTCCACTCGACTGCCTGAGCATGTACGGAGCTCTGAATAGTACGACCGACCCAACCTCTGCAAGAATACCTCGTGTGTTCCTGAGAGCCGAAAAAGCCTGTGTTTGTTTCTGAAAATCCGTGTACATCCTCTGTTCTGAGAGATGAGAAGCTTGTGTTCGTTTCTGAAAATCCGAGTTCACCCTCTCCATTCTAAGCCATGGAGTCTGTGTGGATCACTGCAGGAATTTCTTGTCACGCAATCCTGAAAACCATCACCGTGAGACCTTGTCGTCATTGCTGAGCCTATTTGGGAAGCTCGTGTCTGTATTCCTGGTTGACTATGGTGGCCACGCAGAGCTGGACTGTGTGTGGCTTGCTGGCCAGTGCAAGTTGTGATTGAGCCAGTGTATGACCTCTCTCTAGGTGAGGGAGGTGACTGTTGTTGGAAGAGGCAGGTTGTCAGGCCTGTGAGCAACTCTTTCCAGGTGAGAGAGTTTGTTGGGAAGTGGTTTCTTCCAGAGAGTGTCCAACACCAGCTTCGGGCTCTGAGACTTCCTGATCCAGCCTGTTTCCGAGACCCAGAGAGGGAGGTGTAGCACCGATGGACTGTTCTTGTGAAGGTGTACACTCCCGGGTGGAACAGGCATGTGGGGAATGAGAGTTTGGAAGTAGTGGGCGTAAGATGGCATCCTGGGAAGAATCCTTCGAGTCTTTCTGTGTTGTTTTCCCTGTAACCTCAGCCTAGCCTAGGATTCCTTTCCTTGGGGTGGAGCTTAGTCCCAGCTCAGGGATGACCCACTGCTGAGTTGACGAGCAATGTGGTCTAAGGATGGGAGGTTCGTGGAAGGCCTGCACGTGGTTGGTGGAATCACCAAGGTTTTAAAAGATAAGTATCAGATGATGTTTTATTCATAATTCTGCATCTCTGTGTAATTATAACTATCATGTATTCTGATGTGCATATCAATTTAATGTTAATGCTATTGATTGTATATTATAGCAGTAAATAATATGTTTACTCTGAGCTTAAATGTATTTCTTTGCTTAAATGCATGTGGATTATATAATGCCTGTATGAGCTATGTAAAAGATGTGTTACAGTTTGGTATCAGAGCAATTAAGCCTTGGTAACAGAAAAGTGGTGTTACACTCACGCTCCCCTAGACATTGTGATGATGATTGCCAGTTGCCTGCTGGGGAAGCTTGGTCAAGAGAGTGATACTTCTGTTTACGGGTTCTATTTGGAGTTAGGTCAATATAGTTGATGCTCCAAGATAGTCCAGTAGAGGAAGGATAGGGATGGAAGACGAAAGTAAGTTAGGGAGGAAGGATGAATAGAAATAGTTGAGAGTGTATGGGGATTTTGCCTTATAGTGGAATTTATTGTTTTCCCTTTTTGAAAAGAGAATATGTAAATATGTATATTTACAATTTCTTAACTGAACTATAATTATCTAAATGAACGTTGTTGTGCTAAATTATTATAATTGGGGGATTTTGCGAACATTTTAAATAGTTTACTATCTTTTATGAAATGAATGGTCTTGTTGATTAGATTGGACACATACAAGAATTACTATACGTGTGATAATTATTGTCATTACTACATGCGCGAGTCTTGTATGTGCTAGCTACGCATGCATTTCTTGCACATGTACACTAGTATGTATAAGTTTTTTGTTTTTCTTATTGATAATGTTGTTTATTTGATGTGGATGTATGAACCATGTGTCATTACCCTTGTATTGTAAATTAATCTAACTTCGGGACGAAGTTTCTTGAAGGGTGGGTGTATGTAACAACCCTAATTAACTATGTGATTATCATGAATGATAAATATTAATTTAATTAATAATTAAAATATATTAATGAGTCTTTATTATTTTATTATTAAAAGGTGGGTGAAGTAATTAATGGAGGGATAAGGTTGTTGGAAATTAATGGGGGGATAAGGTGGTTGAGAATTAATGAGGGGGATTTGAGAGAGGAGGATAAGAAAGAAGGGGAGGAATTGGAAGAGGGGGATTATTTTTTGTTTGAGATTTTTGAATTTCTAAGAGGGAGGAGGAGGAAATTGGAGAAATGGTTTTTTTTTGGAAGCTCTCACATGGCAGTGGTGTTGCTAGGAATTTTGGGCTCGGGGACCAGGAAACTGCAAGGATTCCTAGAGCTAGGGAGCCGGAGAGGCTTTGTTCCTAGCTAGCTGGGAGGGAAAGATTTAGTTTTCAGGCAGTTTCAAGCAATTTTCAGGCAGTTCAAGTAGTTAGCAACAACAAGAAAGAAAGGGACAAACTTCTTCTTCAAGAGGTATTTTACTAGTATACAATTTGTTCTGAATGAAAGTTATGATATGTATCTATGTATTGAAAATGTGTAATGTGTTGTGTAATCTGTTTTGTGACTATTTTGGACTGTATAATTTGAGAATTTGATATTTAACTGATTAATTTGCTAGAACTTCAACATAAATTAGATAAATTTGTTGTAATGCAAAAATAAATATAAATTAGATGTCATGCTAATGGAAATACAACATAAACTTGTTCAAAAGGAATCTTTCAAGAAAAGAAAAGTAATTTAGATTACAAATTTACCATTTAACTTTGAAACCCTAATGAAGGGCTTTACAATTTCTTTGGAGCTCTGCATTATTTCTTTAGATGTCCTTTCTTCCCACAATTCCAACACTCTATCTTTCCAAATTTGGATTTGGATATGACCTTCCTATAATTCTTGCGGTTCCCTGAGTCTTTTCCTGTATCCTTTTGTCTTCCCCTATTCTCCATGCTTAACGCATTACCTGATGTCTCACCTGTGATTTTCCATTGCATTTACTCACTAAGGATAACACCAACAACATCATTTTCCAGGCTCAATTGTATCGTTCCTAGAGCCTTTCTGTCAAGAACCTCCCATTCTTCATCCTTCATGGATGTCAGAATTTTTTAATCGTAGGAATAGATCCTTTTGATATAAATAATCTTCCATCTACATCTTCCATAACTGGTAGTTTTGGCTGTTAAATTTCTCGACCCTAAACTTTCCATCTTTCAACATTTCTACCACTCAAACCAGGAACCCTATTTTTCTGCGAGTTACCTTTCGTTATGATACCAGTTGTTAGAAAAATAGGATCATGGAGAAATAAAATAAAACAAATGCGTAAATAAAACATAGAAGATACACAATACAATAGAGGCACAGATATATGTGGTTCACCCAGGGTGGGCTACGTCCACTAGATAAATTTCTAGGTCCTTCCTTTATTATTATCCAACAAATGAAGGGATACAACCTACAACACACCCACTATAACATCCTATTCTTTATCTCATAGTCTCCCCACTCAGAATACAATATTCGTAATGATCCATAGCCTCAATACATTTACCTCATAAAATAGGGTTGCCTAATAGGGGAAAAAAACCCTAACATAACTTCTATCATCAGATCTGAGACCTTATAATGAACGGTGCAAATTTACAATGAAATTACAATATAAATTTACAAGGCAATTTTTCCTTCGGGGGCCCGCTTGCCCCCGGACACCCCAGTCTGGGGAATGGGCCCCCCAGACCCCATAGAGGTTTTAACCCCTCTCTGCACTCTCCCATGTGGAGGAGTGTAAATTCTTCCAGGGTGTAAATTATTCATGGGGTATAAAACCGACTGAAAACAAAGATCTCTGAATGAGGATGATAATCAGGCTCCACAACCAACAACATGTTCACATTCTTCCTATATTTGTATTACATAAAAGAATCTCTTGGTTTAACATTCAACTTCAATTTTTTTATCCATACTTGTGATGACAAGTACATGAATGTCAATGAATGATGGGATATTATTATAGAGATACAAGTCTCTTCTATTCTCTATTCTATTATGGAATGAAACCTAGTTTGATTGAAGAGTTTATATAATAATGAGACTAGTCTCTTGTTGGATTTTATTGGTAATAAATAGATAAAGGAATTAACTACAATATGTTGGAAAATCAAACATTGATGGTTCATCACACATCTCCTAGATTCAGTCGATTAGGTGGTCGACCTACATTTGCATATAGTCGATCAGGTGATCAACCAGAACTCTACATCAATCAATTGCATAGTTGACACGCCTGTCGATTAGACAGTCGACCAACAGTCGAAGATATTCATGTGATGGATCGACCATCCCAACAATCGAATACGATTTAAATGCATGGACAGTTAGTTCGAGCATCCTTGTTAAGCCAACTCGACAACGTGGATTTGGTGGAGTCAACTCTAACAACCAACATTTATATGTGGACACGATCTTCCTGATTTTGTGGAAGTTGGTTAGATCTTGAGGCTGTAAATAGTAGGCCCCTTGGGTTGTTGTCAATCAAGTGATCAATTTGATATCATATGGAGATATCAAGATCCAATATGAAGTGTAAATTTCTGATCACAGTGTGCTTTTCTTAAGTGTTATAATGGTGTCTTCAGTCACCAACTTTGTCTTCAAAATTTTATTCCCTCTTCAATTATCTGTGGAACTATCTATCTTTTTCATTACCACCCTTTTCCCAAAACGGTATCAAATTCGATGGTTTAAAACCTTGCTTGTTATCTACAAACCTTGCTAAGTCATATTTGTTGTGTGATTGACTATGGGCCAATGGTTTTTTGATTGGAACCTTTGAAATGGATATTTCTATCTAGATGTTGAAGACAACTTCAAAGATTGACCTTGTTGTTCTGAATAGATCAAATTATGCAGTATGGGCACCATACATGGAAACCTTACTAAAGAGAAAAGGATTGTGGTAGTATACGAAGATTGTGATTCTAGATCCAACAGACGATCAAGAGAAGTTTGTTGTTGATGGAAATAAGGATGAGGCTGTGGGATATCTCATTAGAGATTTGATTTCACCTCAGTGGAATCGACTTCCCTCATTAATTTTGGAAGAATTAGATTTTTTCGTTTGACCGAGTCAACGAAATACACATCATGCAATTGGAGAAAGAGTTTATTTATCTCAATCCTCATTCTTTTGACAGAATAGAGGACTATTTGGTGTGTGTCAAAGAAATCTAGTTGAAATTGGGAAAATGTGGAAAGAACTATTAGAAGAAGGATGGATTTTGGTGTAAATTTGAGACCATGATTCTCAATAGTTTACCAACAAAGGGATTTGTTGTATTCTAGGAACGCTAGAATTTTCAACCTTCCACAAGAGAAGGAGGTCTCACCTGAAGCATAGCCAAGACATATAGGAATAAGGGAGTTATAGATAATACCTAATGAGATCTACTTATACAACATCTAGATCCATATACTAAACATTAAACTTATATTATGACAACATTCAGACATTAACAAGAATGAAATAAGCATATACTCAGTAAATCCATAGATCTATCCATATTAAGAAAAAAAACCATAAAAATAAACTTTTTGGGCCCCAATCACATCATTATATTACTTGCAGGAAGTACAAAATTACATTCATACATTGGAGATTTGGTCGATCTCTTATCAAAATGTAGGGACCCTCATTACACTATCTCACCCAGCAATATCAAGATCTTGCAACCTGCGATAATACTCTGCATGATTCAATACAAAACTCTTAGGATCTTTCCGACTAGACAACCAAGTAAAAATTTATTGGTCTTTCTTTACATTTCCACTTATTTATACCTACACCCCCTTGACATAGTCAATTGAATAGATCAAAACCTATTTTTTTTGGCCCTAGTATTTGCACTTTCCCACAAGTTTTTGAGTTTCGAGTTGTTGTATGACTTATTTGACTTTGTCTACTGCATGATTATCCTTATCGCCTTATAAAAAATATTCAAAACATAGGGCCAAACAATGGAAAACTAATCGATTTGGTCCTCATGAATTTGAGAACACCATTCAACATGTTCGTGTTGACTTTCCACACCAACTGGAAAAAAAATTGTCAAGACGCAAGGAAGATGGTAAGGATTACACCTTTGAAGCTTTCTATGGCCATTTGATTATTGATCAACACACATTGCTTTAAGAAGGAAATATTGGTGGTAAACATCAATCCCACTTGATCAAGGGAAAGAGCAAGTCAGATCTTAGGGATAGAGTACGGTTTGATACCTCTACACAAAGACTTGGATTCCATGACCAAAAACCTAAGGGACGGACAAATTCACACCAACGAAGTAGACATAAGAATAACTGATAATTTCACCTTCCAAGTCATATCTTCTCACACCTTGTTGTCTCATTATGCACATAATGAATGGGTAGTTGACTCTGGGTGCACTCATCGCATGGATAAGGATGCCTCTGTGCTCACGTGGTTGGATGAAGCTAAGGAGAGGAAAATCTATATTGTTGATGATTTTTCTCTAGATATTGTTGGTCAGGATGATGTTACCTATTGACATGGGAAAATTGTTGTTGTCTATCATGTGCCAAACCTCGGTGCCATATTTTTTTTATTTCTCAGTTAACACGTACATGTAATATTGTAAAATTTTGTCTAGATTGGTTCTATGTTCGTGATTTGAAGAAAGGTAAGTCGATTGTCATTGGAAGGATTCTCAACCCGAAGGATAGTTTGTATAAATTTTGTGACATGACTCAACCCAACAATGAACCGATTTATCTTGTTGCTCACATTGATGAGCGAATTTGAATTCGGCATGTATGACTCAGACACCTAAATTTTTGAATTTTGGAGGCATTGGAAACTCAAAATGGTTGTTGGTTTACCTAAAGTGTTTCCCCATGAAGGAGTCTATAAAGGCTATGTTCTTGGAAAGAATCATCAGGAATATTTCGACACTAGTAAAGTGTGGTGAGCAAAAAACCTATTGGATTTAGTTCACAGAGATGTCTACTACATCAATCTACCTTCATTAGCAGGTGCAAGGTATATTTTGACTTTCATTAATGATTTCTCTCATTTCACATGGGTCTATTTTTTGGAGAATAATAACCTTGTCTTTGAAAATTTCAAGGAGTTTCGATCCTTTGCTGAAAATCAATGTGGACGACCCATCAAGTGTTTGAGATCAGAAAATGGTGGTGAGTATGTAAATTGACCTTTTGAAGAATAATCGGTTCGGTCTAGTATTGACTTGCAGTGGTCGGTTCCTCACACACTTGAGAAGAATGGAATTGCAAAATACAATAATAAAAATTCAGTCAAAATGGCTATATTTCTTTTGCAGGCTAAAGATCTTCCTTATTGCTTATGGGTTGAAGTAGTGTATTGTGCAAAATACCTTCTCAATTTCATATTGAATCAAGTTATTCCTTCCATAACTCCAGTCAAACGACGGTGTGGAAAGAAGCCTTTATTTTCTTTCCTTCATGTGTTTGGATGTGTTTCCTGGGATCATATTTCCGATGATTTCATAAAGAAGTTGGATGAAAAGAGTCATGCTTGCATGATGATGGGATACTCTGAAGAGTCAAAATCCTATCAACTATTTGATCGTATCAAATGACACATCATTATCAGAAGAAATTTATGGTTTGATGAGAATTCTTATGGAATTAATTTATTCAATGCATCTTATGGATTGCTACAATATGATCCCTTTGATGTTGTCTCTGATACTGGTTCTCATGTTACATATTTCATTCATTCAACTAGACAGTCAAAATTTGTTCATATTTCGACTCGAACATCGACCTCCACATTGAATAGTATGTCGATCTTTGTTTCGACTAGTATGCCACCTCCATCCATTGAAAAATCTCCAACTTCTGATCAATTTTTTGTAATGAACCAATATTCACTTTTTTCTTTTCTTCCCAGATGGCCTTCCAAGACAATTCAAACTATTGGAGTTGATTTCGGTGATGTCTCCTCCAGATGACAAACTCGAAGTCAAATGCAACATGTCAACATTGCCTGGATGACTCATGTACTTGAAACTTATAACCCTATTTCCTACTCAAATTCTCAAGGAAAAACTGAATGGGACTAGGCTATGTAGACAAAAATTGGTTCTTTGTCAAAGAATCACACTTGGGACTTAGTTTCCCAACCACAAGGAAAAACATTGTGAAGTGTTGATGGGTCTACTAGACCAAATTTACCTATCAAGGTATTGTTGACTAACATAAAGAACACGTAGTTTTGAATTATTTTCTCAACAAGAAGGCATCAACTACACTGAAACCTTTCCCCCTTGTTGCAAAGATGAATTCTATTCAACCGATTTTTTCCCTTGTTTCTTATTTTGGATGGAAAATCCATTAGAGGGGTGTGAAGAGTGATTTTCTTCATGGAGACCTATTTAAAGAAATGTTTATGGAACAAACACCTGATTTTGTGACAAATTCTACCTTGTTTTGTCGACTCAATAAGTTTCTTTATGTTTTGAAGCAGGCTCCCTGAGCTTGGCATGTTAAGATCGATAGTTTCTTTCTTCATCTTGGTTTCAAATGTTTTGAATCTGATCGCAACTTGTATGTACTCCATACCATGGAGACCTTTTGATTGATTGATGTATATGTATATGATCTCCTCATTACTAGCAGTAATAATGACCTCATCCTTAGATTGAAGAAACAACTTGTTGACTCCTTTGACGTGACAGTTCTTGGTAAACTGCATTACTTTTTGGGTCTTCAACTATTACCACTGCATGATGGATTTTTCATTTTTCAGTCTAAAAATGTGATGGATATTTTTACACGTTTTAATATGGTTGATTGCAAGCCTTGTGATACTCCTTTTCAATATGGAGTAAATCTCACCAAAACTTGTCAAACACTCGCAATCGATGCTACTCTTTATTGAAAACCGGTTGACAGTATTATTTATCTCACTCATAGTTGACCTGACATTTCATTTACTATTAGTGTGGTTTCTTAGTTTATGAAGGACCCTAAAGAAAGTCACTGGAAAGCAGTCAAATGAATTTTCCACTATCTCAAGGGTACCACTCATTTTGGTATCAAGTATTGTCGAAGTTCAAATTCATTGGTCGAATTCATTGACTCCAACTGGGCTGACGACAGTGATGATTGGAAGTCCACTTCTGGCTATGTATTTCTCTTTAGCACAAGACTATTGGCATGGTCGTGAAAGAGAAAAAAGGTAGTCTCTTTTTCAACTACAGAAGTAGAATATTGTGGTGTTGTTCAAGAAAGTACTAAAATAGTTTGGATCTACCAACTTTTGGGAGAACTTGGCCTTCATGTTCATACCTCGAATACAATCTACTATGATAATCAAAGTTCCATATAGGTTGTTGACAATCATGTTTCACACAGTAAGATGAAGCATGTTGAGCTCCATGCTCATTATTTGAGACAATAAGCTCATGAGAGCATTGTATCTCTTGAATATTGAAGAACAAATGATCATGTTGTTGATATATTCACTAAACCTTCAGTTGAATCTCTATTTATCAAGATTCATACGATGCTTAGGCTTCAAGAAGTTGTAATTATGGAGGGGTGTCATGATGACGTAATTTCACCTCATGAATCTCCATAGATGTGTGTTGATGGGGGGGGTGTTGGAACATCAAACATTAATGGTTCATCACACATCTCCTAGATTTAGTCGGTCAGGAAGTCAACCTACATATAGATATATTTGTTCAAGTGATCAAATATAACTCCACATCAGTTAGTCAAGTAGTCGACATGATTTTTGGTCAGACAGACGACCTAGTCGAAGATAGTTAGGTGGTGTATTGACCATCCCAGCAATGGACTACAAGTTGGAAGCATGGACGGTCAAGTTGACCATCCTTGTCAAGCCAAATAAAAAATACAAATTAGGTAGAGTCAACTCTAACAACCAAAAGTTGTATATGGAAAATATATTCTCGATTCTTTGGAAGTTGGTTAGATCTTAAGGCTATAAATAGAAGACCCCTTGGGTCATTATCAATTAAGTGATCGAGTTGGTATAATATGGAGATATCAAGATTTAATATGCACTATGATGTTCTTATCACAGTTCGATTTGATTAAGTGATGTAACAATGTCTTTGAACACCACCTTTGTCGTCAAAATTGTATTCCCTCTTTGATTATCTGCATAATCGGTTGTCTGTTTCATTACAGGTTCCACCCATTTGCCAACATAGTAATGAATATTCATCTCATTACAAACTTTTCAATGAATCATGAAAAACGAATCATATCTTATAACCAACATTTATCTCCATCAAGAAATGAGAAGATAACTCCAACAAATAATGTTAGAGATCCCTTATATATTTTAATTTATTATCAATCTAGTAAACAAGTAAGCATTGAAAGTTGATCTAGGAAACAAGCATTACAAGTTGTTAGAATCTAAATTTTTTAAATTCAAAACCAAAGTTTAATTAAATCAAACAATTGAACAATGAAGGATTCAACATCAACCAAAAGAGATATAATCTCTTTCAACTAGCATATATTATTGAATCAACAATTGATTTAAATGATTTATAATATAGCTTTTTAAAATTTGAAACCAACATTTAATTAAATCAACCAAGTGAACAATGAAGGCTTCAATATCAACCAAAAAAGATATAATCTATTTCAACTAGCATATAGTATCGAATCAACAAATGATTTAAAAGATAATGTTTTTATTTCTCAGTGACTATGTCGGTAATATCTCATGCCCATATTTCGTTATTAGTTTGTTTGGAGGAAGAGACACCATTTTAAGATCAAACCCATCAATAAACCCAATTTAAATATGTAAGTTGATATTTATATTTTCTTTTTAGAAAAAAAAGTTAAAGAGAAGTTGATTTGTTTCCCAAGGAAACAACCCCTCCCCAAGCCCTTGCCTTACCAAGGCGTAGCCTAGGGAAGCACCCACGGTATGTATTACATGGTTTATCATACATAGTACAATCCCATGGTGAGCCATGGATAACATTCCATGGGGAAACTCGGAATTTCCTTCCATCCATGAAACCCTAACACTAAACAAAAACAATTTAGCAATCTAGCCATGAAATTGCAAGAAAAACACAATGTTTACATTCAAAGAAATATCTATAATAATAAAAAAAACACATTGTGTGATTTCTTTGAGATTTTATTAGAGAAGGGGTATTAAACCACAACTACTTAAATAGAAACAAAAATGATCAAAGATAAGATAATGAATTTTTACCCATGATATTTGGGTTTTCCAAACTTGGAAAAAATACCATGATAAGCTATTGAGTATGGCTTTTCCCATTGTTGTTTTTTTTATTTACTTTTCATCAAGCCATTCCACATTCCACTACTTTAAAATTTGTAGTGTACCAATTGCTCTGATACCAATTTGTAGTGTACCAATTGCTCTGATACCAATTTGTAGTGTACCAATTCACTACCCAGGTTCACCCAAATCTCTCGGTTCACCATTCATTACATGGATTTAAAAAAAAATGCATTTAACCAGAATTAAACACACTTAACAACTCAGAGTAAAATATATGGGTACTGCTATAATTAAATGTTCCATAGCATTCATCATTAATTCATTTACACAG
>ML783834.1:54988-144931 GCA_009831015.1 Picea engelmannii
AGGTTGATGCATGGTTGATGCATGGTTCAGATTTATTGGTACATGTTTACAGTGGTATATCTCACAGTGATAGTGTGACAGTGGTTCCATCATTCTACTTCTACTTCAGGGTGGTAGGACGGGGCAAGGACAGGTGGTTGTAGCCACCTTCCTGTTGTAGCCGGAGAACATTGGGGATTGTAGCCTCCTTCTGGTTGTAGCTAGAGATTTGGGGAGTTGGAGCTTCCCTCAGGTTGTAGCCTGAGAAACTAGGGGGTTGGAGCCTCCTTTTAGTTGCAGTTGGAAAACAAAGGAAGTTGGTTCTTCCAATGAATGTAATTCTTCAAGACATATAAGAAAAAAACATTCCGTGGTTTTCTCCCAATTTGGGTTTCCACGTAAAACACGGGTGTACTGTGTATGTGTGTGATTGTTTATTTATTACTGCTCATTATTGGATAATAATTCTACATTGATATAACATTTGAAGAAAAAGGATTATAATTACGTTATTATTGATTCACCCCCCCTCTCAGTAATCCAATAGTTTGAGCAACCATTTGATCCTTTAAGTCCATGCTTGAAAAAATTTGTAATTTTGACCCAGTTACAAAAAACGATGCTACCAGTAGCACCACTTTTTGATTTGGAGGTTTATTTTCATGTTTTTTATGCAAAAATATGGGTTTTAAGGGTTACAGTTCTCGTTTTGAGGTCACAGTTCTCATTAAGTTGGTAACTATGTTTCGAGGGGTAAAATATTTAGGCTTCGTGTAAAAACCAAATCATTACCATTATTATTATTGGATTTGCATTTATAACAATCTAGAACCTAGAATCTATGATTATTGCAATAGATGGTTTCCTCATGGTGGAACACTAGTCCTAGTCAAGATAGTTTTAGAGATAATCCCTATGTATTAGGTGACTATTACAAAGATTCCAAAGGGTATTTCAAAACAAATAATGAAGAATGATTTAGTTTTTTATGGAATAGTACAGGAA
Source organism: Picea engelmannii (assembly GCA_009831015.1). Lineage (NCBI taxonomy): Eukaryota > Viridiplantae > Streptophyta > Pinopsida > Pinales > Pinaceae > Picea > Picea engelmannii. Next base: position 55,973 of record ML783834.1, read on the forward strand.
TAAATAAGGAATACCACTAGGAAAGTGGTCAAGACTAGATTTACCTAAAGAAGCTAGGGGAAGGGGATTGAAAAATATTTACCTTTTCAGTTCTACACTTGCAACCAAAGGCCTCTGGAGATTGGTTTGCAATGAAGGCCTTTAGGGAAGAGTGATGAAATGCAAATATTTAAAGGGTTTTATTGTAGAATTCTAGTTCATATTGGAGAGAAAACATACATAGGGGGGTTCTATAGTACATAAAACTATGGAAAAGGATTTTCCTTTAGTACGTAAATGAATAAGTTGGAACGTTGGGGATGGAATGAACATTTGGATAGGAGAGGACCCATGAATTTGAATCTGAGGATTTATTGGATATAATACATGAATTTATTATTTTTTTCTCCAAGGGTGGTAGCTTCTCAACAACATAGAAATGCTTGGTCATAGGTGTTGTTGACTGCGGAAGGTATAAAATTACAAAAAAAATAGTAGAGGAGTGGAATCACTATGTTAACCTTCTTAACCATAGTTCTCTAAAATTGTCAGAATAAGAAGATCAACTCAAATGGACCAAGAATTGTGGTTCATGGGATTACACTGTCAAATTAGGTTATGCAAAAAGAATAGAAGAAGACATGAATATATAAAGAGTTTGCTAGTGGAGAGCAATTTGGAAACTAACTTTCCCATCATTATTTTTTTGGGTAGCACTAGAAAATAGACTATTAACTTGGGACAATGACTAGAGGATGAATTGGGGAAGGCATAGAATATGCATTCTTTCTAATGATAGTGATGAATACATGGATCATATGTTTGTGGCATGCCCCTTTTCTATTTCCATATGGAAGGAGGTAGCAAAAGTTATTGTGGGTTTATCTAAATGGGATAAGTTGACTTTGGTTGATTTACTTTTAGATAGGATAATAGAAAAGGCATATCTGGAATATAAGGCACTTCCTTGTCTTTTTATTCATGGAATTTGGTGGGCCATAAATCATATGAATTTCTAGGATTTGGTTTTTTCTCTTGCTTAGGTGGCTCAAAAGATTAGATTGGATATGGATGATAATAAGAGTACTACAAAAGAGAAAACAATTAGTTGTTTATTGATGCTAAGTATTTATCATAAGAATATTTGATGTTATAACTCTATTTGGCTTCATACACCAAGAAAGATGTAATAAGCCAAAGTACACTATTGAGATATGATCAATTTTCTCACAAAAGAGTTTTTGTTCAAAAGGAAATGAAGACCATGCTTTTTTCAAAGAAATGGGTGGTTGGCTGCAATTTTTTCATAGATTAGACACGATATGTTACAAGCTTCCCATATAAAACCCATGGCTTCCCCTTTAAGCTTAAAAAAATATAAATCCATGAGGAAAGCTAAAAAACTATGAGTTGGAAAAAGCCAAAATCTCATGTGGAATGTGCATGAAACACATGTGCACAACATGCATTGTGTACATCCCTTTATCCTGTCCTCAATACTTGATAAGTAAGAGGACTGAAGCAAAGGGAAGAGAGTCTATTGCAATCATCCTTATGATATACAATTTTAGTGAGAGTTCTTGGTTGTGATTATTACCATTGTTGGGAGTTGGGAATCAACTCCATAGTGTGATTAGAGCATAGGTGGGATTATCTTATCTATTTAGTTGTCTATCTCACTGTGATATAGTTCTCATATATTGTTAGTCAATGGAGGTAGAGATGTGGCTAAGGAGGAGTACTTTGGGTCTTGGATCCAGGAGTACAACAATGAACCTTAAGGTATCATTATTGTTGTAACTCTATCATAAATAAATATAGATATACTCCACCCCCCCCACACCCTAAAATAATTAAAAAAAATCTCTCTAATTTATTGATATTTTATCATCTTCAATGAGGTTTTGTGTTGTTCTAGTTTTCTTGAGTAATTAGATTAACAATTTATTTATGAGAATTATTTTATTTGTTTGAAGAGGAACGAGGAAGGTATTTATTGTCAGCTGATTGTGTAGGTTTTTGAGTGAAATGTTGAAGCTAGAACGAGATCAAGGAGAACTTTCTAGATACTTTGGACAAGCATTAAGAATCAAGTTCCTTCCTTCCTTCCTTATCATTTACTTTTAACATGCATGCTAGTATTAGGAAATAAATATATGTTATCTATGCTTTTGTATGTTAGTGAGCCTCACCCACTCATTGAGGGTTTTCTTTCTTATGCCATTGGTATATTTTCCTTATAATAGAATAGGAAACTCCATTGGGGACAAGAACTTAGGTTTATTTCCTTAGTTTTTGGGTGTTTTCTTGCTTGTTTTCATCCAAGGAAGCTACTTTAGACCATGCACTTTGTGAAATTTAGTATTAGATGCATGCAATATTTCCTACTTGATTTTTGGCTTGTTGATTTTATTTTTTTCTTGTTTTCCCCTACACTCGCAATTTTTCTCAGATACAGTCATGGCCAAACATGTGTTTCCTTTAAAAAAAGTGCGGTCATATACTTTGGTCACTTTTTGTTGAGAAGAAACCCATGGCCATCTCTATTTGGATGCTTGTTATTGCTTAGACAAACACACTTGAGTCATCTAGGTGAATTTTTGTAGTTTTCTCAACATTTAATTGTCTTGTTGATTAGGTAATTGCATGGAAAATTTATGAAACTATCCTTTGTTGGCCTATGCACCTTATAAATTTTTCATTTTATCTCATTGGAAAGAAAAATAGTTAAAAATAATCAAATTGCATGTGTTATATCATTTTTAGGCATTTCGTAGTGAAATTGCATGTTCGAGTTGATTTGTTTTAATGATTTGCATGTTCTTTAGAATTTGATTGGTAGTTTTGTTTTGATAGGGTTGTTGTATTGTTGAAATTTTTAAAGAAAAATTATCCTATTAATCTCTTTTCATTTTTATAACATGCTTGAAAGGAAAATACAGTTTCTATATTACATTTTAATCTTATTGCCTTTATAAATTCAGTAAATTGAAAGAGTAAAAAAAATCCTTTGAAGTTCATACCATACCTTTTAGTAACTAACATACACTAAACTAACATAATCTAAAACAAACTAGACATTTTCTTTATAACAAACACATTTATTCTAAGTTATAGGGCCTTGGTGTAGGGTTGGAGAGTTAATTCTCCAAGGCCACATAACTAAACTAGAAATTGAATAGAGAGTGATAAATCCATTAGTAGCAAAGATAACTTTATATAAAATCACATCTAACATGTGTCAAGAACCACAATGAAGATAAGAAAGTGGATATATTATCCCCTCTTTACGTTTTTGGTGGGTTATTGCATGTGCAAGGTTTTTGAATTGAAGTGGAAATTCCTCGAGGTGACACCACTTTTCTATAGAGTTTTAGGATGATGACTTTGACATGTATTCCATGCCCTTATACATAGAAATAAATCACGATTGTTTCCCTAATTGTTTTACTATGAAGTGGTAGACTTAGTTTCCTTTCCTAAGGTATCATAGAGGTCACTACAAGTGTGAAGTTCTTGTGGTACTTGAGATGGATGCATTAAATCATTTCATCTTCCTTGGAGGGTGCCTATATTCATGAGGGTACTTTCACCTTGGGTGATTGTTGCATGAGGGTTACCATAAATATATTTCACACCTTTTCTATTCAGTCTTGGGCCCTCATCATCCCAGATTGGTTTTCAAAAGGCCCTTTTGATCATCAGTTGGTTGTTTGTTGGATATTTTTTATTTTTAGGTTGTGATCTATGTTGTCTTGTCTCTAGTTGGCCTTATTTGGATTTGTATTTTATTGAAACATATCTTTCACAATGGATAACTAGCCTACTTTCCTTATTTGAGACAACAAGGGGTTTTCTTTTGAGATAGAGGAATCATTCCTCAGCCACCAGGTAGACTCTATCCACATTAGATAACACACACAAAGTTGTAGGGGATCATGCTTTAGATTTAGAGGAGTTTTAAAACTTGGAGATTGAATTCATTGATGAAAATACTTAACTTAATTTTAACCCCCCTTTGATAGAGCCTTTGGGCCCTTTGCATTGTTCGACAACACAAGTATTCCAACAGAGGAAGAACACCTTCAATAACCACTCACACAACCATATCAAAGGTCAACACATTGATATTTTGATGTGGTAAAACCTACGGGGAAACATCCATGACCCCAACCAACGTGGCCACTTGGTACAATTTATTAATGCAAAAGAAAAATATTACAGAGAGATTTTACAAGAGATTGTATCATAATTGACATCGACAAATGACCCTCCATGCTCTTTAAATAGAGATCATGTACTTGTTGGATTAATTAGAGGGGGGGTGAATCAATAATAGAGAAATTTAATCATTTTTAACCATATAATCCAAGTGTTATATCAATGTAGCATTATCATCCAATAACTACAGAGTAAATAAGCAATGAACAAATGAACAATCATACACATACACAGTACACCAGTGTTTTACGTGGAAACCCAAAGTGGGAGAAAACCACATAATGTTTTTTCTTATATGTCTTGAAGAATTACATTCATTGAAGCACCAACTTCCTTTGATTTCCAGCTGCAACTGGAAGGAGGCTCCAATCCCCTTGTTTCTCAGGCTACAACCTAAGGGAAGCTCCAACTCCCCTATTCTCTGGCTACAACCAGAAGGAGGCTACAACCCCCTATGTTCTCCATCTACAATCGGAAGGTGGCTACAACCACCTATCCTTGCCCCGTCGAACTACCCTGAAGTAGAAGTAGAATGATGGAACCACTATCATACTATCACTGTGAGATATACCATTGTAAACTTGTACCGATAAACCTGAACCATGCATCAACCTATACCTCAACCTATAATCAACATGTACCATAAAGAAGTGCATCAACCATGCACCAACCTGTACCAAACAACCTGTAATCAACCTGTACCATAAACAAGTGCATCCAACCATGTACTAAGTATGTACCAATCACATGTCAACTACTCATCAACTATGACTCATCAATATGTACCAACATCATCAACTATACACCTCGTGTATGTGCCATCTCATCAACTACTTGTCTCAACCATGTACCCAACATGTACCTCAACCAAAATCCCTCATCAATTTCATCATCCAAATATGATTTGTAACTATGTAATAGACCTGGTGTATATGATCACATACCTGCAAACCTTCCGTAACTTTCACAACAAGAGACTAGCATTTTCATCAAACTTTTCTTTAGTCTCACATGACTAGTTTGGGATTAGTCAACAACCCTAACTTGAAATAATCATAACAATGTACCTGTAATGAATAAAGATCTGAAAATAGTACACAATGTTCTTCAGTTTGTTTTATTCAATTCCTCCAGGTGTCACTACTTGGAACCTCTCATAAATGGATTTATAGAAAAAATGGCACACCTTGTTGAATTCTGGCTTATTCTAGAGAGCGACCTTGTAGAGCGTGCCCCTCAATAAATGTTTGTTGAATTAATATGAAAATGTTACATAGAATACTAAATACTGTACTATAACCAAAAATTTGGTAGTAATGAATTTTGATATGTTATGAAGAATTTATGACATTTTTACCCGAAACACCTGTTTTAGACTAATTTCAGGACTAGCCACAAACCCTATTTTCCACAGAGTGTAACTCCAAAAAATACAACGACCCACAAGATGAAATGTTTACCAAAAATACTTGGATATGTTTCCTCAATGGCCTATCAATTTCATGGTCTGAATCATTCTAGAAAAAAAATTATTACGAAAATGGTGAGATGACCTGTAAATAACATACCTTAGAAAGCATCATCAAAAGAATTTATCCTCGCTTGAATTCCAACCTTCTTTTCTTCACCTTCCCTTTGAAATTAGGCTTATATATCCTTTGGTTACCTCATTCACCTATATATATTCAATATTATCAAGTGTGATATTAAATGAGAGAGCCTTTCCTCTTATTTATACTCTCCAAGTAGCTTCCTTAGAAGCATCTTCTAGGTCACTTTGCCCACTTTCCTTATTTTAAGGTTAACCCACTTCTAATTTCTCCATTAAATTTATTATTTAAATAATTTATTTTGTATTCACTTTGAATTATAGTACACTCATCAGTTCACTTTATTATTTACCTTCTAAAGTCTCTTAAACTACTTTGACTACTTTAACCTTTTGGGGCTTCTATATGACATATGAGTGTCCTCCAACATCATAAGGCCATAACTCTCAAACTGTGAGGAGTTGTGTGATGTTCCACATACCACCAAAAATGAAATGACATGTACTATACATATAGAATCGTATTATCTATAAATATATCAAAACTCATACCATTATCCATCAAACAAACTTGGGTCCATTACCCAAACCTAGGTTCTCCAACTTCTCATGGCCATAACTCTCTAACCGTGAGGAGTTATGTGGAATTCCACATACCACCGGAAATGGAATGACATGTAATATACATATAGAATAGTATTACATTCAAATATATTCAAACTCATACCATTATACATGAAACAACCTTGGTTCCATTACCCAAACCTTTGTGCTACTAGAATTCTCTACCAGACTTTCTTCAAGGGTTGAAATCAATGACAAACAACCTTAATCAACAATCTCCCACTTTGGAATTGATGGAAACACTTTGATGCAATACTAAAATCATGTCATGCCATATTGAATTCATATCACTCATGCTCCCCCTGGAACCATGCCTCTTTCCTCTGCATCTCTGTGACCATTGCTCCCCCTGGATTCATTCCTCTGTTCTCTGCATTTGATAAATATCTTCAACTTTGTCATCAATCGCAAAGGTATCTTTCCATCCGGGTCTGCTCCACCTAACTGAACTGTTTGATCTCCCAACCTGAATTGTCCTCTTTATGGTGATTCCTCGTGTACATCTAATACATATAATATAAGCATTCAAAAGCATTCATTCTGGAGTAGAAATAACTCTGAGTCTCTGGTGAAGATACTCAAAGGCTTCATGTGGAAGCAATTTTGTAAAGATGTTTGCCACTTATTCTTTTGTGCCCACATACTCAACTTTGATGTTCTTTTCTGCAACCTATTCCCATAGAAAGTGATACTTGATTGGAATTTGCTTCATCTTGGAGTGCATCACTAGGTTCTTTGAGATACTGATGGCGCTTATATTATCACAATAGATTGGAATGGGATCATCATACTCAACCTGTATATCTATCCAATTTTGTTTCATCCATAGAACATGTGTACAACATGCTGTTGTTGCAATATACTCTGCCTCGGATGTAGATAGAGATACTGATGATTGTTTCTTGCTTAGCCATGATACTAAACACTCACCCAAGTAGAACACTACTCCACTGGTGCTTCGTCGTAAATCAATACAACTTTCCCAATTTGCATTTGTGTAGGCAATAAGTCATAGATCCTTTCCTTTTGGATACCTTAATCCAAACTCTTCTGTTCCTTTGAGATATCTGGAAATCCTCTTCACTGCTAATACATGTGATTCCTTTGGTGCTACTTGAAATCATCCCACTTGTCCAACTTCTTGCATTACATCTGGTTTGGAAGTTGTCACATATAGTAGGCTACCAATCATTGACCTGTATTTCCTCTGATCTATAGACTTTGAATCATCATATTTTCTTAACTTGCAACGGGTTTACATGAGAGTGATAAATGGTTTGAAATCTTCCATTCCAAACCTCTTTATAATTTATATGATATAATTCATTTGAGAAACAAAAATTCCTTGGTTGATTTGACGTATCTAAAGTCCCAGAAAGAAGGATAATTCTCCAACTAATGACATTCCAAATTCATTTTGCATATCCTTTGCAAATTTCTGGCTTAACCTCTCATCATCACTACCAAAAATAATATCATCAACATAAACTTACATTAATAAAATACTATCTTGACTTACCTCGATGTAGAGGTTGTTGTCTGCACTTCCTTTTATGAACCTTGTATGTTGTAGATATTTATCCAGACTAGAGTACCATGCTCTAGGATCTTGTTTTAGACCATACACGACCTTTAATTTACACACATAATCTGTGTTCTCTGACAACTAAAATCCTGTTGGTTATTCAATGTAGACTTCTTCTTCAATTTCCCCATTCCAAAAATTTGATTTTACGTCCATCTGATACACTTTAATATTTTTGGAGCATGCATAATCTAAAAGCAATCGGATTGCTTCCATTTTGGCAACTAGGGAAAATGTCTCTTCAAATTCGATTCCTTCAACATATGCATATCCTTTACATACCAATATAGATTTTTTCCTTGTAACCTGTCCATTTTCATTAAATTTATTCCTGTATACCCACTTTGTGCCGATCACATTCTTATCCTTTGGTCTTGGAACCAATTTCCAAGTGTCATTTTTCTTTATTTGATCCAATTCTTCATCCATGGCCTTATTCCAAAATTCATCCTTGCTGGCCTCTTCAAAATAGGTTGGTTCAATTGTAGATGTGAGTGCTAGGTGCGTTTGTTCTAGTGAATAGATTTTTCTTCTAGTCTCAACTCCTGCATTTTTGTTTTTGATAATCTAATCTGAAGGATGATTCTTCTGTACTCGTCTGCTAGGTGTTTTTGGATTTACTTGTTGAACTTTCTCTTCTGTTTATGTTGGATCCTCTTCATATTCCCCTTCTTTTTCATCTTTTGTTTCTTCTTCGTAAAGTTGTTCCATTGATTCATTTTCTTCTTCCTTTAATTCTTGTCTACCTATTTCATCAATTGTTACATTGATGCTTTCCACCACTTTGTTCAATCTTAGGTTGTAACACTTGTATGATTTTATTGTACTTGAGTAACCAACAATTACTCCTTTATCCACACAAGAGTCAAACTTTCCCATTCTGCCATCTTCTCTTTTGATGTAGCATTTGCTTCCAAAAACTTTGAAATGCTTTACATTTTCTTGTCTTCCTTTCCATAGCTCATAAGGAGTTTTGTTAGTGTTGTTTCTGAGCATTAATTTGTTTTGAATGTGAAATGTTGTATGCACTTCCCGTGTCCAAAAAATATATGTCAATTTGGAATCCATTAGCATTGTTCGAGCCATTTCTTGTACTATCATGTTCTTTATTTCAACAACTCCATTATGTTGAGGTGTCCTAGCAACGAAGAATTGCCTTTTTATTCCATGATTGTTGCAGTAGTCCATAAATTCCTTTGAAGTGAACTCTCCTCCATTGTCATATCTCAAGAATTTGATTTTTAAATCCATTTCATTTTCAACCATTTCCTTGTAGATCTTGAAGTTTTCAAAAGCTTCTAACTTATTCTTGAGAAAACAAACTATAGTCATTCTTGTATAATAATCAACTAATAACATAAAGTATTTCTCACCTTTTAAGCCCTTTGTTGTAGTTGGTCCAACTATATTAGTATGCACAATTTCCAGTGGTCTTGTCATTGAATATTCCTTTGATTTGAACCTGGTCTTTGTTTGCTTTCCTTGTTGACAATTCTTGCATAAAGTGTTTGTTGGTTTCGTGATCTGGGGAATTTCTCTGACTTCTTCTCTTTTGTTGACTTTAACAAGGTTATCAAAATGTATGTGACCCATTCTTCTGTACCATAGACAACTTTCATCTTCCTTTCCTAGACAACACTTTTCATTTTCAATTTCACTTAACACATATATGTTGCTTGAAGTTCTCGCAGCTGTAGAAATCAATTTTCCTGAACCTTCTTTTCTTATCTCGCACTTTTGTGAATCGAAAATAAATTTATGACCTTGGTCACACATTTGACTCACACTTAGAATATTATGTTTCATATCTTCTACTAGCAGAACATTTTCTACCTTTGTATTCTTGTTCCCAATTCCGACTGTGCCTTTTCCAATGATTTTGGTTGAATAATCATTTCCGAAGGAGACCGATCCATCTCTTTCCTTTCGTAATGTAAGAAACCTGTCTCTATCACCTGTCATGTGTTTTGAACACCCACTGTCAACATTCCAACCACGTTTCTTCTTATTATCTTGTGGAACAAGTGTGCATTACTCATTGCTATATTGATCCTACTTTCTTATCCATGTCCTTTTCTGAGATTCCTGTCTGTGACTGTTGTTATTCTGTTGCGATTCTCTAGGAGGGACTGTCATTCTGCAATATTTGGCCATGTGTCCAAAATTTTTACATTTGTAACATTCCACTTCAGTGATCAAAGATTCAAACCTATTGTAACTTCTTCTCTGTGTTTCACTAGGCCTTCTTGGATAACCCGTTTGTGTAGGACTTTCAAAGTTGTTTTTGTTCCTTTTGTTATCTCTGCAATTCACAGCTTTATGAAGTTATTACATGCATAACATAAACCAAAAAAGATAGTTTGATACCTAGGAGTTGAATATCTTCTGAAAGGAGGTACTCTTATGAATTCTTCTTCTTCCTAAGGCCTATCTGTAGGTTTTTTATTCTGAAATCTAAATCTTCTCGGTGGAGGAGTGTCCCTCTAATCTTCCTTGTAGATCTTCCTATCCCCCTTGATTGTTTCTGCATTTTTTTTTGGATATGTTTCTTTCTTTGTTGTTTTGGAGATTGATCATTTTTCTGTCTAATTGTATCCAAGTCCAGACTTGTCATGATGAGATTTTTTACTGTTGATAATGTCACCCAAAACTTTTGAGTTGTTCTCCATATTTTTCTTTTGAAGATCCTTTCTTAATGTGACAATATATGCTTCCAAATTTCCAATGATCTTGTCTTTTTCTTCTAGTTTTTCTTTGAGTGCTTCTTCAATTCTTTTATCTTCTTCTATTTGAACCTTCAAATTTGTGATCATTTGTTCTATTTCTTGAGTGTCTTTTTTCTTGTCTAGTTCTGCTTGTAGTTTCTTTTTTTTCTTATTTTCTCTTATGATAAATTCTATGGAACACATTAATTCCTCTCGGTAGTCAACTTCTACCTCTTCAATTTCTTCTTCAACTTCTTCATATTCTTCTTCGGCTTCTTCATATTCTTCTTCGGAGTCTTCTTTATCAGAGTCTTCTACTACCATGAATAGAAATCTTTTTGTCTCACTGTCACTGACTTCATTTTCATTTGATGATGAGATGTCTTATTTGGTGCATAATATTTTCTTGAAAACTTTCTTTGTGGTTCTTTTTCCTTTATATGTGTGTTTTCCTTTTGAGTAACCTTCATCATTTCTCTTTTTCTTATAAGGAAATTTGTTAGCAAAATGACCAATACCATCACAATTAAAACAAATTAAAGGAAGCTTACCTCTATACCTACCGTTGGTTCCCTTGTTCAGTCTTTTGACAAAGTTGGCCACTTCTTCATCATCTTCTGAGACGTCACTGTTGCTGTTATGTTTTTCTTTTTTCCTTCCCTTTTGCTTTGAATTTTTTTATGCTTTGAAGGCTGCTTCTTTTATATCTGGATTTTCCTGTCCAATTCTCATTTCATATTCTATGAAGATTCCATGTAATTCGTCCATGCTTATTGAGTTTAGATCTGATCTTTATTCTAGTGATGATATCTTAGGGTCAAATATCATAGGAAGAGATCTTAGTACTTTTTGAACATTTACAAATTCTTTGATTTCTTCTCCCAATCCTATGACTGCATTTCCTATTTCATCAAATCATAAAAAGTAAGCTACAATATTCTCATCTTCCTTCATCTTAAGTTGTTCGAACTGACCTCTGTAAGTTTGAATCTTTGCTGCTTTGAATTTTGAATCTCCTTCATAAATATTTTGAAGTTTGTCCCAAATCTCTTTAGCAGATTTACAATGCGCAACTTTGGTGAATACCGTTTCAATAATACCATTCAAAAGTGCATTTTTGGCTTTGGAATTATTTTGACCGAGTTTCACTGCTTTGTCATTTGTTGACGGAACTGCTGGTGTTGTGTATCCATCTACAATTGATTGCCAAATTTCAAATCCCTGTGCCTGTATATATGTTTTCATCATTATGCTCCAAAATGCATACGTCTATCCATTGAACTATGGTATTCCATTTCTATACAAGTTGTTTCTCTCCATGATCTACCTTTCAATGGTTAAACAGATTTCTAAAGGAACCTTCTCTGATACCAATTGTTGGATTACTGAGAGGTGGGGTGAATCAATAATAGAGAAATTTAATCATTTTTAACAATATAATCCAACTGTTATATCAATGTAGAATTATCATCCAATAATTTCAGAGTAAATAAGCAATGAACAAATGAACAATCATACACATACACAGTACACCATTGTTTTACATGGAAACCCAAAGCGGGAGAAAACCACATAATATGTTTTCTTATATGTCTTGAAGAATTAAATTCATTGGAAGCACCAACTTCCTTTGGTTTCCAGCTGCAACTGGAAGGAGGCTCCAACCCCCTTGTTTCTCAGGTTCCAACCCGAGGGAAGCTCCAACTCCCCATGTTCTCTGGATACAACTAGAAGGAGGCTGCAACCCCCTATGTTCTCCGACTACAACCGGAAGGTGGCTACAACCACCTTTCCTTGCCCCATCCAAATTCCCTGAAGTAGAAGTAGAATTATGGAGCCATTGTCACACTATCACTGTGATATATACCATTGTAAACTTGTACCAATAAACCTGAACTATGCATCAACCTGTACCATAAACAAGTGCATAAACCATGCACCAACCTATACCAAACAACCTGTAATCAACCTGTACCATAAACAAGTGCATCCAACCATGTACCAAGTATGTACCAATCATCTTTCAACTACTCATGAACTATGACTCATCAATATGTACCAACATCATCAACTATACACCTCATATATGTGCCAACTCATCAACTACTTGTCTCAACCATGTACCCAACATGTACCCCATGAAAAAGCCCTCATCAATTTCATCATCCAAATATGATTTGTAACTCTGTAATATACCTGGTGTATATTATCACATACCTATAAAACTTCCTTAACTTTCACAACAAGATACTATCATTTTCATCAAATGTTTCTTTAGTCTCACATGACTAGTTTGGGATTAGTCAACAACCCTAACTTGAAATAATCATAAATACGTACCTGTAATGAATAAAGATATGAAAATAGTACACAATGTTTTTTTTTTTTTTATGCAATTCCTCCAGGTGCCACTACTTGGAACCTCTCATAAAAGGAGATATAGAAAAAATGGCATACCTTGTTGAATTCTGCCTTATTCTAGAGAGAGGCCTTGTAGAGCATGCCCCGCACGGAATATTTGTTGAATCGATATGGAAATTTTACAGAAAATACTACTGACTGTAATATAACCAAAAAAAAAATTCTTACTGAATTTTTATATGTTATGAATAAATTATGACGTTTTTACCCAAAACAATTGTTTTAGACTAGTTTCAGGACTATCCACGAACCCTATTTTCCACATAGTGTAACTCCAAAAATACAATGACCCACAAGATGAAAATTTTACCACAGATACTTGGATATGTTTCCTCAATGTCTTATCGATTTCATGGTCTGAATAATTCTAGAAAAAAAATTATTGCAAAAATTGTGAGATGACCTGTAAATAACATACCTTAGAAAGCATCATCAAAAGAATTTATCCTCCCTTGAATTCCATCCTTCTTTTCTTCACCTTCCCTCTAAAATTAGGCTTATATATCCTTTAGTTACATCAGTCACCTATATATATTCAATATTCTCAAGTGTGATATTAAATTTGAGAGCCTTGCCTCTTATTTATACTCTCCAGGTAGCTTCCTTAAAAGCATCTTCTAGGTCACTTTGCCCACTTTCCTTATTTTAGGGTTAACCCACTTCTAATTTATCCATTAAATTTATTATTTAAATAATTTATTTTATATTCACTTTGAATTATAGTACACTCATCACTTCACTTTATTATTTACCTTATAAAATCCCTTAAACCACTTTGACCTTTTGGGGCTTCTAGATGACATATGAGGGTCCTCCAACTTCGTAAGGTCATAACTCTCAAACCATGAGGAGTTATGTGACGTTCCACATACCACCAGAAATGGAATGACATGTACTATCCATATAGAATATTCTTACCTGTAAATAGATCAAAACTCATACCATTATCCATCAAACAAACTTGGGTCCATTACCCAAACCCGGGTTCTCCAATTTCTCATGGCCATAACTCTCTAACTGTGAGGAGTTATGTGACATTCCACATACCACTGGAAATGGAATGGCATGTAATATCCGTATAGAATAGTATTACCTTCAAATTTATTAAAACTCATACCATTATACATGAAACATCCTTGGGTCCATTACCCAAACCTTTGTGCTACCAGACTTTCTTCAAGGGTTGACATCAATGACAACCAACCTTAATCAATAGTACCAATCGGGTGTTAATACACATATCAATGTAGTCGTTAAGATCAGGGAGAATATTAATTGTCATATCACTCTATGTCGGGAACATATCATGACCGTCGTATTTCCTAAATACAAATGCATACTAATGCATACTAAAGAAACACACTTTTACCTAATGACACGTTAAACCAAATAGATCTTAACTAACTCCTAAGTGTCTAAATAACCTAACATCCCCCCTTAAGAAAAACTTGGGATATGATTGAAGGATTTACAATAGTGACACAATAGGAGAAGGAAGAAGGCATTAGAGCCTATCCCCCCTTAATGAAAAATTCTTAAACTCATAACATAGATTGAAGTTTAGAAAACTTCCCTTTTGTAAGAGACTTTGTGAAAATGTTTGCAACTTGATCTTCTGTAGGGAAAAAGAGCACATCAATAACTTGATCATGAATGAGCTTTTTGATGAAGTGCATGTGTAGCTTGATGTGTTTTCTACACTGATTTTAAACTTGGTATTTGGTGAACGTGATGGCACTCTGATTATCGCACCAAAGGCTAGTCGGATATTGCTGTTGGAATCCAAACTTTGAAAGGATTTGTCAAAGCCATAAGAATTCATGACTTGCATTTACTGTTGCTCGATACTCTACTTCTTCTAAATAAAGTGCAATAGCTTGTTGTTTCTTACAGGCCCAAGTGGCAGGTCCTGAACCAAGGATGAAAACATAACCTACAATAGAATTCCAATCATCAGGGTCATCAACCCAATCTAAATTAGTGAAACCAACCAATAAAGGAGTCCCCCCTTAACTGTAATTTATCTCAAACTGAACTATACCCCAAACATACCAAAGTATCCTTTTAGCTACTTTCCAATGGCTTTCATGGGGTGTTTTCATATACTAGGCAACAATACCAACAACAAGGGAAAGATCAATATGAGTATGAGTCAAGTATAAGAGGCTACCAACTAACTGATGGTACAAGGTGTCATCAACTTTGAGAGAAGTACAAGTGGAAACAAGATTGACTCCATACTGGAAGGGAAAAGGGGCTGGTTTACAATATTCCATGTGGAAGAAACGAACAAGGTCACAAGCATACTTAGACTAGGAAAGAAAAATTCCTTCATTGGTTTGCAAAACTTGGAGGCCAAGGAAATAGTGCAAAAATCCCAAGTCTGTCATTTCAAATTTCTTCTTAAGGTTGGTTTTCACATGGTTTAAAAGTTTTGAGTCACTACCATTAAGGCTAAGGTCACCAACCTAAAGGAATGGATTATGAGATGGATTCCTACTTTCTTGGTATATACATTAGGACCAAAATGGCATCTAGAAAATCCAGTGTCAATAAGAAAGTTGTCCATTTTGGAATACCAAGCTCGAGGAGCTTGTTTAATACCATAAAGATATTTATTAAGGTGACAAAAAAGTCTAGACTCATTATGGACATAGGAAGGAGGTTGTTCCATGTAGATTTATTCTTGCAAATCCCCACGCAAGAAGGTAGATTTAACATCCATGTGATGGACCTCCAATTTATGTGAGGTAGAAAGGGAAAGAACAAGGCAGATGGAATTCATTTTGGCTACTAGGTAAAAGGTATCATTATAGTCAATTCCTTCAACTTGGGAAAATTCTTTGGAAACCAACCGAGCCTTTTTCCTTTCAACACTTTCATTTGATGCATACTTAGTTCTACAAACCCATTTACATCTGAAAAGTTTTCTTCCTTTAGGAAGAGGTACAATATCCCAAGTATCGTTCGCCATTAAATAACGATACTCTTCATTCATCGTTGTATCCCAATATGGATGATCTAGAGCTTCCACAAATGTCTCTAGATCATGAGTCACTGAAACTTGAGCAAAAGAAAAGAGGCTCGTTGGAACTGAGAAGGTGTCTGATGCTAATTTGAAGGATCATCGACAAGATCATCAGTTGCTTCTCATTTTGAACGGACCCATCTAGGAATCAGTGGTGTTGGTGTTGGTTCAGGGTCAATGGATTCATCTAGAGGAAGGTGAGCAAGTGGAGGTGGATTTTTATCCTCACTTTCATAATCTGAAGAAGAAACCTGAATAGAAATAGAAGAAGGCACAAATTTTGAAGATGGATCACAAGAATAAGAAGGCACAATCTCCAAATTAGGCTCGCAGGCCAAGATATTTTCATCAAATTTAACATCTCTTCTAATAATAATTTCATTACAATGTGGTTGAAGAAGTCTATAACCTTTGAAATTTTCAGAATAACCAACAAATATACACTTCTCACTTTTAGGCTGCAATGCTTTCCTTTTCTCATCAGGAATGTGAGCCCTTGCTATACTGCCAAATACATGGAAGTGACTTCCATCTGGTTTAATTTTAGTCCATGCTTATTCCGGTGTTATATTTTTAAGAGACTTTGTGGGAGTGTTATATCTATGTAATTTTCACAGTTGATGGCTTATGCCAAATACTTTAGACTTAATCCCTTAGATTGGATCATACAATTAGCCATTTATTTTAATGTGCAGTTCTTTCTCTCACCAACACCATTTTGTTTTGGTGTATATGGAGCAATGTGTTGCATTTGTATGCCCTGTGTAGTGCAGTAACTTGAAAATTTATTGTTCACATATTCACCTCCATTATCTGTTCTTAACCTTTGAATTTGATGTCCATATTATTTTTCTACAAGGGCCTTGTAGGCTAGAAACTTGTCAAAAAAATCCCTCTTAATTTTTAAGAAGTAAACCCAAGTACATATGGAAAAGTCATCAATGAAAGATAAGAAATACTTGCACCTAGAAAAATAAGGAGAAGAAATTTGTAACATATCCATCCACCCACAGACCGAGCATGCCACTTCAATCCCTCTTCTAGACTTATCTCAAGTTCTAATCAAATATTTACTTAATAAAGAGGCATGAAATATTCACATGTAGAGTTAAAGATTCACACCACAACATAAAGAAATGAGGCATATGTCATGCACAAAAATAACCATCAAGCATGTATATTATAGATACAAATTTCATAGATAAATAAATACACAATTGATCCAGGTGGGTATCGATGGCCATCCACCTTTTCAAACTAGCTCAAAATAGTTTTCTGGCAATTTTGGCAATTTACTATTTTTAGCAGTTTTAACTTCCGGGGCCATTTTGAGGGCATAAATGAAGGTTTTTTTGGATCAAGATTTTAAATGATATCCAAAGGCATCATTGAGCCCCCAAAATGAATCTCCTCAAAGATACCTTTCCAACGGGCTATCATACACCTAAAACGTAGATCGTATGGAAAAGTTACAACCCTGGGAAGTTGATGTACTAACTTACCCAGATGGGGCCCACATGACTTTTGGCGCTTCATCTCCTAGAGTTAGGTTTTCGACATTCCTGTTTATTGTAAAAAATCCTTCAGAGCCTCATTTTAATAATCTTCTGGCAAATAAGTGCAACAGTCACATCTCTCCTCATAGATAAGCCGCCACCATTCCAACAAGCTTGTTTTCGCTGCATTTTACAGTTTCAACTTATTTACTTATTGAATAGAAAACTAGTTTTACTATGTCTTTGTTATTTTGTGTTAAGAAAATGTTAATAATTTGTAGTCATTTCGTTCTTCTCATAAAATCCTGATCAGTGGTATCAGAGCGGTCTGCTCCTTGTCGTCTTAATGCATGTCCCCAATGAGGTCGGAGTACAAAGAGTTGGGTCTCGAGCTTATTTCTCTTGAGGACAAAATCTCTCGCACGCCCAAGCGACCTCTCATGGTAGGAGAAAATAAATATGACGGGACAAGATATCCTTTCAAATTGTTTATTGAGGAATCCCTCACACAACAAAGGAACGAGATGATGGATAGTTTCGCACAAATCCTTTGGCGGCTACCAACAGGCGGCGCATCTTCTTCAAGCGGAGGCGCTTCCCCCTTCAAGGTACAAATAAACTTAGATATTCCTATATTTGAAGGTCAAATAGACACAAATGTTATATACAAGTGGTTGAATTGAATAGAAGGGTATTTTTCTGTCCATAACTTTTCGAATAGAGAAAAGATTACTTTTATGCTCCTCAAAGCCGTTCACCATGTCAAAGATTGGTGGGAAACCCTTGTGAGAAAAAGGAAACAAAGGAACCCTCATTATTTACAGTCACAACCACCTGGGAATCCTTCAGGGATGCTATTAAGGAACAATACTACCCTGTCGAAAGTGATGACGACTTATATACCAAATGGACCAAACTGCGGCAAGAAAGAGACTAGGCAGTGCCAGATTTCACAAATATCTTCCATACCTTGTGCACCAAGTTGGGTATCAAATATTCGGAGCGACATCTAGTGCTCAAGTATCATAGCACTCTACATAGATACAACTAGACCAAAATTTAATTTATGTACATCTCATCCTTGGGCAGGACCTATCAATATGCCATCAAAATCGAGCAGAAGCTCAAACAAAAGACACAGAAATTTGGGCCTCGAAACCCCTCACAACAAAATCCAGGAAAGGGCACCCCCAACCCATAGAAAAAGGGATAGAGAAAAGATGGAAAATATCAGGAAAACCATTCCAAGCCGCAAGAAAATAAGGACACCGGAAAGACAAAGAGATATATCGAGAAATGGTGTGACTTCCATAATAGCCCTTGGCATAACACTGTTGACTGCTGCTCAAAGAAGTCGTTGGTGGCCGAAGTGAAAGCCTCTGAATCAGATGCAGGTTCTAACTCTGAGCCGAAACTAGAAAGGGGAAGATGGATCATTGAAGCGGAACCCAGTGCCACCTTTTTTACCACCAAGCTCCAACCTGGTGAACCAAACGAGCCAGAAGAAGGAGAACGCCTCTTCCATTCAAAGATGTGGGTAAAAGGCACCCTGTTGCACTTCATCATTGATAGTGGTAGCCAGAAGAACCTCATCTCAATAGAGTTCGTCAAGCAGTTGTCCCTTCCGAAAACACCGCACACACAACCCTACACCATTGGATGGATCCACCAAGGAAGTGATCTCCGTGTCAACCAACAATGTTGATTTTTGTATGACATCAAGCCCTTCAAAGATGAGGTATTGTGTGATGTTTCTCCTCTCGAAGATTGTGATGTTCTTTTGATCCAGTCTTATCTATGGAAATTTCATGTTGTATATGAGTCTAGGCCTCGTAGTTTTATTATTACTTTGAACAGGAAATTGTACAGGACACCAGAGGCAGTCCCACCTAGTGTTATTTCCTTGATCTCTGCTAAGAAATGTAGGAAGGTCATCTCTCAGATGGGGAAGTTTGTCTTCTTCATGATTCACTCTCAGAATAAGTGAAAGATCACAGCCACATCTAGGGTCTTGGTAGCTGACCTCTCCACATAGCATAAGAAAGTAGATAAGGTCATGGAAGAATACTCAGATATACTCGCCTCACCTATCGAGGTACATCTGCACTGCCAGGTCAAGCACCCCATCAATTTGACCCCCCACACACCGCTGCCCAATGGGGCAATCTATCATCGCTCTCTATTAGAGAATGAGGAGATCAAGCGATAGATCCAAGAACTGCTCCACAAGGGGCACATCTGTTCCATCTCATCACCTTGCGAGAGACCAATCGTGTTGGTACAGAAGAAATATGGAACCTAGCGATTCTGCATTGATTACCAGGATATGAATAAAATCACAGTCAGAAATTGGTACCTGATTCCCTGAATCAACGACCTCCTTGATAAACTCATGGGGGCCAAATACTTCAGTAAGATTGATCTGAAGTCTATCTACCACCAGGTCTCGATAGAACAAAAATATGTATGGAAAACCACCTTCAAGTCAAAGGAAGGCCTTTTTGAATGGTTGGTCAATCCCTTTGGTTTGACAAATGCTCCAACCACTTTCATGAGGATGGTGGACGATATCCTGCGACCATTCACCAATAATTTTGTAGTGGTGTATCTGGATGACATTCTCATTTAGAACAATACTTGGGCCAACACTTGCAGCATATTCAACAGGTTATGCATACCCTGCGGTAGCACAAGCTATATGCCAACTTGGAAAAATGATCCTTCGGCATGGACAAGGTCCATTACCTAGGCTACATCATTGATCAGCATGGCGTACATTTGGATCCAACCAAGATCCAAGTCATCCGTGACTGGCCAACCCCAACCACACTCACTGAGCTTCAGAGATTCTTGGGCCTTGCTAATTTCTACTGTAGGTTTGTGTTGGGATTCTCCCATATTGCATGGGACCTCAACCAAATAACCAAGGGTGGTGGTAAGGAAATTTTTTTGTGGGGATGGTCCCAACAACAATAATTCTATGATTTGAAGCAGTGCTTGTGCTCAACCCCAATACTTTCACTACCATACGTGCAACAACCCTTTGAGATCAAGACAAATGCTTCATACTATGCGGTGGGCATCATTCTCACTCAGCTCGGCCACCCCATGGCCTATCATAGTGAGACACTATCAGATGTTGTTCGTAAGTACCCTACTTATGACAAAGAAATGTACTCGTCCACACTAATCATAAGCCACTGTAGTTCATGCAGATGCAGGGAAAATTGCGGAATGATCGCCATCAAAAGTGGTCCACATACTTGCAACAATTCCACCTCAACATCAAGTATAAAAGAAGAAGCACCAATCGCATCTCTAATTGCCTCAGCAGACCGCCAGTCGCGACACTCACCATGGTGCTAGACTCTTGCGGCCATGAGACCTCTGGATGGCCCCAACTCTATGAGATAGACCTGGACTTCGCCACCACCTACCAAATGTTGGATGAAAACACAGTTGTCAATAATTTCCATCTTCAAGATGGGTTATTGTGTCGTCTAGGCCATATTTGTGTTCCATCAAGTGAGCAAGCGAAGATGATCTAGGAATTCCACTACAGTCAGGTGGCAGGACATTTCGGTGTTGAAAAGACAGTGGCGATGCTACAGAATCATTTATACTGGCCGAAACTTTGACATGAGGTCAGCAAGTATATCATGTCCTTCATTGCGTGCACTATTTCCAAACCGACCACTAAGAAACAAGGACTGTACACCCCTCTTCCTACTCCTGAAAGGCCATGGGAATCCATCTCAATGGACTACATGTCAGGCCTCCCGTCCACCAAGCGGAGAAATGACTGTGTTTTTTTGGTTGTTGATCTCTTTTCTAAGATGGCAATTTTGGTTGCCTGCAAGAAGAACATCACAACAGAGGCCACTACCAAGCTCTTCTTTGAGCGAGTCTAGGTACATTTTGGAATCCCACAAAACATTGTCTCAGATCAGGACAGTCGATTTCTCAACACATTCTATTCGATCCTCTGGTCACTGTTGGACACCAAGATCACCAAATCCATGATCTTTCACCCCCAGACAGATGGCCAAATTGAGGTCGTAAATCAAATTATTGTGCATATACTTCGCATGTATAATTCAAAGAACCCTTGCACATGGGATCAGAGCCTTCCCTATGTCCAACATAGATACAACCGATCCCTGCATAGCTCAACTGACCACATCCCCTTTCAGGTGGGGTTGGGATTCCAACCATTGGGTCCCATAGATGTTGCACTTCCCCTTGCAGTCACCTCAACCGACTCATATCCCACTCCAATTGAAGCTGACAAAGCCACCAGGTTCATTGAGCGGATAGAACACATCCACCAATAGGTTCAAGATATCCTATAGAATTCCAATGATAAGTACAAGCAGCGCCATGATCAACATTGGGTGCCACATAAGTTTCAGGTGGGTGACAAAGTTTGGTTGCACTTGCAAAAAGAACGCCTTACAGGACCCCATCAGAATCTTCCCACACTTTTTTATGGGTCATACCATGACCAAGGTCATGGGGGATAATTCTTTTGAGCTCAAAATTCCTCCTTTCCTTGGCCTACACCTAGGTTTCAATGTGGATCTCCTTCGCCCTTATTTCCCACCATTATTCGACACCTCATATGTAGAAGAAAAACTCACACCAATAGAGCTCAACCCTGACAACATACAACATGAATCCAATAATCAGATTCTGGACACACAGATCAAGGGCACTCGACAACAAAGGATAAAACTTTATCGAGTTGTCAAAGTAGGGCAACTCCTGCACCAAGGCAAGTGGCTCACCCAGGGCAAAATTCAACAGAAATTTCCTCATCTGATGGGGGAAATCAACACAATGGATATAATTTCTTCCTAAGGAGGGAGTATTGATCCAGGTGGATATCGGTGTCCACCCACCTTTTCCAGCTGGCTCAAAATAGTTTTCTGGCAATTTTGACAATTTACTATTTTTAGCAATTTTAACTTTCGGGGCCATTTTGAGGGCCTAAATGAATTTTTTTTAGGATGAAGCTTCTTAATGATGTAAAAAAGCATGATTGATCCCCCAAAATGAATATCCTCAATGATACCTTTCCAACGGGCTATCATACGCCTAAAACGGAGATCGTATGAAAAAGTTACAACCTTGAGAAGTTGATGTACTAACTTACCCAGACGGGGCCCACATGAATTTTGGCACTTCATCTCCTAGGGTTAGTTTTTTGGATGTCTAGGGTTTTTGGAATTCTTGTTTATTATAAAAATTCCTTCATATCCTCATTGTAATAATATTTTTGTGAATGAGCGCAGTAGTCACATCTCTTCTCAGAGATAAGTCACAACCAATCCAACAAGCTTGTTTCCGCTGCATTTTACAATTTCAGTTTATTTACTTATTGAATAGAAAACCAGTTTTACTATATCTCTGTTATTTTTTGTTAAGGACCTGTTACTAATATGTAGTCATTTCATTCTGCTCATAAAATCTGGATCAACAATGGAATACATACACAGGTAAATGAAAACATAACAGAGATCACTTATCTTTAATGAAATGAATCACCAACTGGCTGCAGAACAAGGACGTTCCACCCAACCCTAGACACTGTTTTTCCAAGTCACTGGAGTATTTCATTTCCTACCATACAATTCTTCAAATGGGCTCATTTCCAATGAAGCACAATACCCATTATTATAGAAAAACTCAACCAAGTGCAAGTAATCTTCCCACTTAGATGGCTTATCCATCACATACATTCTCAACATGTCTTGAATTACTTGGTTGACTCTCTCTGTCTGCCCATCTGACTGTGGATGGTATGGTGTTTTGAAGTTCATATTTATACCAAATCCTTTAAACAATCCCCTCCAGAAATTTGAAATAAACTTTATCTCTCTTTCTGAGACAATTGTCTTACGTATCCCATGCAACCTAGCAATCTCCCTCGTGTAAATTTCTGCAATATTAGTTGTTGTATGAGTCATTTTTACAGGAACAAAATGAGCATCCTTTGTCAATTTATCAAATACGACCATGATTGAATCATGTTGTCTTGTTGTCCTGGGTAATTTAGTTATAAAATCAATGGTTACCACTTCCCACTTTTTCTTTGGAATTGGTAATGGATAATATAGAAAACTTGTTGGGTGCCTATGTTCAACCTTCACTCTTTGTAATTTCATACATATGGAAATGTAATCAACAACATCTCTTTTCATTCCTGGCCAAAAGAATTGGATTCTTACTGCTGCTATTTTTTTCTGGTAACCAGGATGTCCGGCATATGGAACATTATGCATTTCTTTTAATACCAAATTCCTAAGTTCTTCAAAACTAGGAACATAAATTCTATTTTTATGAATAAGTAATCCATCTTCCTTCACCTCATATTTTTTTAATTTTCTATTGTACATTTTCCTGTTGTAATCTTTCTTTTACCTATAGGTAATGTTGATTCGTAACAACAACATCTAAAATTATTCTCTTTAAATATCATTGATGCATACTAACAGTTATAGCATGCATGAGGTGTACTCTTCTACTAAGTGCATCGAAAACTTTATTTTATTTTCCTTTGATATGCTTGATGTCAAAATCGTATTCACTTAAAAATTACATTCAACTCATTTTCCTCGCATTCAAAGTTGGTTGTTCAAAAAGATATTTCAAACCACTGTGGTTTGTTCTTAAGTCAAATCTCTTCCCCATAAGATAATTCCTCAACATATTCAATGCATGAACAATGGAAGCAAGTTCCAAGTCATGTGTGGCATAGTTCCTCTCAGGTTCTTTAAGATTTATGGACTCATAACCAATGACATGTCCATTTTGAGTGAGGAATCCACCAAGTCCTTCCTTGCATGCATCTGTACATACCACAAAAATATTATTTCGGTCAGCAATCTTTAAAACATGTGCATTAGTAAGTAATTATTTCAACAAATTAAAGTTCTCTTCACACTCAGATGTCCATTCAAATTTAATTCCCTTCTTTTGCAAAGAAGTGATGGGATATTAGAGAACCATGGTATAAATATTTTGTATTAACCAACTAATCCCATAAAAGATCTAACTTCTGAAACATTCATGGGTGTTTTCCATCCTCTAATGGCTTCAACATTATTTGGATCCACTAATATACCTTGTTCTGAAGTAATGTGTCCCAAGTGATGGATCTGTTCTTGGTAAAAAGAACACTTACTAAGGTTGGCATACAACCGTGTTCCCTCAGCACTTGCAATACCAATGTTAGGTGATGTTCATGCTCTTCCTTTGACTTAGAATAGACAAGTATGTCATCTAGGAATACTATGACAAACTTATCCAAGTAATTTCTAAATAAACCATTCATTAAGCACATAAAGACAACAGGTGCATTGGATAGTCCAAATGGAACCACTGCAAATTCATAATGCCCATACATGGTTCTAAAGGTTGTCTTATTGATGTCTTCTTCCTTGATTCTTACCTGATGGTACCATGATCTCAATTCTATCTTTGAAAATATATTTTCCCCTCTTAGCTGATCAAAGAGGTCATCAATTGTTGGTAGAGGGTACTTGTTCTTCATAGTGGATTTATCCAGTTGTCAAAATTTAATACACAACCTCAAATTTCCATCCTTATTTTTGACAAAACTTATTGGTGCTCCCCAAGGTGAAACACTTGGATGTATGTACCCTTTCTTCCCTTTCTTCAACAATTCTTCCAACTTCATTTTTAATTATTTTAATTATGGTGTACTCATTTTGTAAGGTGTTTTTTATATTGGGGCGGCTCCTAGCACTAAATCAATAGAGAAATCTATCTCCCTCTTTGGTGGCAACCCTGTTATTTCTTGGAATACATCTTCAAATTATTTTAGTACCGAAAATTCTTCAAGGCTTGGTCCCTTCGTCTTTTTTGGATCCTCCACACGGGCTGCATACAATTGACATCCTTTTCTGAAACATATCTTTAGTTGTAAGGATGAAATCTCCCTTATAGACATGGGTGTTGGAACTCCTTTCATAGTGATTTGTTTTCCTTCTTCATCAAGACATGTAAATGTATTTTTATGACAATCTAGGACAACATGATTCTTGTCCAACCAATCCATTCCACTTAGAATATCATAAGACACCAATGGTATAATATTTAGATCAGCATTAGTATTCACACCATTAAGACTTATGGAACAACTTATGACCATATCATGGATTCTCCTTTCGGTTCCAGTGGATAGTTGAACCAAACTTGATTTTTCAAGATTACTTTTCTCCAAATGTAATCGATACACTATTTTAGGATCAATCTAACAATGACTTGCTCCTGAATTAATTAAAATAACAACGGGTTGGTTAATGATCTTACCTTCCACCTCGATCATATTGGATTGGTACTTTGATTGTTGATCATATAAGGTTGCATCTATTCTTCCCATGTCTTATACTATAGTAGCCTCTTGGATGTTGTGCATGGTATTCACTCTGTCCTTTTTGTGAGGGAAATACTTGTAGAGGTGATCTTATTTGCATCCCCACCATTGGATTGGTGGTATTCCCCTTTTTCCCAAGGAGTCTTCTCTCTTGGATTCATCCTTATCATACTGGTCTTAATGATTTTTATTAGGGTTATTTCTATTGAAAGGAGGTTTGAATCCCTTCCTCCTCTGATCAAATTTCTCCTTCTTCTTATCCTTCCAATATTTTTGCATGGATTCTCTTCCCTTTCCTTTCTCATACATGCATTTATCCTTCCTCATGGTCTTAGTCAAACTCTTGGGTTCATCATATTGAATATTCTCTTTATGAAAGGATGCAAATCCAATTAAAAACCTATGTACTTTAACCTTCTCATCTTTTATAAACCCCACATACTTTAGCATCCCCACAGACTTCTTTTCATACTCTACCATGGTCATGCTTCCCAGCCTAAGTTCAAAGAACTCCTACACTTTCTTGTCATAGAAGTTTATTGAAAGGTACTCCTTCTGAAAATATTTCTTGAACTGCTTCCAAGTGATCCTATTTTCATTAATGTGCTCAACTTGTTTTAGTTGATCACACCACATAACAACTTTCCCATGTAAATGATATGTGGAAATTATGGCTTCTAGGTTTGATGAGTAGTTATGCAATTGAAAATACCTCCCGAGTCCAAGAAACCATGCTTCAATATCATCTTCTCTTTCTCTTTCACCATCAAAGGATGGTGGCTTAATCTTCCTCACCTCTCCTTGCAAACTGTCAAATTCATGTCTTCTTCTTTGGTGCCTAACAAGAGACACCTCTGGACTACTTATGGAATCTTCAGATGAAAACAATTTACTTGTTTAGTAGGGAGGTGAGTGATGTCTATGAGTTTTGCTAGCACTTCTTGAATAACCAGTTCTTATGTGGTCATCTCTTCTTTCATGACATCTTCCCTCTTCCTCCTATTTTGAGTTTGATCCATTCTTTGTTTGCCTCTACTAATGATTTAAGTTTTGCATCACTTGCGAATTTATCTGATTTTTTTCTCCTATCAGTCCCTCATTTTATTCTTTGTAACTCTACACTTATATTTTCAGGCTTCTCACATACTCTATCAATGTTTCCTGCTCCCCTCTGGCCTGAGGTCTGTTGGATTTTGTCTTTTCATTACCAACATTGATATTCTGACATTTGGCCTCTTTATCATGGTTGGAAGCTCCCTCTCCTTATTCCATTTCTTTAATATGCATTCTTATACTGAACTGATATTTTTACACCCCTTTAATTCTGCAAAATGTGCAAGAGACCATTTTGCATATTAAAAAAAATTCCAAACAATTCTACAAGTCCTTTTTATTCTCAATTCATGAATAATATATTATCATTCTCAATATTATAAAAATTTCATGTTACTCTCCTCTGAATCATCTTTCCAATGATTATAATCTTTCCCCAATTTTATATCTGAGCTGAAAGTTATGGCTTCCCAAAACAAATCACTTTCAGCCCCTTTTATTTTGTTTTTGCAATAGGATCTTGTTGAAAAATTCCACATCTCCTTTAGCTGATACAGAATTCAAATTATGCACATGTGATTCCTTCAAACCACTTTCCATTTTACCATGGCTCGAAACCACAGGCTTATTCACTCTTTAGCGCCTTCCTATGTATTCTTCTACACAAGAGTTTGCTCGAACACAATGTTCGAGGGCTTGGTTACTTTCAGATCCTTTTTTTCCTTGAATTTACCCTCATTAGATTTTCATGAGACCGTTTTTGGGATCAATTCCTCCAGACTTCAACCTTCGACTATTCTCCCTTTTCAATCTTCCAATTATCCCGGAGTTAAACTTCACCAAAGCCCTTACAATAAATCTACTAGTAGATAAGATGATTGATATTTAATCTCTCATTTTTTGTATGGTCCCACCTCATCTAGAGGTTTCAATGAGATCGACGATCATGACTTAATTAGATGTTGACATGGAAGGCCCTTAATCAATTCGGGACTTTGGTGCACCGGGATGCTAGAACATTATAACTCCCAAGTCGCTCAAATCTCCCGGAGTGATACTCGTCGAAGCTCTTACCCTATCCTTCCACTATTTATCCAATGGACATGAATTAATCAAGCATTGGTATGGATGGTCCTTATTCGTCTCGAGACTTCGGTGCCCCGGGACTTTGGAACACTTCAACTCTTGATTTGTTCCACTTCCCCGAAGTGATAACTATCGAAGTTATTACTCCATCCTTCAATTTCTTGATCTAACGGTTGAGAAAGGTCTTGAAGGGATCTTAGATCGATGATCTGCATGAATTCATTACTATAGGACTTCAACACTTTCACTGGTAGAGGCATTGGACACCCCCGGAGTCCATACTCCCAAAGATGACATGGCATGTTGATGTCACCTATGGTGACATGTAACCATGGCATGCATGCCACGTGTCACTAAAAAATGAACAGGTTAGGGTCCAAAAGTTATTGAATCCAGTTGAGACGTGTCCCCACATGGAACCCCTACCACATGGCCTATTATGCATCATCCATCAAATGAATAATCCACATCTCTTCTCCAGATATGACGGCCTACGTGATTTCATGACGATGGCTTTACACTTCATGGTTTTGGAACTTCATATCTTCGACACTTCAGGGATTTTCCCATTCTCCAGTAATCATTGGAGTGGTGAAGTTCCAAAGCTATGAAACTTCACTATCCTTCCACCATTTCTAGATCTGACGGTCAACATTACTTATGAAGTCCTTCCCTCGATATAACGATCGATGAGACTTCAGGACTTCTGTGCTCCGGGACTCCGGGTTATAGTAGTTCTAAAAGGGTTTGATTCTCTTGGAGATAAACTTCCTAAAGTGGTCAATGATGGATGACCCTGACTAATGGATGAGATTTCACCCGATCCTCCTATAAAATTGGACGACTGGTAGGACTTCGCGACTTTGGCCTTTTCACGCTTCCTCGTGTCTCCCACAATCATCGAAGTGAAGAAGTTTCAGATTTTTTCATCTCCTTCTCAACTTCTATCAACAGCTGACGATCGACAAGTTTGATCAGATGCTTGTGACTTAATCTCTCCCATCCTATGGTTTCACCTTTATATGATGATCCTCGGTCACCTTCCTTTCGATCTAACGATACCGAAATCATTGATTCCATGATGGTGATTACTCCTGAATTCAAAAGGGAACGGTCATGATTCTACGATCCTTTACAAAGGATCTCTATCTGCATGATGCTATGGTTTCTGCATGATCTCTGCAACATTATCTCTCTTGATATTTAATATTTCAAGGACATATTCATTCTTAACCATAATACCTTGTCCAACAGTTCTAGCCCATACTAGTATGGTGTTTCAAACTAAAGCTCTAATACCAATTTGTAATGTACCCAACCACCCATAGGCCGAGCACGCCACTTCAAGACCGCTTCTGGACTTATCTCGAGTTTTGATCAAATATTTACTTAATAAATAAGCATGAAATATTCACATGCGGAGTTAAAGATTCATGCCACAACATAAAAAAATGTGAAATATGTCATGCACAACAATAACCAGCAAGCATGCATATTATAGATACAAATTTCATAGATAAATAAATACACAGTGGAATAAATAAATAGGTAAATGAAACCATAACAGAGAGAACTTATATTTAATGAAATGAATCACCAACTGGCTACAAACCAAGGACGTTCCACCCAATTGTAGACATTGTTGTTCCAGGTCTGAAAATCAATGTCACCCTCGATCCAGGGCTATGAATCCACAAGGACAGTTCCAGAGTGTCAATCAGCTTCATAAACCAGTCAACACTCAATCTCTCATAGGATTTTTAGCACCCACATCAATTAAAGTACACCAAATCTCTTCTACCCAGCCTGCACAACCCAAGAGAATGGACCCCCTTCTCTACCACGCAGTCCCTCATTATGTCCATCTCCTTCCAAGGCTCCAGTGCATCTAGTCAATAATATCCATGTTGGGACTCTCAGGATTCACATTTGTGATAAACATTGAACACAGGCCAAAGCATCTCATACATGCATGCCTTAATTCATGGCTGGAATACGCCAACAATCTTTACAACCAACAAAATCATGGCTCTTCTCCAACAATTCATTTTCCTTTCCCAAGATAAAAACATGAATGAGGAAAGACGAGTGGGTGAAATAATGAGTGGATCGAGAACAAAAGGAAAGGTGTGAACAATCCTCAATGAGTGAGTGAGTGAATGAGTGAAGAATAAGCAACACACACCACAAACCAAAGATGGGTTTATGTATTTCTTGGGATTAAGGAACCACTTGGCCTTCCCCCCAAGAATCTCATGTAATTGTTATTCTCCATTAAAACAAAATCGGTAAATAAATTATAAAATAAATACTTATCCCCTCAATCCCCCTCTCTTGTGGAATTATATACCCCTATAAATCTTGTCCTTATCCGTCTAGCAACTAGTGATTTATTTATTATTAATAATTATCACACATTACATTTCCTAGGAACACTGACATCTTTTAATTGTTTGGGCACTCTGGCCTTTCATTAACAAAATACACTATTTAATACAGGGCTCAAAACCAGGGTATTACAAAAGTGGACCACACAAGTCACTGTGAAAAATTTGCAAAGGGATCAAGGCATTCCAAGAGGCATGTTTGTCAAAATTGTCCAAATGATGTTTTCTGAGAATACAACCAACACAAACACAATATCTGCATGAAACAGGAGGAATACCAATCACCATATGTTGATTACATAGTTGTTGCAATGAGTGATAGTTTAGATTACCAAACCGCTCATGCCAAAGTTTGCTCAAGTGATCGTTATGAGCAACAAAAACTAATGGAAAATATGATGACCCAAAGTTGTCAAACTTGTACAACCTGGTAATATCATCAACAATTCCAGTTGCAAGAACATGCTTAGGATATTTTAGATCCTTGATTACAAATTTGTGAGGTGAAAACTCTATGGTTTTACCTTTAGTTCAATGAGTGATTTGATATACTGATAGAATGTTACAGAAAATACTTGGAATGCATAATACATAATTGAAATGACCATTATCTACTTTAAATGTTCCATATCCTACAACACTAAGAGATCTGTCATCACCAACAAATATTTTCTTGGTGTTACATTCATTTAGAGAAGAAAATATGGCCTTATCCTTATCCTTATGATAAGATTCTCCAGAATCAATAAGCCACTCATTAGAAGAAGAAGTAGAAGTTGCACTGAAGGAGAAACCAGAAGCAAAAAGTGTGTTTCCATGAGAAGAATAAGAAGTAGTAGAATAAATATTGATGTTGTGCTTCTTCATCATTGTTTCTAAAGTTGCCATCTTCTTGAAACATTTGGACTCATCATGACCACCTTTCCCAAAAAAGTTGCAATGTTTGTCAGTGTTCTTATTTTTATATTTTGCTCCTATGTCACCATTAGGAGCTAAAGTAGTATAAGTGGGTTTGGGACCCTTGTTTTGATTGTTGTTGTGGCGAGGATGTTTCTTCTTGGGATTCTTGTGTTGATATTTCTATTGGGCGACTAAGGCTTTGTTGGAGGCACATGCAGTGTTGATCACTCCAAGTTGTACAAGCTTATCTTTCTCTCTAATCAAAGCATCACAAAATGAATCAAGAGTGGGTTTTTGATAAGCTTTCCCTAGAGCCTCTCTCATGGCATAAAAGGTAGATACAAACACAGAATATGCACTACCTAGCTTAGAAATAATAATATAGATGCAACGCTCTTCCTCCAACTTTATGTTACACTCTTCACACAAAATTCTAAGTGTTTTAAACTTAGATAGATAATATTCAATGCAAGAAAAACAATTTGGAATTAAAGTCAATATCTTATTTTTGAACTAATGTGCTCAAATAATATTGTGTTTACCAAACACAGATTCAATCTTTTCCCAAGCTTCATCAGGGTCATCAATTTCTTGAAGGTGGAACCTTAAATCAGGAGAGATGGACATTTTGATTAGTCCACGTGCATCATCATTCCTATTATCCCATTTGAATTTTTTTTCATCATTAGTGGGTTCTTGTTCCTTTCCCAAGGTAATCCGGTACAAGCCTTTACTTCTTAATAAATCCTCCATATGGGATTTCCATTGGAAGTAGTTGGTGTTGGTAAGCAAAATATCATTGGAAGAATCCATTTTAAATATGTATATAATGTGGATTTAAAAACTAAAATTGATGATATGGATGGAAATATCTCAAAAAATTAGGTGGTTTAAAATAAAATGGCACTAAAAACGGACTTCAGATGTGAAAGTTATGACCTCACTTTTACAAATAAGTTGCTTTATGAAGTGACCCACTTTTATAAAAAGAAGTGGCGATCACTTTTACAATGAAGTTACTTTATAAAATAAATTTTCATGCAAAATAAATAACTTTAAAATTAAATATTAAAGCTACTTATACTGATTCATTTTTATACTTGAAGTGAAATACTCTTTACAATGGATGCATGAACTTTTTCAAAAACAAAGTAACAAAAAAGAGACTTGAACTCAAGACCTCTTACTTAATAAGGCAACTTTTAACCAAGTGAGCTAGCAAAACATATTGTATTTTTTAGAAGGAGGATTGGAGGTGTTGTTGTTTTTGTGGTTGTTGTTGTGGAAGACGGCCTTGGAGAGCATGCTTATAAAAAAATATTTTCACACAAGAAAACAATTTCTCTTCTCGATGACAACAAGGGTTAGATTTCAGTTATCTTACCTAGAAAATGCACATTTTCCTATATGTTTTTTATTTACCAAGATCACATAGGGAGTGGGAAAAAGAGCATATGCAGATCTAGAAGAGTATCAACTCGGAAAAAAACAATATAAAACCGAAATAATACTCTACAAAAAATTAAAAAGGGTGTATTCAGTGTTTATACCTCTAGATCTGATTGAAATGGCCATATATTGGGAAAACGAAAACCTTTTCGAGTGAAATGAAAATTGTTCTTGACTGAAACGAGTGCTCTGCATGTAATGGAACAATTCTCTCAAACTAAAAATGTGCAAAAATGGTAGAAACCAAAGATGAGGAAACTTGGCTTCACAATCTCGATCTACAACAGGAGTGGGTATTCAAACAAGCTTTGATACCATGTTCGACAATATGGGTATTCCAACAGAGGACGAACACCTTCAGTAACCACTCACACAACTAGATCAAATATCAAAACATTGATATTTTGATGTAGTAAAACCCCTACGGGGAAACATTCATGGCCCCAACCAACACAACCACTTGGAGCAATTTATTAATGCAAAATAAAAATATTACAAAGATATTTTACAAGAGAGTTTCTCACAACCGATCATCGGAAAATGACCTTCCATGCTCCTTAAATATAGATCATGGAACAATAAGGTGTTAAGCTATGGATCAATGTCGTTGTTAAGATCGAGGAGAATATGAACCGTCGAATCACTCTATGTCGAGAACATATTGTGACCATCGGATTTCCTAACTACAAATGCATACTAATTCATACTAAAGAAGCACACTAAAAAACACACTTTTACCTAACGACACATTAGACCAAGTAGATCTTAACTAACTCGTAAGTGTCTAAATATCCTAACATGCTTATAAAAGTGGGTGAACCACCTTTCCATGATCCTTTTCCATTTTTTATCAATTTGCATAAGATGTCAAGCATCAATGATCATCCAATGTGGGAGGACCTATTCCTACTACCCCATTTGTGTAGGGAGTATTCACTGTTGGCACCTCCATACCTCTAGTTAGTGGGATAGTTACTCCCATTTCTACGCCTAAGGAATCAAGTGACCCTCTTTTGGGAACATAATTGGTTCATACTTCTATTCCTCCTTTAAGTATGCATATCTTTAGTATGCCCACTGCCACTTCTTTGTTTCCTACGTTTGTGTTTTCTTTCAGCGGGGAGAAAATCCTTGGTTATAACATCGTTAGTAGCTTAAATCCACTTGTTTTTTATATACCCATAGTTATCTTGGAAAATACTAATGTAGGTTTTACTTTTGGTTGGAATGTTCACTATGGGGTTGGCCCCGCACTCAACACTACTCTTGGTCCTAGGGGACATGGTGTGGAGGGGTCTATGAATTTTATCGAGCCACAAGTCCCATCATTCATCCACCGTAATTCATTTTCCAACACTTGGTTTCCATTCTTGGCTACCTTGAAATTACTGGATTTGTAACGATTAACAAATGACACCATACAACACCACCCATCATGGTCAATAATACCTACTAAATTTACATTAGACATACCCAAGTTTAACAAGAATTATGGAGAAGATCCTTCTACTCATGTCATGAATTTCCACCTATAGTGTCCATCCAATTCCCTGGTGGATGATAATTTTATATTGCATATTTTCTAATGCACCCCGACTAGGAGCACCACTAAGTGGAACATTGAGCTACCATTCACTTAATTTCATGTTTTTTCATCTTTAGCGATGGCCTTCTTGACCCATTTTCAACTTCATATTCATTATGAACAAGAACAAAACTCTTAAAATCATTGTGTTAGAGTACCAACACTCATATTTTCAATCATATCCATGAGTGGAGACAAAAGTGTAGGCTCATCATAACCAAAATTATAGACCAATTTCTAGTGGATTGGTTTGTTAAGTCCTTGTTGCCCAATATTTCCAAGGATGCCATGATAACAGGAGCCATATTACCAAAGAAAAAGTTATATTTCATGCTTAGAAGAAAGATCTAATTTATTTTCAGTCTGGAACTTTGTATGAGATGATATCTCATGCTCCTCAACTGTCAAAAACTCCTTGTAGACCTACCACAGGACAAAATGTCGATGGTGTGAATGGTTCCATTTCCCATGTTTCAACTAGCAAATTAGTGGATTAGATGATTTATAATACCATATGTCATGATCTTCCTACAATTGTGCTATCTTTATAAAATACCTTGATCACTACCCAAACCTATGATATTAACTTGGTCCAATCAATAAATCCAAGGAATGATCAACAACCTAGAGGAAAGAGAAAGAATAAAAAGTAAAATTCTACTTATAGGAAAGGGACTACCTTGATCCTAATTATAACATGGGAAGCACTAAACATAAAAACAAGATGAAATTTTTGTGCAATATTTTCACTAGAGATCATCCTATTCACAAATGCTCAAACGGATTAGATTCATCGATACTTAGCCCAATGGGGAGCCCAGTGAAAACCCATTGTACTAATGAATCATTTTCCCCCACAGTAGTAGAAAATGGTTTCAATGAACCTTACACCTTTGCAATAGGGAACACAGGGAAATCCCCCATAAGGGGGAAGTACCATAAATTCCAACATATACATGTGTGATCAGGATGTTCATATATAGACATGAGCTCAGAATTATTATAGTTCTAAGAGTGGTCCTACTGATAAGGATATATTTTCATCCTATATAGGTGTCTCTCTACAGATATAGAATCCAATATAGTTCTTCATCCCCTCAAAGGTGTCTTATGATGGTCAACGAACAACACAAATTCTCAAGACGCTCAAACTTATAGAATTGTTGATGGTTTGGCTCAATCATTATGTGCTATGTCTTCCTTAGAGGTCCTTCAAAGTTTCCCTCTATAGTGAAAAGCATTATTAACCAAAATTGGTGGAGTTTATCCCTCATACTCTAGTCTAATTACATTTGACCTTCACTAGGATCAACTTAGGATTCTCCACTAGATAAGTTTTGCAAATCCAAGTATCTCTACATGGGAAAAACATAGTTTGATGTGTTGTTGATGAAGGAGCCTCCACCTGCATTGTGTCATTGTCTTGTTGGAGAGCCTTAGGTTCTATAGAGATCATTCCATTGAACACCATGTTGAAATAATTTGATGGTCATTATTTTAAGCCACATGGAATCATCACCTCCTTTATTGTATATTTAGGTGGTAATATTGTCTCAATTGAAGTCAAAGTAGTCAACACTTCTTTGGAATATAATGTTTTATTAGGGTGTAGTTGGTTTTACATGATGATGGTTGTCGTGTCTTCATTATTTCAAGTCGTATGCTTTCCTCATCAAGGTAAAGTGGTTACCATAGATCAAATTTCTTACTATATGCCAAATTCTTGACCCAACATTGAAAACAATGTTCCATTTGTTGGTGATTCCAAGGATGCCTTTGATAATATCAATGTGGGGATGTTTAAAGATTCATCTCTGATGATAAAATTCATATTCCCTCCATTGTTCTATTCTATAAAATTGTATCCTATCCACATTATTTCATCTATTACTGTTGAATCATAAGGTTTTTCCTCAACATCTATTTCAGTTGCATATCCTACGCTTCAACACTTGGTCCTTTCTGACATGTTAACTATCAATAAGGATCCTTGGGTGGTGCCTCATACTTTAGAGATTGAGACATTAGGGTCAATTATGTTTTTAACTATAGTTGATATTGTCTATCAAGCTATCCAATACCCAATTGTGGATGATGATCAAAATATCCATCATTATATGGAATATGATTCGTTCACTTTGCCCATATGAGTCATCAACCCTCACAATTCACATGATTTCTTGGATGTTAAAATGCATTATGATGACGCTATCCTCTAATCCATGAATGAGTTTGAAATACCATTGGGAGATATGCATTATAGAACATTTTTATTCCTAAATTGGATAAGTTATAGGTTGGTTGGCACACAAAGCCTAGTTTCATTTGGTGATATCGGGTGGTACCAATGCCCCATCCTAACACATGATGTGTATGAAGAGGAAAATTTGGTGAATATATTGAAGACAATACTAATAGATATCATAGTGAATCCAGGTGTCATAAAAAACATATTGATAGGTGCAGATTGTTCTCTTGATGAAATCAAACTACATACTTCCCTTTTTAAATATTTATGTGATGTCTTTTCTTAGTCATATGAGGAGATGCCAATCATTGATCCTTATATTTTTTATCATGAAATTAAAATGTGTGATGGTGATAATATCGTTTGATAGAAGATATGGCCCATAAATAGAAATAAGGAAGCTTACATCAAGGTATAGGTAGAAAAATTTCTTTGTGTTGGTTTCATATACCGGTTCCTTTGACCAAATGGATTTCTAATCTCATTCTAGTTGCTAAGAAATAATTTGCCATTAGAGTCTGTACTAATTTTAGTGATATTAACAAAGATTTACCTAAGGATAATTATCCTACCTTGTTCATTGATTATATCATCAATTCATGTGCTCATAGTGAAATATTTTCCTTCATGGATGGTTTCTCTACATATAATCAGGTCAAATAAAATGAAAATACCAACAGAAGATTGAATTTATCTGTCCTTGTGGTAATTTACTTGGAATACTTGTTTCCAAGTTTGGGATCATGGTTGATCCTTTTAAGGTTGAGGTGATAGTTCAATTACCTCCCCCCCATACTATTAGACAACTTCAAAGTGTGCAAGGGAAGGCAAAATTTCTATGACAATTCATAGAAAATTATGTGAAGATTGGAAAAGGGATTGTATGCCTTTTGAAGAAGGGTGTACCTTTTATATGGAATGAACAAGAACAATGTTGATTTGAAGCTTTGAAGAAATACTTAATGTCATCCCCATTGTTGATCCCTCTAGAATACAATAAGAATTTTTCTTTATCTTGTTGCATCTGAGTCCACCATTTGTATAGTTCTTTCCAAGAGCACAGTTCACGGATTGAACATGTAGTTTATTACTTTAGTAAATTTATTTTTATCCTTGAATTGTATTATTCACATGTCAAGAAGTTAATGTTGCTGGCGGTTCATGCCTTCCAACATGTCAGACACTATATTCTTCTTAGGAAAACTATTATTTTATCAAACTCCAACCCAATATAACACATTTTGAATCATCATATCATTGGGGGGAGATATTACAAATGGATAGTCATATTATAGGAGTTCAATTTGGTGGTTGCTACTTTGAAATCCAAGAATTATTTAGCTTTGCGAAGTTGACATCTGAGATTCCTAGAGACATTGAGGAATATATGGTTGAAAAGTACTTGTAGGAAAAATGTTTATTCCTCATTGAATTTTTTTATCCTTGGTACAAAGATGTGTTGATATATATTCAAACCTATTGGTTTAACCCTCATTTCTATAGACAAAAACGTCGGCGTATTCACCATCAAGACAAAATTTATTTCATAATTGGCGATACTCTATATCATCACAATGTAGACTTAGTTTTGCATCAATTCCTAGTCCATGATGAAGTTGAAATGATCTTGAATGATTATCATGCCAGATCATGTGGTTTTAACCTTTATGAAATAGCCACAACCTAGAAAATTCTTCTCTCATGATACTTATGTCCATTCATCTTTAAATATTGCATTCATGTAATCTAGAAGTGTGACCATTGACAATTATTTATTTATGTGTTATCATCATAATTTGTTACACCATGTGGTTTCCATTAACGCCTTCGCAAAGTGGGGGACATACTTTATAATGTGTAATCCTACTTCGGCTAATGGTCACAACTACATTATTGTGTTTTTTCACTACTTCACCAAGTGGGTCGAAGTTATGCCTAATTATTCCAACGATGGTACCACAATGATGATTTTCATATTAAACCATATTGTTGCTAGGTTTGGTGTGACAAGAATGATAATTATTGATCATGTATTGCATTTTCAGAATAAGATGATGATTGAGTTAGCGGCCAATTTAGGGTTTTGGCACGAAAACTCGCCCCTTTACTATTTACAGTATAATTGTCAAGTTGAATCCATGAATACAGTTTTGAAGACCATGATGCAAAGGATGGTGGGTAAGAATAAGACCAACTAGAATGCAATTTTTTTCCTAGAATTATGGTCCTATTGAACCTCAATTAAAATTTCCACCCGTTTTACACCTTTCCAACTCATTCATGGATGGAAGGAAGATATGCCAATTGAATTTGAAATACATTCGTTGAAGCTAGTTGCGGAACTCATTCCCAATACTTATTTAGTGTGGTCCTTATATTGTCAGCCATGTATTACGAAAGGGGGACTATGAATTAGTTGAGTTCAAAGTAAACCCTCCACCTGAGCCTAGCAATGATCTCTATTTGAATAAGTACTATGCATAAGAAACAATGTTGTGTGGTGTTTTTGTAATATGTATTTTTAAAGTTTTGTACTTTAGATCTTTTTTCTTTTGCATTTAGTTCTTTTAGTTGACATGTTTATCATGCTTGGTGCTTTATTTACAGATTTCAACATCCATCCCAGTATATGTAGGTTTGAAAAATGATGCCAACCATAGTACCCGAAACATTGCTTCCATTGCAAAGGTGATTTTGTTTCCCCATAAACCAGATAGTGAGTTCAGGGGGCACATGCCTTGAGCTTGTGTCCAACAACATTGTGGAATATAGTGTGGTCATTGAAATTTTTTCTGAATCTAGTGCTCTCGACATCCATAGGTTAGTTGTGCATTTGTATTCATAGTTAGTTGTATCACAGCTCAATAATGTTTATCACGTGAGAAATCATATGCTTCTTAGGAAGTATTTGAGGTGTGACTTATTGAGTGACAATTTGAGTTGATTACTTATGATCACGTTCCAAAAAATTTAAACATGTTGGTTGATTCATTAGGTAATTATGTATTAGATTGGAATTTGTTGCATTAACAAGAGAATTCATAGAAGCACACGTGTAAAATAATCATGGAAGATCAATAAAAATCATTTAACTAATACTTTGTTCCTCCCTATATCTATACTGGTTTGGGGTTATCCCATATAGTTAGACCACTCCCACTTCTATGTTACACATTATGATTTTTAGTATCATTACATAACCAAAAAAAATAATATTTTTATAAGAAAAAAATGTGATGAATTCAAATATTTTTTTTTTTGCGTGGTCTTCCTTACCTATGTCCCCCATTGTTCTCCAGTAAAAAGTACAAACTTAAGATTATGCCATAATTCTATACTAGGATAATGGTAATTCTCAATGACAACTATCTACTTATTCCACCAGTTTAAAAAATCCTAACGAAAGGTGTTCATGGGTAGGCCACCCCCAAGGTGATCCATGTAGTTTATCCACCACTATATATTGGGATTTGATGGCCCAACAAATAGAGTGGATACACATGGGCACATGCCTAGGACTCACTCTAGGAAGAAAGATATGGGGATCAATCCATAACCCAACTATTGTTTCCTACCAGTCCCACA
Organism: Picea engelmannii; assembly: GCA_009831015.1. NCBI lineage: Eukaryota > Viridiplantae > Streptophyta > Pinopsida > Pinales > Pinaceae > Picea > Picea engelmannii. Next base: position 96,275 of record ML783834.1, read on the forward strand.
CCTAGTCAAATGATCTGTCATGTTGGCCACTAACCCTGTGCACCGTTCATATATAGTGGGCCACAAGAACTCAAGAACAGAGTGAATATGGGCCTATGAGTCCAAGTGACATTATTTCAGTCCAAATAAACAATTGATTGTGAATGGTATGGTAGGAAGGGGTAATTGTTGAACATATTTTATCTGAAGCTAGTTGTTTCTTTTTATCGACCTTGGTTGACAATGCACAACAATGTACTCATCAAAAGTTCCAATAGCACCACCCCTACCACATCCTTTCAATACTACCAACTCTCCTCATCAGGATAGTCTTATCAAGAAGCATATGTCCTTGACATTAAAGTGTAGTATTTCATGTCCCACTCAAAAAACATTATGATCAAGATCCCATAACCCTATGAGCCTTTGCAACAACATGCTCTGGCCCCACATATTTTGACTCTGAAAGAACTTCAAGAGCCCACAGTCTCTCAATGTAGCAAGGGTATTGGAATGATGCAATGAGGCCACATTAGCTACCTCATGCTCTCTTTCCTTTGACTCAATCATGTTGGTTGGCCTTGTGCACTGTAACACCCTGGTTTTGAGCCCTGTGTTAAATAATGTACTTTGTTAATCTATGAAAGGACAGAGTGCCCAAACAATTGAAAGAGGCCAATGCTCCTAGGAAATGTAATTTTTTTGATCATTATTATTAATAAATACATCACTGGCTGCTAGACGGAGAAGGACAAGAGTTATAGGGGGCTATGATTCAACAAGAGAGGGGGCTTGAGGGGATAAGTATTTATTTTGTATTTTATTTACCCATTTTTCTTTTAATGGAGAATAACAATTACATGATCTTCTTGGGGGGAAGGCCAAGTGGTTGCTTAACTCTAAGAAATACATAAACCCATCTTTGGTATATGGTGGGGGTTGCTTCTTATTCCCTCATTCACTCACTCATGGTTCATTGTTAATTGTTCACACCTTTCACCATGTTCTCTCTCCATTCAATATTTCACCCAATCATCTTTCCTGATTAGTGTTTGGCTTGGAAAGGGAAAATTAATTGTCGAAGATCCATGGTTTGGTTGACTATAAATACTGTTGTTGTATTCCATCCATGCATGAAGGCTTGCATCTATGAGATTTTTTGGCCTTTGTTTAATTTTTATCACATCTACGAATCCTAAGAGTCCCAGCATGGAGATTCTTAACCAAATGCACTAGAGCCTTGGAAGGAGATGGATAGCCTATGGGACTGCGTGGTAGATAAGGGGGTCCATTCTCTTGGGTTGTGCAGGATAGGTAGAAGAGAGTTGGTGTACTTTGGATTGTTGCGGGTGCTAAAAATCCTATGAAAGATTGAGTGTTGATTGGTTTGGGAAGCCGAGTGACTCTATTTAACCATCCTTGTGGATTCATAGCCCTGGATCAGGGGCGACATTATTGTTGAGACTTGGAACAAAAGTTTCTATGGTTGGGTGGAACATCCTTGGTCTGCAGCTAGTTGGTGATTCATTTCATTAAAGATAAGTGATCTTTGTTATGTTTTTATTTACTTGTGTATTTGTTCCACTGTGTATTTATTTATCTATGAATTTTGTATCTATAATATGCATACTTGTTGGTTATTGTTGTGCATGACATATCTCTCATTTATTTATGTTGTAGCATGAATCTTAATCTATGCATGTGAATACTTTATGCATATTTATTAATTAAAAGTTAGATAAGAAGTCAAAATTAGTCCAGAGTGGGCTTGAAGTGCTATGCCTGGCCTGTGGGTATTTGGGTACATTAAAAATTGGTATTAGAGCTTCAGGTTGAAACATTGGACTGGTATGGGGAAGAACTATTTGACAAGGTATTATGGTTAAGAATGAATATGTACTTGTAATATTAAATCTCAGGAGAGATAGAGTTGCAAAGATAATGTAGAAGCCAGAGTGTCGTGTAGACAGATATCATTTGCAAAGGATTGTAGAGTCGTGACCATTCCCTTGTGAATTTGGGAGTGATCACCACCGTGGAATCAAGGAGTTCTGGATCATTAGATCAGAAGATGGGTGAAATAGGACCGTCATATAAAGGTGAAACCAAAGGTTGGGAGAGATTAAGTCACAACTGTCAGATCGAACCCGTCGATCGTCAACCTTTGATTGAAGCTAGGAAGGAGATGGAAAACTCTAGAACTTCGTTACTTCTATGATTTTTGGGAGACAATACAAAAGCATGAAAAAGGACGAAGTCGCGAAGTCTCACCAACCGTCCGATCTAATAGGAGGCCCAGGTTAATTCTCATTCGTTATTCAAGGTCCTTCGGTGTTGACCACTTTGAGAAGTTTAACTCTAGGAGAATCAAACCCTTTTAGAACTGCTATAACCCGAAGTCCCGAAGCGTCGAAGTCCCGAAGTCTCATCGATCGATAGATCGAGTTAAGGGATTAATAAGTAATGTTGATTGTCGTATCTAGAATTGGTGGAAGGATAGCGAACTTTCTAAACTTCAGAACTTCTCCACTCCGATGATTACTGGAGAATGAGAAAATCCCTGAAGTGTCGAAGCCCCGAAGTGCCAAAACCACGAAGTGTAAATCCGTCTTCGTGAAATCACGCAGGCTATCAGATCTGGAACATAGATGTGGATTGTCCATTTGATGGATGACACATCGTAGGTCACATGGAATGGCTTCCATGTGGGGACACGTGTCACCTAGATTCAATACCTTTCGAACCTAACCTACTCATTTTTTAGTGACATGTGGCACACATTCCATGGATCCACATCACCATAGGTGACATTAGCATGCCATGTCATCTCTGGGTGCATGGCCTCTAGGGGTTTCCAACGTATCTACTAGAAAAAGTGTTGAAGACTGAAGTCGTGAATTCACACAGACCATCAATCTAAGATCCCTTCGGGACCTTTCTCAAATATTAGATCAAGCAGTGGAAGGATGGCATAAGAACTTCAACAGTTATCACTCTGGGGAAGTGGAATGACTCGAGAGTTGAAATTTTTTGGAGTCTTGGAGCATTGAAGTCCCTAAATGAATAAGGATCATCCATCCCAACGCTTGATTAAGTCAAGGCCATTGGATCAATAGTGGAAGGATAGGGTAATAGTTTCAGCGAGTATCACTCTGAGGGACTTGAGATCATAATTAGGAGTTGTAATATTCCAGAGCCTCGAAGCGTCGAAGTCCCAAATTGATTAACGTTGTCCATACCAACTTCCGATTAAGTCGTGACTGTAGATCTCGTTGAATCCTCCATATGGGGTGGAACCGTACATTCGGTGGGAGATAAAATATCGAACATCCAATCTACTAAGTAGATTTATTGCAAGGGATTCGACGAAGTTTATCTATGGGAGAAGTTGGAGATTGAAAAGGGAGAATAGCCGAAGGCCAAAGTCTGGAGGACTTGGTCCCAATGTTGGTCTCATGAAAAGGTAACCGGGGTCAATTCGAGAAAAAAAAGGATTTGGAAGTAACCAATCCCTCAGACAATGTGTTTGAGAAAGATCTTGTGTAGAAGAATACAGAAAAAGGCGCTAAAGAGTGAATAAGCCCGTGGTTTCAAGCCATGGTCACATGGAAATTGGTTTGAAGGAAGCGCCTTTGCATAATTCAAATTTTGTAATAGCAAAAGGATAACATGGAAGTGTTATGATATGGAGAATGATAATATATTCTTCATGAATTGAGAAGAAAAAGGACCTGTAGCATTGTTTGGAAAAAAAATTTTAATATGCATAATTATAACAAAATGGTAGCTTGCACATTTTGCAGAATTAGGGGGTGTAAACACATCAGTTCAGAATGCATATAAAAGAACTGGAAGAAAGAGAGGGAGATTTAATCCATGATAAAGAGGCCAAAGGTCATAATATCAATGTTGTTAATGCAGAGACATAATCTAATGGACACCAGGCCAGAGGGGAGAAAGAAACATTGATAGAAACTGTGAGAAGCCTAAAAATATAAGTGCAGAGTTAAAAAGCAGACAATGACAGACTGATAAGAAAACAAAATCAGATAAATTCTCAAGTGATGCAAAGCTTAAATAAATTGCAGAGGAAAACAAAGAATGGATCAAACTCGAAACAGGAAGATGAGGGAAGATGTCATGAAAGAAGAAATGATCGTAGAAGAAATGGTTATTCAAGAAGTGCTATCAGAACTCATAGACATCACTCACCTCCCTATTCAAAAAATACATTTTATGCATCTAAAGATTCCATAAGTAGTCCAGAGGTGTCTCCTGTTAGGCACCGAAGAAGAAGACATGAATTGGACAGTTTGCAAGGAGAGTTGAGGAAGATTAATACACCATCCTTTGATGGTGAAAGAGAAAGGGAATATGATGTGAGGCATGGTTGCTTCGACTCGGGAGTTATTTTCGATTGCATAACTAATATTCAAACCTATAACCTGGAAGTCCACATACCATTTACATGGGAAAGTTTTTATGTGGTGGGCTCAACTAAAGCAAGGTGAGTACATTAATGCGAGTAGGATCACTTGGAAGAAGTTTGAGAAATATTTTCAGAAGGAGTACCTTTGAGAGCACTTCTATGAAAAGAAAATGCAGGAGTTATTTAAAATCAGGTTGAGAAGCATGGCCATGGCAGAGTATGAAAATAAGTTTGTTGGGATGCTAAAGTATGTGGGGTTTATAAAATATGAGAAGGTGAATATACAAAGTTTTTTAAGTGGATTTCCATCCTTTTATAAAGAGAATATTCAATATGACAAACCCAAGACTTTGACTGAGACCATCAGGAAGGATAAGTACCTATATGAGCAAGGCAAGGGTAGAGAATCCATGCAGAAATATTGGAAGGATAAGAAGAAGGATAAATTTGATCAGAGAAAGAAATAACTCAAACCTCCTTTCAATAGAAATATCCCAAATAAAAATCATCAAGACTAGTATGCTAAGGATGAATCCAAGAGAGAATACTCCTTGGGAAAAAAGGGAAGACCACCAATCCAATGTTGGGGATGCAAAGAAGATCATTTGTACAAGGATTGACCTCACAAAAAGGACAAAGTGAAGACCATGCACAACATCCAAGAGCCTACAATAGTAGAAGACATGGGAAGAATTTATGCAGCCTTAGATGATCGACAAGCAGAGTACCAATACAATATGATCGAGGTGGAAGGTAAGATCATTAATCAACCTGTTTCTATTTTAATTGATTCAGGAGAAAGTCATTGTTACATTGATCCTAAAATAGTGGATATATTACGTCTGGAGAAAATTAATCTTGAAAAATCAAGTTTGGTTCAGCTAGCCACTGGAACCAAAAGGAGAATCCATGATATGGTCATAGGTTGTTCCATAATTCTTAATGGTGTGAATACTAATGTTGATCTAAATATTATACCATTTGGATCTTGTGATATTCTAATTGGGATGAATTGGTTGGACAAGCATCATGTTGTCCTAGATTGTCATAACAAGGCATTTACATGTCTTGATGAAGAAGGAAAACATAGCACTGTGAAAGGAGTTCCAAGACCCATCTCTATAAGGGAGATTTAATTCTTACAGCTGAATAGATGTTTCAGAAAAGGATGTCAATTGTATGCAGCCCATGTGGAGGAGCCAGAAAAGAAAAAGGGGACAATCCTTGAATAATTCTCAGTACTTCAATAATTTGAAGATGTATTCCAAGAAATACCAGGGTTTCCACCAAAGAGGGAGATATATTTCTCTATTGATTTAGTGCCAGGATCTTCCCTGGTATCAAAAACACCTTACAGAATAAGTACACCATAATTAAAAGAATTACAAATGAATTTGGAATAATTGTTGAAGAAAGGGTACATACGTCCAAGTGTTTCACCTTGGGGAGCACCAATACTCTTTGTCAAAAAGAAGGATGGACCTTTGAGGCTGTGCATTGACTTTTGACAACTGAATAAATCCACTATAAAGAAAAAGTACCCTTTACCCAGATTTGATGACCTCTTTGATCATATAAGAGGGGAAAATATATTTTCAAAGATAGACTTGAGATCAGGGTACCATCAGGTAAGAATCAAGGAAGAAAACATCCATCAGACAACCTTTAGAACTAGGTATGGGAATTATGAATTTGTAGTGGTGCCATTTGGACTATCCAATGCACCAGTTGTCTTTATGTGCTTAATGAATGGCATATTCAAAAATTGCTTGGATAAGTTTTTCATAGTATTCCTGGACGATATACTTGTATATTTTAGGTTAGAGGAAGAGCATGAACATCACCTAATATTGGTATTGCAAGTGTTGAGGGAACATTAGTTGTATGCCAATATTAGTAAGTGTTCTTCTTACCAAGAACAGATCCATTACTTGGGACACATTATTTCAGAACAAGGTATAGCAGTGGATTCAGAGAAGATTGAAGCCATTAGAGGATGTCCAACACCTAAGAATGTTTTGGAAGTCAAACCTTTTATGGGTTTAGCTGGTTACTATAGAATATTTATAGCATGGTTCTCTAAGATTTCTCATCCCATCACTTCTTTGCAAAATAAGGGAATTAAATTTGAATGGACAACATAGTGTGAAGAGAACTTTAATCTGCTGAAAGAGTTACTTACTAGTGCTCCTATTTTAAATATTGTTGACCCAAATGAAATTTTTTTGGTATGTACAGATGCATGCAATGAAGGACTTGGTGGAGTCCTCACTCAAAATGGATATGTCATTGGTTATGAGTCCATAAATCTTAAAGAACATGAGAGGAACTATTCCACGCATGACTTGGAACTTGCTTCCATTGTTCACGCATTGAAGATGTGGAGGCATTATCTCATGGGGAATATATTTGAATTAAGAACATACCACAATGGTCTGAAATATATTTTTGAACAACCAACTTTGAATTCCAGGAAAACAAGATGGCTGGAATTTTTAAGTGAATATGATTTTAACATCAATCATATCAAAGGAAAATAAAAGAAAGTTGTTGATGAACTTAGTAGAAGAGTACATCTCATGCATGCTACAGTTGTTAGTATGCGTCAGTCATATTTAAAGAGTAGAACTTAGATTTTTTGGTCACAGATCAACATTACCTACAAGTAAAAGAAAGATTACAGTAGGAAAATGTATAATATAAAATTAAAGAATATGAGATGAAGGAAGATGGATTACTTATGCATAAAAATAGAATTTATGTTCCTAGTTCCGAAGAACTTAGGAATTTGGTATTAACAGAAATGCATAATGTTCCATATGTCGGACATCTTTGTTACCAAAAAACAATTGCAGTAGTAAGAATCCAATTATTTTGACCAAGAATGAAAGAATATGTTGTTGATTACATTGCCAGATGTATGGAATTTCAGAGAGTGAAGGTTGAGCATAGACACCCAATGGGTTTGCTACAACCATTACCAATTCCAGAGAAGAAGTGGGAAGTGGTAACCATTGATTTTATAACTAAATTTCCTAGGACAACAAGACACCATGATTCAATCATGGTCGTGGTTGATAAAATGACAAAGGATGCTCATTTTGTTTCGGTAAAGATGACTCATACAACAACTAATATTGCAGAAATTTACATGAGGGATATTGCTAGGTTGCATGGGATACCTAAGACAATTGTCTCAGATAGAGATACAAAGTTTACTTCAAATTTCTTGAGGGGATTGTTTAAAGGATTTGGTACAAATATGAACTTTATCACAACATGCCATCCACAGTCAGATGGATAGACATAGAGAGTCAACCGAGTAATTGAAGACATGTTGATAATGTATGTGATGGATAAGCCATATAAGTGGGAAGATTACTTGCACTTGGTTGAGTTTGTCTATAATAATGGGTATCAAGCTTAATTGAAAATTAGCCCATTTGAAGCATTGTATGGTAGGAAATTCAATACTCCAGTGAGTTGGGACAACCCAACAGACAGAGTGGTACTTGGGCCAGAATTGCTCAAGGATATGGAAGACCAGATGGTTAGAATTAAGAAACATTATAAGGCAACTCAAGATAGACTAAAAATTTATCCAGATAAGAACAAGACAACAAAAGAATTTAAAGTGGGGGAGCATGTGCTTTTAAAAGTGAAGCCCAAGAATAACTCTTTGAAGTTGGGTAGTTGTACAAAGCTAGCAGCCAGATTCTGTGGTCCATTTGAGATATTGGACAGAATAGGGCCAGTTGCATACATGTTTTTTTCTTGCTTCCATGAATGTCCATAATGTATTGAATGTCTCTTTGATAAAAAAAATATGTACATGATCCTAACCATGTTATTGATTGGCATCTGATTCTGGTAGAGACAAAGGGAGACTTTCATGTCCAACCAATGTGAATATTCTACAAAAAATTCAAAATGCTCTAGAATCGAGTTATAGAGCTAGTAAAATTCCAATGGACCTACTACGGTCCTGAAGATTCTACTTGGGAGCATGAAGATGAGATGCGGGCAAAGTACCTGCAACTTTTTGAATAAATTTTGAAAAATTGTTTTATGTTTTGTATATGGACTAAGGATAGTGCCAAAATAAGGGGGAGGGGATTTAACACACCGATTTTGAGCCCCATATTAAATAATGTATTTTTTTTAATCTATGAAAGGCCAGAGTGCCCAAACAATTGAAAGAGGCCACTATGCCTAGGAAATGTAATTTTTTTTTATTAATAAATACATCATTGGCTATTAGACGGACAAGGAAAAGAGTTATAGGGGGCTATGATTCCACAAGAGAGACGATTGTTGGATTACTGATAGGGGGGGTGAATCAGTAATATAGAAATTTAATTGTTTTTAACCATATAATGCAAGTGTTATATCAATGTAGCATTGTCATCCAATAATTGCAGAGTAAATGAACAATGAACAAATGAGCAATCATACACATACACAATACACCAGTGTTTTTATGTGGAGACCCAAAGCGGTAGAAAACCACAGAATGATTTTTCTTATATGTATTTAAATATTACATTCATTGGAATCACCAACTTTCTTTGGTTTCCAACTGCAACTGGAAGGAGGCTCCAACCCCCTAGTTTCTCAGGCTACAACCTGAGGGAAGATTCAACTCCCCAATTCTATGGATACAACCAGAAGGAGGCAACAACCCCCTATGTTCTTCATCTACAACCGAAAGGTGGCTACAACCACCTATCCTTTCCCCGTCCAACTGCCCTGATGTAGAAGTAGAATGATGGAACCATTGTCACACTAACACTGTGAGATATACCACTACAACAACATGTACCATTGACCTGCAACCAACCAACCTGTAACAACCTGCACCAAACAACCTGTATCAACCTGTACCATAAACAAGTGCATCAACCATGCACCAACCTATACCTCAACCTGTACCATCAACAAGTGCATCAACCATGCACCAAATATGTACCAATAATGCATCAAATAAAAATAAAATACGACTCATCAATATGTACCAACATCATCAACTATACACCTCATGTATGTGTCAACTCATCAACTACTTGTCTGAACCATGTACCCAATATGTACCTCAAACAAAATCCCTCATCAATTTCATCATCCAAATCTGATTTGTAACTCTGTAATAGACCTAGTGTATATGATCACATACCTACAAACCTTCCTTAACTTTAACAACAAGAGACTATCATTTTCATCAAACTTTACTTTAGTCTCACATGACTAATTTTGGATTAGTCAACAACCCTAACTTGCAATAATAATAACTATGTAATTGTAATGAATAAAGATCTGAAAATAGTACAGAATGTTCTTCGGTGTATTTTATGGAATTCCTCTAGGTTTCACTACTTGGATCCTCTCAGAAAAGGAGTTACAGAAAAAATGGCATACCTTATTGAATTCTGGCTTATTCTAGAGAGAGAACTTGTAGAGCATTCCCCGCATAGAATATTTGTTGTATGGGTCTGAAAATTGTATACATAATACTAAAGAATGTACTCTAACCAATACATTTGGTCTTACTGAATTTGGATTTGATATGAAGAAGTTATGACATTTTTACCCGAAACACCTATTTTAGACTAGTTTCAGGACTAGCCACAAACCTTATTTTCCACAGAGTGTAACTCCAAAAATACAACGACCCACAAGATGAAATTTTTATCACATCTACTTGGATATTTTTCCTCAACGACCTTCCAATTTCACGGTCTGAATCATTCTAGAAAAAAATTTATTGTGAAAATGGTGATAACATACCTTAGAAGGCATCATCAAAAGAATTTATCCTCCCTTGAATTTCGACCTTCTTTACTTCACCTTCCCTCTGAAATTTGACTTAGATATCCTTTGGTTACCTCAGTCACTTGTAGATATTCAATATGCTCAAGTGTAATTAAAATGAGAGTCTTACCTCTTATTTATACTTTCATGTACATTCCTCAATAGGTTACCTTCTAACCATCTTAACCCACTTTCCTTACTTTAGGGATAACCCACTTCTAACCACTTGTCCACTTAGTAATTTCTCCAAATTTATTATTTAAATAATTTATTTTGTATCCAATTTGACTTATAGTACACTCATCACTTCACTTTATTATTTAAATTACGTTCTAACCATCTTAACCCACTTTCCTTATTTTAGGGCTAACCCACTTCTAACCACTTGTCCACTTAGTAATTTCTCCATTAACTTTATTATTTAAATCATTTATTTTGTATCCACTTTGACTTATAGTACACTCATCACTTCACTTTATTATTTAAATAATTTCTTATTTGCAACCACTTCCTGTGAGAGCTTGAGTGCTAACCGGTTTGGGAAGCCGAGTGACACTCTAGAACCATTCTTGTGGATTTAGAGCCCTTGCTCGGGGGTGACATTGTTGTTGTGACTTGGAATAACAATTTCTACGGTTGGGTGGAACGTCCTTGGTTTGCATCTAGTTGGTGATTTGTTTCATTAAAGATAAGTGATCTCTATTATGGTTTTATTTACTTGTGTATTTATTCTGTTGTGTATTTATTTATCTATGAATTCTGTATCTATAATATGCATGCTTGTTGGTTATTATTGTGCATTACATATGTCTCATTTATTTATGTTGTAGCATGAATCTTGATCTATGCATGTGAATACTCCATGCATATTTATTAATTAAAAGTTATATCAGAAGTCAAAATTAGTCCAGAGCGGGCTTGAAGTGGCATGCCCAGCCTGTGGGTGGTTGGGTACATTGCATGCACATTCAAGAAAATTTTGTGGATCAATTATCAATAACATTTTTTTAGAAAAATTGTTCATTTTTTCCTATTTTATGTTGGATCATGGCTATTCCTTGGGATAGATTTGGTTGGCCATGGGTTTTCTACATAATATTCGTGGCTAAGGCCTTCTGACAGTGACTATTGTGTTTCGAACCTATGGTTGCACACTTGCATCCCAAATGTAGATAAACACCCCATCATTTTTCAAGTACATAAAAAAATGAACGTATAGAAATATAGAGAAAGAGTTGAGGGCCTACCTAGTCCATATAGAATGCAAATCCATCAGTTGAATATCCCATAATCTTCCATGGAGGTTTTGAGGAAAAAGTAATTTTTTAATAGAGGTAAATTTGGACAAGGTAAAATGGTAAAAATTAGATCATTGTTGATATATAGACCAATGTTTGACCTTTTTGTATTATAGACAATTTTGTTTCTAGTTTGTTCTTTGAAATTGTTTTATGAGATTTATATTGGATTATTTAACTTATGGATTAGTGTTATTGATCATTTATACACGATTTGGGAAACAAATTTTTGGTACTATCATATGGTGATATTCAATGAACTTTGAGGTAAATGTTTCAATTTGTCATATAATGTTAGGTTTCTTAGTTGCAATCTGATCTTGGATTTTTAACCAAACCTTGTGTTAACATTATGCCTTAGGTACGATCCCATCAAGTTGTGATGTTTCCCTTTCTTATCTGTTGTGGGTTGTAACTTGTTCAATAGTGCCTACCCTCCATGTTTTCTCTATTTAGCACTCATTTTTTCATTCAGAACCCATGCTAAGTTTTTATTCATAGGCCTTAGAACCCATATTTAGTATTTTCATGATTTAATATTTGGTACCTCATGCTTCTCTCTTATATTTTTATGGCCATGTCCTAAATGGGTTCCCGTTATTCTTTTGTTGCTTTATGGTTTCACTTGCTTCTTGTTTCTAATGTATTTTTTCATACTGCTACGATGTTATTCAGTTCATTATTCTTATCACCATTATAGTCATTTTTTGACCTTTCATCATGTGCATATATTTCCTTTGTTTTGTGACTTTTAACCTTGGTGTAAACATTCATAAGTGGATACAACTTTCCCCACACCATGTTTTCATTTTCTTTACATAGGTCTGTTCCATGCACTTGGAATGTAGTTTCATGCTATTGAGCCACTCATTTGATCCAATATAGCACAATTTTATATTTTTTTTGCACATTCCAAAACATTGAAAAGACAAAGAAATTTTAAAAACATAAAAATAAAAACGAGGAAATAATTTTGATCTTTGTTTGATTCAACTTAAATGGAAGCCAACAATCATTGTCACCCTTGAACATGGCACATGTTTGCATCATTGTCTTACAATTGGGATTTAGTATTTCCTTAGGAGTTCTGCCATGATTTTTAGTTTTTAATCCTCCTATTTGTTATTGTTCTAGTCACTATGCATACTGCTTCAATGCCTCCAACATAGTTTATTTATATCATTGGTCCTTTTGGTGTTAGTGCCACTCAATTCCTCATTCAATCGTGCCATATGTTTAAGGGAATTTTGAGCATGAGTTGGTTGTTCTGTAGTATTTTTTACCATTAATGTTGGCCTTCCCTGTGTTAGCATGTCTAGGTGTTTTAGAATTTATTCATAAAAAAATTTAGTTCTTGTTTCATGTCAATTGATAAGGGATACCTTATTTCCCTCATTTTGATGTATCTCTTCTTATCAATTCTAGATTATCATCTAGGAAGATGATCTAGAAACCTTGGTAATACATTGAGACTTGTAGACTCAATGGTAGGTTTTCTCATGATTTACAGTGGATTTACATCATTGACTTGTAATACCCCAGTTTTGAGTTTCCATATTAATAATGTATTTTGTTACTTTATGAAAGGCCAGAGCACCCAAACAATTAAAAGTGGTTGGAGTGCCTAGGAAAATGTAATGTTGTGATCATTATTAATAATAAAATACATCGTTGGCTGCTAGATGGACAACGACAAGAGTTATAGGGGTTTGTGATTCCATGAGAGAGGGAGCTTAAGGGGATAAGTATTTTATTATATTTATTTACCCATAATTGCTTTAATGGAGAGAAGTAGTTACATAAGATTCTTGGGGAAGGCCATATGGTTCTTGATTTCCAAGAAAATATATAAACCCATCTTGTGGGTTGTTTGGGGGTTCTTCTCCATTCACACTTTCACTCTTTCATTCATTGTTGCTTATTTTATCATTCTTCATTCATTTTTGTTCTGGGATTGGGACATGGGGGTGAATTGCTGAGGAAGAAGCCATTATTTTCTGGATGTAGTAATTGCCAGTGTATTCCATCCATGAATTAATGCATGCATGCCTGAGATGCATTGATGTGTGCTAGGCTTTGTTCATAGTTGTGAATCCTGAGAGTCCCAACATGGATATTCTTGGTTGGATGCATTGAAGCCCTAGAAGGAGGTGGACAACCTGAGGGACTATGTGGAAGATAAGGGAGTCCATTCTCTTAGGTTGTGTAGGTTGGAGAGAGGAGAGTTGGTGTACTTTGGATTGTTGTGTGTTGAGAAACTTGTGAGAGATTGAGTTCTTATTGGTTTGGGAAGTTGAGTGACACTCTGGAACCGTCCTTGTGGATTCATAGCCCCGGTTCGGGGGTGACTTGTTGTTGATACTTGGAATAGAAGCATATATGGTTGGGGGTAATGTATTTGGTCTGTATCCAATTGTCAATTCATCTTGTTAAAGATAAGTTCTCTATGTCATGTGCTTCTATGCTTGTATATTTATTTATTATGTGTATTAATTAATATCTCTTAGATGTGTATGTTTAATGTGTCTGCTTGCTGGTTATTGTTGTGCATGGAATGTTTAAAAATTATTCTATGTTGTAGCATTAATATTGATTATTGCATGTGTTGTTATGGAATTCTTTCATGCTTCCTTATTAATTAGATGTTATCATAATTTCGAAATCAGTTTTGAAGTGCATTTTTGGAAGTAGTGTGGCCAACCTGTGGGTGGTTGGGTATGTTACAGATTGGTACCAGAGCTTCTGGTTCAAACATTGGACTGGTAAGGGAAAAAAAGAGTGCAAATTTGAGAAATTTGTTGTTATAGACTTTGATTTGAGCGAAATTTGGGAAAAATGGAAATATTAGAGAGAAATATCCCCTGAATCATGGGAAATTTCAAGTTTTAAATAATTTAGAATTGTCTGGGAAGTTAATGGATTCGATATGTAGAGTTGCAAAGCCGAATTTGATTTGAAAGGGAGAAAAAATCATATTTTTAATTGTTGTTGTAGCACAATGAAGATTTCATAGAATCAATGACTGAGATCGTGCTCGATCTCGAGATCAACAACCTATATTTTCCCTAGAAAAATTTAAAAATCAATAATGTTTCAAAGTTTGACAAATTTATGAGATCAATGGTTCATATTCATTTTTGGTCATTTGGGAAGTCGGATAAAATCAACAGTTGATATCATCTTGGCTGGGAGATCAACGACCCAGATTCACCTGGGTTTTGGCCAAAATTTCCTAAGTGTTGAAAATCGACATCTGAGATCTTCGATGGCCAATGGATTGGGGATTGACGAGTTTGGAGAAGTGTTGAATTTTAGCCAAATGACATCTGAGATCATCGATGGACGATGGTTTGGGGATCAACGAGTTTGTTGAAGTGTTGAAGTTCGACCAAATGACATCTGAGATCTTCGATGAGTGATGGATCGGGTATCGACGAGTTTGGAGAAATGTTGAATTTAAACCAAAGTAAATTTCAGATCATCGATGGTAGATGGATCAAGGATCGACGAGTTTAGTGCAAAGTTCATATTCTTCCAAGAGAAATTGTCGATGGTCGATGGAGAAAAGAGGGTGATGATGTGTCATGCCACATCATCATCCATGTGTCATTCCATTTTATCATTCAAATGTCATTCGAAGTCATCCTAGTTGATGCATAAATATTATGTGTCATTCCATGTCAGCATCCACGTATCATGCCAAGTCAACATAGTTTCCATGTCAACCAATAGAGAGGGTCGATAGCTGACAATGTGGTCGGTCGAATTGAGGAAATGCTTTCGATAATCATTAGGGATCATTGATTGTTGATGGATCAATGATCTGGCATCGACTGAATTTGTTGGTAGTTTCATTTTCCAATGAATATCATCGATGGTCGACGATTGATAGTCGGGTCACCCGGTTTGGAGTTGCGTGCAAATAGGTCGTCAAGGAGTTGGGTTGATGGACGACGGTTGGGTCGGAAGTTTGGGGAAAGTATTATGTGTGCCAAAGGATAACATTGGTTTTTAATGGCCAATGGAACACATATCAATGTTCTATATTGTTTCTGACTTGAGATCGACGATGCAGATTGCACTTAGGAAAAATTGTTCCACATTTTCAAAAAAAAAAACTAGATCCATTTTCTTATGTTGGCCATAACTGGAGAAAATTAAGTCATATTGGTATGAAACTTATGGGTTTTTTACGTACACAAGAGACATACAAAATTTTCATAGAGGGCCATTGTCCATTTTTGCTTGGATTTGTCAGAAATTTCAAAATAGTGGTTTTTAAAGATCCAGGTCCAGAACATTGGCAGAGGTCTAGATTAAGATAAAAATCTTGGGGAGAGTCCAGAAAATACATGCATAGATAAACCATGATGGAACTAAATAAAACCTAATCATATTGGAATGGGGATGCTGAAATAGGCCAAAACCCATTATTTCTGACCTCTTTTCAAGGATTTTTTAGATTTTCAAAACAAAAAAGTGGCCCTAGATCAAAAATGGAAAATTTTATTTTCTATACTTTTTATATACTCATGTATACAAACAAATTTGGTTTATTGAAATTTTTCCATAAGTGAATAGATTGTGAGATAGCCAGTTTTGCTAAAAATTCCAAGTCTGGAAAAAGGGGTGAAAAAGGACAAAGTTGCAGAGTCAAGATACTTGTAGTTTTTTTTATTTCTTTATCAAATTGAAAATTTGAGGGTTGATATGGATTCCTTGTCACTATTATTACATATTTCTCATACAAAAATTTGTATATTTCCTGACATATTTTCTTCTATAGTTGATAGAAGTTGACATTTCAATAAAATTGCACCAGTGGAGAAAATGCACAAAAAGGAGGAAAGTAGTTTTTTCAGGAAGCCATAAATTTCATCTCAAAGATCAGAATGAGGCATGAGTATAGTCATTGGAAATATATTTTAGGGGATAATAATATTGAATTATTATAATTTGGAGAATGATGATATAATTCTTCATGAATTGAGCAGAAAAAGGGACTTGTAGCATTATTTGACAATTTTTTTATAATATGCATAATTGTTGGCACAGTGGCAGACCCAGGGTTCAAATCTAATAGTGCACCAACAAACCCTAACTACTGTCCCTTTTGGAAACACCTGTGAAGCAGATGAAGTCTCACCTGAAGTAGCAATAGGGGGTTGCAGGACACATGTGTCTACAACCAGAGGAAATGCAAAGTGATTCCAAAACAACAATGCAACATAACCTAGAGGTTCTTTCACAATCCTATGCTTACTTCATGAAGTTAGTTATAACTCTTATATTTAATAGGGAATACTACAATGAAATAACAATATAACAAATATCAAATAAAACAACATCAACCACAAAGAACAACAAGATTTCCGTGGTTCACCCTCTCCCTAGGGCTATGTCCACAGAACTGTGTTTCTTGATATATTAGATGAAAACATACAGTTCTATATTCACACTTAGTTTTAGAACTTTCTCTCTCTCTTTCTCTTTCTCTCCCCTCCCTATGCACCCAACTACAAGGTTGATCTTTTCACCCAACTAAAGATCCAGAATACAAAACACTTCTATCTCTGAATATTGCTTACTACCAACAAAACCAATGACGAACTCCCTCAACTCTTATAGAACTTTTTTATACATTTCATGACTCTTATATGACCTTATACTTAAGCCTATGTGTCAAAACCCTAGGTACCAAAACCCTAGGTCCACATAACTCGCCTTTTCAGGACTTCGCTGACTTGTTCTTCCTTCTTCTCCACGAGGTGCTCCAAAGAACCCATTGGTGTCTTCTTCTGCTTGCTAACTTGTCCACGATCCATCTTCCTTGCTTCTTTTTCTTCCTAGATTTCCTCTTCCAATGAATTTCTTTCCTTTACTTCGCTCCTTCTTTTCTGCTTCTCTAACCACTTCAACCTTTCCTTGGTTTGTGTGCCTTCCGTGCACTTCGTACTTTTTCTTTCTTATTCCTTAAACTTTGTTGTCTTCCTTAATACATAACCAAGGGCCAACAAGCCCCCAACATTCACTTGTGACTCATCCTGAGTCACTGCAGGGTTGAACCTTATGTATTACTTTGACTACAGACTGCGTAGAGCAGCTTGTGATTTTTTCTTTGTCCCTCCCTATCATGTGCAAACTATCTCTTCTATGTATGTTACCCAGTTTCAACTGCACCTAGTACCTAGACCCTTCTTCCTTTACTTTTACTGAGAGTTGTGAGGCAGATGGTTTTCATAATACAATTCCAACCGGCTCCCATTTACTAAACCATCCTTCCATTCTCCATTAAGGGTCTTCAACTGCGCAAATCCTCCTTCTATGACATGGGAGACCTCAAATGGTCTAAGCCAATGTGTCCTGAACTTCTCTGGATGCTTCATGAACTTGTTGTTGTACAAAAGTACCAAATCTTCTTGTTTAAATGCTTTGTTCTTGATATGTCTGTCATGGTAGGCCTTTTCTCATTCTTTTTGTACTTGCTGATGAAATCCTGTAATAAACCTATCTTCCTCTAATTCTACCAACTGTGTGAGCCTGTCTTGAACAACACCAATGTCATCCATACCTGTAAATGATGCAATTCTTAAACTGGGAACTAAATATTCCATAGGTACTACTGCTTCTAGCCCATAAACTAACTTAAAGGGGTTATGAGTAGTTAACTTTTTGCAAGTAGTTCTATATCCCATAACACTGCTGGAATTCTAAAATCCCAATCCTCTTTATTAACACTGCAAATCTTATTCAGTGTTGTCTCCAAGATCTTATTGAAGGCTTCGACTGTACCATTTGCCTGTGGGTGGTATGGAGTTCTCTTCTGATGGTGAACTTCGAATTCCTGAGTCAAGGCTTCAATAGTTTTGTTGATGAAGTGTGTACCTTGATCACTCATAAGGATCTCCGGGAATCCAAACCTGGTTATGATATCATCAAAGATAAATTGAATAGTCGTAGTTGCACTACAGTCCTTAACTTCTCTTTCTTCTGCACATCTGGTCAAATACTTTGTAGCAGTGATAATGTACCGATCTCCTGTGCACTTTCTTGATGGGTTAATGGGTCCTACAAAGTCAATATCCCATTTCTAAAATGCTTGCAAAGTTAACTTAGGTGCTAAAGGAATATCATCCCTTATAGAAGGTTTCCCTAGTCTTTGACATACATTGCAGGCTCTTTAGTATTCCTTAGCATCCTTATGTAAAGTAGGCCACCAGAGGCCATCTCTGAGAACCTTCTATGTTGTTTCTTATCCTACATAATGTCCTCCTTCAATGACTTCATGTGCTTCTGCAAGAATCAATGGTCTTTCTGCCTCTATAACACATCTCCTCAAGATCTCATCTGGTCCCATCTTATATAATTGTCCATCTATAAGTTGAAAGCATGCACCGTGGACTACCAATTGTTTCTTTTGAATAATAGTATACTCGTGAGGTGCCATTCCTGTGGACAAAAACTGAACTATCTTGGCGAAGTGATCATCGACTTTTCTGACGGCCAACAATTGTGCATTTGGTAGTGTATCCTCCAGACTGGTAGGTTCCTCACCATGTTCTAACCTAGATAAGTGATCATGTCCTTTATTCATTCTTTCTGGCTTGACCACAATCTCAAATTAATACTCCTAAAATAATAGTAGCCATCTGCATATTCTTCCCCCCAACACTGGTTTGTTGACTAAGTACTTCAATGCAGAATGATCAGTGAACATCTTAAAATGTCTTCCCAACAAATAGTGTCTAAACTTATGTAGCGCATATACCATAGCTGAGCCTTCTCTTTCATTGGTAGTATAATTCTTTTCAACTTTATAAATATTCCTGATAGCAAAGGCTATAGGGTGGTTGATATCTCCCGCTGGAAAAAAAAAAATAGGCGCAGTGACCATTTTCTTCTTTAGTTTGTCGAAGCTCTGTTGGCATTCCTCTGTCCATTGAAACGTACTATATTTCTATAATAGCTTCTCCATTGGTGTTGTTATCTGTGCATATCCCTTAATAAACTTTTTGTAATATCCAGTGTGTCCCAATGCAGTGTGCATCTGTCTAACTGAAGTAGGAGGAGGTATATCAACAATGATAGCAATCTTGGAAGGATCTACCAACAACCCCTGCTTACACACAATGTTTCCTAACAACACTCCAAATGGTGAAAATAAGATACACTTATTTAGATTCAGGGAAATATGATATTTCCTTCACTTATCTAACATTAATATTAGACATTCAATATGATCATTCAGTAGACTAAAAATAGTCCAGTCATCAAAGTATGCTGCCAAAAACTTCTATAAAAAGTCCTTAAATGCTTCGACCACCACCCTGGAAAACATGGTTGGTGCATTCTTCAAGCCAAAAGGCATCACAGTGTACTGAAAAGAACCCCATTCTGTTGCAAATCTCATCTTATGTTGGTCTTCCTTAGCAATTCTGATCTAGTGATAGCTTGAAAATCCATCTGTGAATGAATAAACCTCCTTTCCTCCTACATTATCTAGAACCTAATTAGTAAAAGGTGTAGGAAATGCATCATGTAAACATGCATCATTCAGTTTCCTTAGATCTACACAAATTCAGATTTCTCCTGACTTCTTATCCTGGACCACCATAGGGATGATCCATTCAGATTCTTCAATTGGTTCTATGATTCCTTCTTCCAACATTCTATCTACTTCAATCCTAATTTTTTGCTTATACTTGGGATTCAGTCTGTAAGGTCTCTGCTTGATAGGTCTTGCATCCTATCTCAAAGGGATCTTCATTTATCCCATGGGCCCTTTAATGTCCTTCATGTCTGTGAACTTGGTTGGAAACAAGTCCTGATACTCATGCAATAGTTTTGTAATCTTACTAATAGTGGCATCATCCCAATAGTCTCCAACATTTGCTAACTTAAGTTCTTGATATGTTCCAATATTAACCTTATTAATATTAATAGGTTTCCCAACAAAAGGTAATTCAATCCTTGGCCCTTCTATGTCTCTATGTTCTTCAGTTTCTGAAATGTTTACATCCCTCGGGTCATCATCCTCATCGGCATTAATATTATAGCAATCCTGTCACTGCTGAAGAGGTGCACTCCATTCATATTTTTCTTGGTCAAGAGGGGGGTTAGGTTCCTCCTCAAAGACCATTTGTCTTATGATTTGTAAATCCTAATCTACTGTGGGGTACTGACTTTCAAATAGGAACATAGCTATAAAGTTTTGGGTCATAACATACCAATACGTAGTGACGAAGCACAATTCTTCTTGAAGATACCAGTTGATAGGGGTCGTATCTAAGGTGTTAATGAACTTATGTACCTACTGTTCCTTGGGAATTATGCTCCAGGCTTCCTCATAACTTCGCACATGGTCCTTAGGAAAAATTTGACCCGTGTATCGAACTTTGCAACCTTCATATTGATCTGAAAAGTGCACTATCAATAAGGTGTGACATTTTACCCACTTCGCAATGTTCTTCTTGTGTGTTCTCCACCATCTAGCTGGTGTTTCTTTCAAGGCTTCATCTAGTGCCAACATCCTCTGTTGTACTGGTACAATTCTCTCAAATTTAGCTAGAAATGTCTCTAAATGATTCAAGCCATCAAATGTAGGAAGATTACTTACTTATGTGCCAATTCAATGAACTTCCTTGGTCAATCTGGCACACCTCCGTGTAGAGACTTCATACATTCTGTTCTACCAATTTTCCAATGCTTATTTTGAATCTGATGAGCATGCACTTTCACTTCCCCGGTTTATATTTCCATCTGATGTGGGATTAATGTAATCTTGTTGTCCTGTTGTTAGTTTATAGATGTTCTCTATCTCATAGGCATGGTCTTCTTCTCTTATAGGTTATGTGTATCTGTGACCTTCATAAGGATCAAGAGGTGAAATGAACTTAAGGCCATTAACCTCGAATGCCATTCTTCTCCTTTTTATGTCAACAAAAGTCATATTGTTGAAATCCCAATCAATTCCTAACAGTGCAGGATAGGGACAACTATCATCAACAAACTCAATCACTTTGAAATCTGCAAAATTCCTTACTCTGTCGATGTCCATGGGGACATGCTCTAATATTCCAAAGGGGCTCATTGCCTGCTGGTTAGCCATCCTGAGCCTAATAGGAGATTAAATCAGTCTAGGTTTTCCCATTAGTTTCCAAGTCTGCTTCATCATAACATTTACTTCTGGTCCCAAGTTGAGGACCACATAGTCCACATCGTAGTCTCCCATCTGAGCAATAAGGTTCAGTTCCTTGATTGTCCTTATTTTCCTAGATTCTTGATTCATAGCTCTACTCAACATAGGATCTACTCTTCCAATTTTGTACTGTCTTACCAAGTGTTGGAGCTCTTGCACAACTCTTTCATATTTAATCAATTTTATACAAGTATGCAAGAAGTCCATAAGCTTACTTACCTATTTTCCTTGCCTCAGTAGGATAGTCCGATCGAATGCTGGAGGCATTTCACATTCCTTTACTTCTGGTTGTGCCCTAGATGAATAAGCTTGTTCTCCTACAAATTATCTCCTTTCTTCTTCAAAAGTGTGTTTTTCTCTCCTTGGATCAAACAACGATGCCTTCTCTGCAACTATTATGATCCCTGATCCATCTGTAGTCTTCCCTGGAGTCACCCTATATTCTCCTGTAGCAGTGCCTCCTCTTGTAATAACAACGACTCTGGGATCCTCATCGTGAGGTTCTGCAAATATTAGTTGGACTTGTTGGTTTCCTCCTCGTCTTTCCTGAATTTTGGCTAACAATACTGGACAATATTCAATGACATGATCAAATGAATTACAGTATTTTCAAGTGGTACAAGGGTTCTGAAAATCCCTTTCGAAATGAACTGGTTGTGCGTAGTTATAGAAAATAATTGACCTTGACCTCGACCCATGCCTCCTCCTTGTCCTCTTCCTCTGAATCCACCACGAGGGTTGAAGTTTCCTCTTCCTGGGGAATTGAACTGCACATTGTTTCCTTCTGACTATAATTCTCCTTGAATTCTATATGTATCCCTCAACCTTTCATGCATGAGGTCATAATCTCTACAATCCTTCTCATCATTCCCCAAAAATTTTCAGAATGTACAATAAAGTTTGGTGGGTGTCTGGACATATTTATGCATATAATAACATTCACCAAGGCGATGTCTAGTTCTACATACCTCTCACCAGGGTATAGTATCCTGCTTCAAAGGGTTAGGGGCTCTAGAGGCCAAGTATTCATTAAATAAGGGACAATTCTCTTTTTCATGGCCCTATGATTTGCATCTGATACACTAGATGTCTTCTCTTTTCTCCTTTCCTTTATCTTTCTTCATGAATTCGACCTTTAAAGATAGACTAGTTAATTGATTGAAAATATGACTCATACTTGGAATAGATTCTCCTATAGGGGATGCTTCTAGATTCATGGTGATTGCTAATGATTCATCCTATGAAGCGACCTTCTGTTGCATCAAAGGAACTCTGATGTGTGGCAGGAGGGCAACGATGAACCATTCCTTATTCTGTTCATCTGGAATCTGAAAACTTTAATGGCCTGTGAGGGTCTTAAACCTCTGATCAAACTCCCAAACAAGTTCATTCACCTTCTACTTGATTTCCTTCAACTCTGTAATACACTGTGACTCTAACTTATGCTTATTGAACTCTGCACTCAACACAGTCTTAATGAAATTCAATGGCTTAGGTTGTGTAGATCCTGTTAAAAACTTCATATACCAACTTAATGTATAGTCCCTCAAGGTGGTACTAAACTGATCTCTCTTAACATCTTGGTCAGTGACTTGCTTAATGATCCACACAACTTTGCATAAAAACTAGTGTTGGTCAGGATTCTCAGATCCGTCTCCTCTGAATATGGGTAACCTTGTTTCATCTTCCATAGAGCTTCCTTGGTTTCTCAACTGAGTATGTATTAAACTGCTTGTAATAGTACTCTGATTGCTTTGACCACTCTGGTTACTCTAGTTACTTAATGCTGCTAAAACAATAGGAGTAGTAATAGGACTTACTTCAACCATAGGTGCAGTCCCTGAAGTTTTTGGTTCTTCTTGGCGAAGTTCCTCAACCTCTTCTTCCTCTTCCCTTGTGAACTCTGAATAATCCTCATATGATCTCCCCGCTTCTTCTCCACTGTAGAAATATTCTTTTTGTGCCAATGGCCCATATATCTTCTTAAATAGGTTCGCAAGAGGAACCTTCCTGAATGATCTCCCATTGCATGTGTGTCTAGCCTCTGTGTCATTGTCGCTGTCTTAATTCTTGAACATTAACTTTAAAATACAACTGATTATTGTATCTTCAATATATTCTTCTCATGCAATAACATCTTAATCTTCATCTTCAAAAAGTGTAGAAACTTTCCTCTAGGTCCCTTAAAGAAATATCTCTCTACTTGACTATACGATTCTACTCTGTCAATAGAAAACTCAGTAATGTACCTTCCAAAAGTGATATCAAACCATAGATCCACTACTCTAGACACAACTTTATCGACTCTCTTGAATTTCTTAATTAGTGTCATTGTCCAAACCACAGACAATCTAGATCTGATCTCAAACTGGGTGTCTGCTAATCTGGCTAACCACTCATACAACTCCTTATGAACTCCTCCAAAGAAAATCTCGTGCAAGTTAGTAAATATGTACCTTCCCAACCAATCTTCTATACTAATTCTAGGGTTCTTGTTTTGAGCTTCGGCGAAGTCCCTTTCTTGTTCTTATATCCACTTCTGAATCTATGTCTTTGATTGAAACCACCTTGACATTCCCTCAAGAAGATCCTGGTCCTGGCAACAAAACCATTTTTTGGCACAGGGGAAGACCCAGGGTTCAACTCAAACAACACACCAACAAACCCTAACTACTGGCCCTTCCGAAAACACCTGCGAAGCAGATGAAGTCTCACTTGAAGTAGCAATAGGGGGTTGCAGGACATAGGTGTCTACAACCAGAGGAAATGTAAATTGATTCCAGAACAACAATGCAACATAACCTAGATGTTCTTTAACAATCCTATAGTTACTTCGCGAAGTTAGTTATAACTCTTATCTTTAACATGGAATACTGCAGTGCAATAACTAGACCTCCAAAGAACTATGTTTCTTAATATATTAGAACTATGTTTTTTAATATATTAGATGAAAACATACAGTTATATCTACGCACTTAGCTGCAATTATTTCTCTCTCTTTCTCTTTCTCTCCCCTCCCTGCACACCCAGCTGTAGGGTTGATCTTCACACCCAGCTGTAGATCAAAAATACAAAACACTTCTATCTCTCAATATTTCTTACTACCAACACAACCAATGACGAACCCCCTCGACTCTTCTAGACCTCTTTTTATACATTTCACGACTCTTAGATGACCTTAGACTGAAGACTAGGTGTCAAAACCCTAGGTATCAAAACCCTAGGTCCACATAACCCACCTTTTCAGGACTTTTCTAACTTGTTCTTCCTTCTTCTCCGTGAGGTGCTCCAAAGCACCCATTGGTTATTCTTCTTCTTTCTAACTTGTCCATGATCCATCTTCCTTGTTGCTTTGTCTTCCTAGATTTCCTCTTCCAACGACTTGATTTCCTTTACTTCGCTCCTTCTTTTCTTCTTCTCTAACCACTTTGACCTTTCGTCGGTTTGTGTGCCTTTCGTGCACTTTGTAATTTGTCTTTATTCTTCCTTAATCTTTGTTGTCTTCCTTAATACATAACCAAGAGACAACAATAATTCTAACAAAATGGTTACTTGCACAATTTTCATAATTATGGGATATATCCATATTAGTTAAATATAATAATTCATATTTGGGACATGGAGGAAGGAGAGGGATCCTTCATTCATGATAAAGAAGCCAAAGGTCAAGATATCAATGTTGGTAATGCAGAGATAGAATCAAATGGGCACAAGACCAGAGGGGAACAAAAAACATTAATAGATACTGTGAGAATCCTGAGAATAGAAGTGCATAGTTACACAACAGAAAATGAGAGGTTGATGAGAGAACAAAATCAAATAAATTATCAAGTGATGCAAATTCTAAATCAGTTGCATAGGCAAGCAAAGAATGGATCAGACTCAAGGTATGAGGAAGAAGGAATACATCATGAAAGAAGATATAACTACAAAAGAACTAGTCATTCAAGAAGTTCCAGTAGAACTCATAGGAATTACTCACCTACTTACTCAACAAGGAAATTTTATGAATCTAAATACTACATAAGTAGTCCAGAAGTGTCTCATGTTAGACACCAAAGAAGAAGACATGAATTGGAAAGTTTGCAAGGAGAGCTAAGGAATCTGTTAAGTACCTGAATAGATCTACAAATATAATCACCACAAATACTGAATACACAATAGATCCATAAAGAAATATAGAAGAAACCACACTATATTATTACCAAACCCTTAAGGTAGGGCAACACCATACAATGGATCCTATTATGGAAGGGATCCTCTCCTATTCACTTGCCTTTTCGAGGGGGCATCCTCCTATTGAGCTACAACTCCAAATACAATACTTCTATTCATATATAATTACATTGCTTGAACCCCTTTATATAGTTCTGCCATCACCTAAGAACATTCTAGAGGAGGAATCTTCTAGAAGTTGAACCTTCTAAGAAGTCCTCTTACATTTATTATATTTAACTACCCATTTATTATATCTAACTACCATAGTGAGTCTTATTTAATAATATAGTGGACCTAGTCCACCTTACATTTAATGGCCTCCACTATTATCACTATGGGCCCTCTGGGCCCCCCCACTACCTCTCTAGCTACCTTACACTCCATCCCCCTTATGAAAGCATTGTCCTCAAAGATTGATGTACAACCATATACCAGGGTCCCATGGATAATTGTGGACCATAATGGTGAAGAAGATTGGAGAACCAAGGTCCCATGTAGAAAGGAAAGCCACCATGCTGAAGTAGTCCAACCACCATTATAAGCTTGGGTCCCATGTCCAAGTGCTCATGTGAACTCCTCGTGGAAGATTTTGGAACCCAATAACGAACTCAAAATGATGCTCCAAAGACCGAGACCTGTCATGTGGATCCAAATAAGAAGATCCATCCACACAATGGAAAAGGGTCGTAGCAGAATCTTGAAGGAATAATACCACTGTAGAATATGTAGGATGGACACATGTAATAATCATTGGCTCTCGATTTGTCACATTGATTCTCTCTACAAAAGTTGGATTAGAGTCATCAAATAAAATATGAAAGTGGTTGTCATCCAAGAAATGACAACTATCCATATACCAATCATCACAATCGGTCTCAAAATCATACCAAGCATATATTTCTTGATTATATTCATCCCTGATGTCCGCCATAAGAAATATCTCATGCATGTTATCCAATGAAACTTGAATATTATGAAAACTAGCATTGAGGCCATCTGCAAGGTCATGGAATCTGTCATGCAATGTGCCACACCATTGAGATTTGAATGCTTTAGTAATATGTAGAATTTATTTGAGGGTTTGAGAATAAATATCCATCTGAGCACCCTAAGAAATCTGCAGTCCCTCCACCGTCACAAAAAAACCCAAAAAATAGAACAATAAATTACTGCAAAAAATCGCGACATTTTCCGAAAAAACCCTGAAAAACTGTTGAACTTAAAATGCTCATAACTTCACTTCCTAGACTCCGTTTCGGCTGATTTGTTTTTTGAAATTGGGTGAAATTGTGAGAGGAACTCAGATATATAATTTGTTTGGGTAAATTCGGCCTCCAGCTACTACAAAAATAATAATAATAAAAAAAACGCACCACCGTCCACGGAAAAACCCTGAAAAATTACAGATTTTAAAACTTCAATATCTTGACTTCCCGGACTCCGTTTCGGACGATTTTTTTTTTGTAACTTGGGTGTTTTTCTGAGATGATCTCAAATATACAACCTGTTTCTGCAAAATTTTCACATAAATATACCAAATAATTTTGGAATGTCGCGGCCCTCTTTTTTCTTCTCTGAAAAAAAATATGCAAAAATAAAAATATTTGCCACAATGTCTGGAAAGGAAAGTGCTCTGATACCACTTGTTAAGAAACTGAATAGATCTACAAATATAATCACCACAAATAATGAATACACAATAGATCCATAAAGCAATATAGAATAAACCACACTATATTATTACCAAACCCTTAAGGTAGGGAGACACCATACAATGGATCCTATTATGGAAGGGATCCTCTCCTGTTCACTTGCCTCTTCGAGGGGGCATCCTCCTATTGAGCTACAAATCCAAATAAAATACTTCTCTTCATATATCATTACATTTCTTGAACCCCTTTATATAGTTCTACCATCACCTAAGAACATTATAGAGGAGGAATCTTCTATAAGTTGAACCTTCTAAGAAGTCCTCTTACATTTATTATATTTAACTACCCATTTATTATATATAACTACCATAGTGGGCCTTAGTGGGCCTTATTTAATAACATAGTGGACCTAGTCCACCTTACATTTAATGGCCTCCACTATTATCACTATGGTCCCTCTGCCCCCCCCACTACCTCTCTAACTACCTTACAGAATCTTAAGCCATCATCCTTTGATGGTTAAAGATAAAGGGAAGACTATGTCGAAACATGGTTTTTTGGAATCAGGAAGTATATTCAGTTGCACAACTACTCATCTAACCTAGAAGCCATAATTTCCACATACCATTTGCATGGAAAAGTTGTTATGTGGTGGGATCAGCTAAAGCAAGTTGAGCACATTAATGAGAGTAGGATCACTTGGAAGTAGTTCAAGTGATATTTTTAGAAGGAGTATCTTTCATAGCACTTCTATGACAAGAAAATTCAAGAGTTCTTTGAACTCATATTGGGAATCATTACTATGACAGAATATGAAAATAAGTTCTTAGGATTTTTGAAGTATGTGGGGTTTATAAAGGATGAAAATGTGAATATAAAAAGTTTTTTGAGTGGACTACTATCCATTTATAAGGAAAAGATTCAGTATGATGTGCCTAGGACTCTTACAAAAACCATTGGGAAGTACATTTATGAGCAAGGAAAGGGAAAAGAATCCATGCATAAATATTGGAAAGATAAGAAGAAAGAGAAATTTGATTAGAGAAGGAAAGGATTCAAGCCTCCTTTCAATAGAAACAATCCTAATAAGAATCAACGAGATCAGCCTGCTAAGGATGAAAGAAAGAAGGAAGAATCCTTGTGAAAAAGAGGAAGACCACCAATCCAATGTTGGGGGTGCAAAGAAAATCAGCTATACAAATATTTCCCTCGCAAAAGAGATAAAAATAATACCCTTCACAACATCCAAGAGCCTACAATAGTAGAAGACATGGTATACAAATATTTCCCTCGCAAAGGAGATAAAAATAATACCCTGCACAACATCCAAGAGGCTACAACAGTAGAAGACATGGGTAGAATATATGCATCCTTAGAAGATTGACGAGAATAATACCAATCAAATATGATCGAAGTGGAAGGTAAGATCATTAATCATCTTGTTTCTATTTTAATTTATTCAGGAGAAATCCATTGTTGCATTGATCCTAAAATAGTGGATATATTACATTTGGAGAAAAGTAAGCTTGAAAAATCAAGTTTGGTTCAGCTAGCCACTGGAACTAAAAGAAGGATCAATGAGGTTGTTAGAATTTTTCCAATAGATATGAATGGAGTAAGTAATAATGTTGATATGAACATCATCCCATTAGGATCTTATGATATTGTAGTTTGAATGGATTGGTTGGACAAACACCATGTTGTACTAGATTGTCATAGCAAGACATTTACATGTCTTGATGAAGAAGGAAAACAAATCACTGTGAAAGGAATTCCATGACCCATTTCTATAAGAGATATTTCAGCCTTACATCTGAAGAGATGTTTCAGGAAAGGATGTCAATTATATGCAGCTCGTGTGGAGGATCCAGAAAAGACAAAAGGGCCAAGCCTCAAAGTTTTTCTAGTATTTCCAGAGTTTGAATATGTATTCCAAGAAATACCAGGATTTCCACCAAAGAAGAGAAATATATTTATCTATTGATTTAGTACCAAGGGTTGCACCAATATCAAAAACACCTTACATAATGAGTACACCTGAATTGAAATAATTACAAATGAAACTAGAAAAATGATTGAAGAAAGGGTACATACACCAAGTGTTTCACCTTGGGGAGCACCAGTATTGATTGTCAAAAAGAAGGATGGAACATTGATACTATGCATTGACTTTAGATCGCTGAATAAAGCCATTGTGAAGAAAAAATACCCTCTACCTAGAATTGATGACCTCTTTGATCAGCTAAGAGGAGAAAATATATTTTCAAGCATAGATTTGAGATCTGGATACCATTAGGTAAGAATCAAGGAAGAATACATCAATAAGAAAACCTTTAGAACAAGGTATGGACATTATGAATTTGTAGTGGTGCCATTTGGACTGACCAATGCACTAGTTTTCTTTGGTTCTTAATCAATGGAATATTCATAAATTATATAGATAAGTTTGTCATTATGTTTTTTGATGACATACTTATTTATTCTAATTCCGAGGAAGAGAATGAACATCACTTCAGGTTGGTGTTGCAAGTGTTGAGGGAACATCAACGTTATTCAAAGCTTAGTAAGTGTTATTTTTACCAAGAACAGATACATTACTTGGGACATATTATTTCAGAAGAAGGTATAGTAGTGCATTCAGACAATATTGAAGCCAATAGAGGATGGAAAATACCCAAGAATGTTTAAGAAATCATATATTTTATGGGATTAGTGGGATACTATAGGATATTTATAGCAGGGATCTCCAAGATTGCTCATCCCATATCTTATTTTCAAAGGAAGGGAATTAGGTTTGAATGGACAAAAAAATGTGAAGAGAACTTTGATTTGTTAAAGGAATCACTTACTCGTGCACCTATTTTAAAGATTTTCAATCCAAATGAGAATTTTGTGGTATGTATAGATTCCTGCAAAGAAGGACTTGGTGGATTTCTCACTCAAAATGGGTATGTCATTAGTTATGAGTCCAAAAATATTAAAGAACATGAGAAGAATTATGCCATACATGATTTGGAGCTTGATTCCATAGTTCATGTATTGAATATGTGGAGGAATTATCTCATGGGAAAGATATTTGAATTAAGGACAGACCATGGTGATCTGAAATATCTTTTTGAACAACCAACTTCGAATGTTAGGAAGACAAGATGGATGGAATTTTTAAGTGAGTATGACTTTTACATCAAGCATATATAGAGAAAAGAAAATAAAGTTGTTGATGCACTCCACGGAAGAGTACATCTCATGCATGCTACAACCACTAGTATGCATCAATAAGATTTGAAGAGCATAATTTTAGATGTTGTTGTCACAGATCAACATTACCTATAGGTAAAAGAAAGTTTACAGCGGGAAAATGTACAACAGAAAATTAAAGAGTATGAGATTAAGGAAGATGGATTACTTATGGACAAAAATAGAATTTATGCTCCTAGTTCTGGAGAACTTAGGAATTTTGTGTTAAAAGAAATGCATAATGTTTCATATGTCGGACATCTCAGTTACCAGAAAACAATTGCAGTAGTAAGAAGTTAATTTTTTTGGCCAGGAATGAAGGAGGATGTTGTTTATTACATTACCATATGTATGGAATGTCAGAGAGTGAAAGTTGATCATAGACACCCAGGGGTTTGTCTTCAACCATTTCCAATTCCAAAGAAGAAATGGGAAGTGGTAACCGTTGATTTTATAACTAAGTTGCTCAGGACAACAAGGAAACATGATTCAACAATGCTAGTGGTAGATAAATTGAAAAAGGTTGATCATTTTGTTCCTATGAAAATGACTCATAAAACATATAATATTGCAGAAGCTTACATGAGGGAAATTGCTAGGTTGCATGGGATACCTAAGGCAATTGTTTCAGACAGAGATACAACCTTTACTTAAAATTTCTAGAGAGGATTGTTTAAAGGATTTGGTACAAATCCAAATTTTAGCACAAAATACCATCCACAGTTAGATGGGAAGACAAAGAGAGTCAACCAAGTGATTGAGGACATGTTGAGAATGTATGTGATGGATAAGCCATATAAGTGGGAAGATTATTTGCATTTGGTGGATTTTTCCTATAATAATGGGTATCAAGCTTCATTGAAGATGAGTCCATTAAAGCTTTGTATGGTGGGAAATGCAATACTCCAGTGAGTTGGGACAACCCAACAGATAGAGTAGTATTGGGCTATAATTTCTCAAGAATATGGAAGATCAAATTGTTAAAATTAAGTATAATTTGAAGGAAACACAATATAGACATAAAAATTATGCAGATAAGAACAAGACAGATAGATAATTTAAAGTGGGAGAGCATGTTCTTTTGAAATTAAAGTCCAAGAAGAGCTCATTGAAGTTGGGTAGTTGTACAAAGCTAGCAGCCAAATTATGTGGTCCATTTGAGATATTGGATAAAATAGGGCTAGTTGCATACATGATTGCATTACCTACTTCCATGAATGTGTATATTGTATTTAATGTCTCTTTGCTAAAACATTATGTACATGATCCTAACCATGTTATTGATTGGAATTTGATTCAGGTGGATATAGAAGGATACTTTCAGGTCCAGTCGATGTGCATATTGGACAGAAAAATCAAAATGCTCTGGAATCAATTCATAGAACTAGTAAAGGTTTAGTGGACCTACTACGGTCCTGAAGATGCTACTTGGGAGCATGAAGATGCTATGTAGGTAGAGTACCTGTAACTTTTTGAAGAATTTTTAAATTTTGATTTGTGTTTTGTATATGCACTAAGGACAGTGCCAAAATAAGGGGGGTGGGTAATGTAATACCCTGGTTTTGAGTCCCATATTAATAATGTATTTTTTTACTTTATGAAAGGCTAGAGTGCCCAAACAATTAAAAGTGGTCAGAGTGCCTAGGAAAATGTAATGTTGTTATCATTATTAATAATAAAATACATCGTTGGTTGCTAGATGAACAATGACAAGAGTTATAGGGGGCTATGATTATATGAGAGAGGGGGCTTAACGGGCTAAGTATTTTATTATATTGTATTTACCCATAATTTCCTTAATGGGGAGAGGTGGTTACATAAGATTCTTGGGGAAGGCCATGTGGTTCTTGATTTCCAAGTAAATATATAAAACCATCATGTGGGTTGTTTGGAGGTTCTTCTCCATTCATAATTTTACTCTTTCATTCATTTTTTCTCATTTTATCATTCCTCATTCATTCTTGTTCTGGGATTGGGAAAAGGGGGCAAATTTTTGAGGAAGAAGCCATTGTTTTTTGTATGTAGTAATTGTTGGTGTATTCTAGCCATGAATTAATGCATGCATGTATGAGATGCATTGGCATGTGCTAGACGTTGTTCAAAACTATGAATCTTGAGAGTCTGAGCATGGATATTCTTGACTGGATACACCGAAGCCTTGGAAGAAGGTGGACAACTTAAGGTACTGCATGGAAAAGAAGGGAGTCCATTATCTTAGGTTGTGCAGGTTGGAGAGAAGAGATCTCCCGTACTTTGGATTTTTGTGTGTTGAGAAACCTGTGAAAGCTTGAGTGCTGAGTAGTTTGGGAAGTTGAGTGACACCCTGGAACCATCCTTATGGATTCATATTACTAGCTCGGGGGTGACTTGTTGCTGAGACTTGGAATATCAATGTATATGGTTGGGTGGAATGTCCTTGGTATACATCCATTTGGTGATTCATTTTGTTAAAGACAAGTGTTCTCTTTCATGTGCTTCTATGCTTGTATATTTATTTTAATTGTGTATTAATTAATATCTC
Source organism: Picea engelmannii (assembly GCA_009831015.1). Taxonomy (NCBI): domain Eukaryota; kingdom Viridiplantae; phylum Streptophyta; class Pinopsida; order Pinales; family Pinaceae; genus Picea; species Picea engelmannii. Next base: position 129,615 of record ML783834.1, read on the forward strand.
TGAGATGTGTATCTTTAATGTTCCTTATTGTTGGTTATTTTTGTGCATGGCATGTTTAAGCATTATTTTATGTTGTAGCATGATTATTTATTATTGCATGCTTTTTTATGGTGTTCTTTTATGCTTCTTTTTTAATTAGATGTTATCAAAATTTTGAAATCAGTTTTGAAGTGCATTTTTGGAAGTAGCGTGGCTAGCTTGTGGGTGGCTAGACTCAGTGGTAGGTTTTCTCATGATTTACAGTGGGTTTACATCATTGACCTCTGATTCATTGATTATACAATAATTCAACCTCATATCATTTATTCACACTTGCTATATTGTACTATGTACCTTGGGGATCCATTTTTCATTATTGGTGGGTCCCCTTGCATTTATTGATGGTATTCATTAATGACCAGTAATCAGACGGTTTCTACCATGCTTGACATTAGCTCATTTATTTGAATGATATATATCCATATGAACATGGAGTTTGGATTGAAGACCTTGGGCTAGGGGCATCCTCTTTCTATGCTTCCATCATGAATTGTGCGAGATTGTACCACTTCTTTATGAGTACTTTGAAGACCACATTGCACTTTCATTTGTGCTAATTGTCTTCCTAATGTATATTATGACATAGGTCAACTTTGTATTCTTTCATGGCTATGATCGTTGGTCTGCTACTTATATGTTTAGTATAATGCACTCATTAATTATCAATCCAGGATTCGTAATCAACAGAGTTACAAGACACCAGTAAGAAAGGTAATTCTAATGCCATGATTATAGAAATATTCTAGATTATGCATGATGGAATTAAAATGAACTAGAAAATCAAAACACACTTTGGTTGTCTTTCATAGAGAGGCTATCTACTCCATTATGGCACATGTAAGTATGAGATGGAGCTCTTTTGATAGATCAACTCTGCTATTTGACCTAGAAAACTAACTATGCAATCACACTTCTGAAGGGGAAATCACACATCAGTCATCAAGACATAGCATGGGTAGTTCAATAGTCAATATACTGAGTATGTTGTGGTTCACAATGTGCTGTTGTAAACTTCACTAGTTCTCCTTCAAATATGTCCGACTATTTCTACCAACATTTATGTCCATGAAAAAAAATCAACTTCATAAAAACATAAATAGAGAATATGCAAAAATATCTCTAAGCAATCGAAGCCTAAACTGAACTATACTGATATCATCTGAAAGAATTAAGATTCAGCTAATCTATCATCTATACTATTGAAATCAAATACTAACACTAATCTATAAGGATGCTGACCTTTGTTGGTCGGTGGACCCTTGCCGCTTCAACAGGTCAGCGACTGGAGTCTACAATAAGCTTTATTTCAATCCACGCATTCCTCTTACTCAAATTTCAAAACATAGAATCAAACTATGCTAACAACTCAACTCACATTCATTCATAAATGGTCAAGACCTGGAAATAATTGACATCCTTCTATTAAACTTCAACTCAAAAACTGTTCTGCAATATGTAATACTGCTTCACATACCGTGTTATGCTAACTCTCCACTACCTCCACCATCCTTGCCATGGCTATTTAAACAATCTTAGTCATGAAACACAAGGAGGTGAAATCTTTAGCAAATCAGTCAATTGTCAAATTTATATATTCGATTACATATTTTAAGCTTCACCCTCATGACACGAAGTGTATGAGGATGAAGAAAATAAACAAACTAGCTTAACATAACCTTTCTAGAGCTTTGATGATTCAACAAACATCTAACAATTATCTTGGACACGATCTGGAGCTAAACTTGGTATATTCTGCTTCCTATATTGGTACCGGATCGTGATAGGTGAGATTTAGTAAATGGTACTAGATTCAAATAGTGGACAAGTGATTGGTACTGGATCATGACAGTCTGCGACCATTGGTACTGGATCGCGACAGGTGAGATTCGGTACCAGATCTGAATGGAAGGTGCACTTGGTACCGAATTCGGACAGTGGCAATATGGCGCATAAGTACCGGATGGCTGAGCTGGTACAGAAAGGATGGACTCATCTAGAGGTCAAAGATTACATGTGGAAAATTAAAACATTAGTACATGAAACCTTTAGTCTCCTAGCTCAATAAACCACAAAAATGCATGAATTAATTATACTTTACCTTATGACCTCATAAATGGTTAATGGTAGTGTTCTTTGTTATTTATCCAAGCTTAGCTAAGCCAAAAAGGTATATATGAGGAGTATAATAGGGTAGTGGGGATGTCAATTTAGAGGCTCAACATTCCCCCATGCCAAAACCATTACATGTCCTCATGCAACTGAAACAAACCCAAACTTTTTCAAAATTTGAGACTCCATTCTTTACTTTTGTGGATCAATGATGTTGATGGCTGAGGCTTCTGCTTTCATCTCCCTTTTATGACCCTAATGTATTGTAAGAGTCTTAGTACCTTCTTAAGCTTATTAGAAGTCTCTTCATGGTCATCTTGAAGTTGCTCGTTGGTTGCCTTCAGTTGCTCATTTTCCTTTTTGATATACCTGTCTAATAGTTGGTATTCCTTCACTTCTTGTTTGAGTTCCTGGTTTTGTTTTTGCAGCTCCCCAATCATTTTATTCATCTGTGATTTTGTTAAAGTTCTTGTTGACCCCATTTTTTCTGGCTGGATGTATTCTCTTTCCTCCACTTCCTCCCTCATCCCACATAAAGTAATAGTGACTTGTTCCTCGGTCAAACTAGGGATGTCATCCTTGACTGATAGGTCTTCAGAAGGGGAGGTAAGATCTATTGGATCTTCATGTGTATGATGATACAGGAGAATCACTCCCAAGCCAACCATGTGCCATCCAGCTAGACCACTCAGCGCATTCAAGGCGTGCATTCAAGGAAGAGAGGTGCCAGCCCTCTCATATTTTTAATTTTAATGAAGGGCATTTAATATTTGTAAGGATGTTAGAGCCAAAAGGTCATGCCTATACGCAATCTTTAGATGTAGATATCCTTTAATGGTTGTAAGGCTGAATCTAGCTCCGATCTGGACTAGACAACCATTAATTGTAAATTCAATGTAATTGGATAGAGTAGGTATCTTGGAGGGAAGAGCTCAAAGAGCCCCCTCATTTAAAAGATCCTTTGTATGTAGTATGAAGAAAGAGGTAGAAAGAGTTAGAGAAGAGAGAAGAGAGGAGGAGCCGAGACTCTGTCAAAGTATGAGCTCAGGAACACCTTGTAAAGGAGGCATTTGATATTAATACAAACCAGAGCAGTTTTTCCTGCATATTGTCTGTGTTGTGTGAATGTCTATGTGTGTTCTATTTATGTTGTGAATGTATGTTGTAGATGTGCAATTACAGGGACAGATAGGTTCTGCTATCTGTATAGTTCTTTGATTTCAGGTTGGATTTCTTTGAGGCTTCATGCCAAGAGGGCATGATAGAACACTGCGGGTTCTGATAGTCGGTTCTTAGAGAGCACTTCCAATTCTATGGAATTTGGACAAGGACGTGCTAGGAGGGAACACCAACTGAAATCATTGACTCAGAGGAAGACCTCAAGGTTGTTGAATTCCTTGGAGGTGAGACTGTGCAGAGGAGGACACAGTAGAAGACAGAATCTCTGAGGAGTTCTGTAGAGCTCTGCCAAGAGGGAATTGAGTAGGTGCATAGAGTGCATAGAGGAACTCTGTTGAGTTCAGGAGGAAGATAGAACTACTGAGGGTTCTATAGAGCTCTGCTAGGAGGGAATTGAGCACAGGCATAAAGTGTTGAGGAGGAACTCTACTATGAGTTCATAGAGAAACAAAATCACTGAGGATTCTGGACACTCTGCCAGGAGGGAATTGAGTAGGTGCCAGAGCTCACAGAGAGAACTCTTTGAGTTCAAATATAGATAAGAGTCCAAGGAGGGATCTTCATATTGTTGTTGAACACCTTGTAGACTCAGCAATAATTTTCTTGAGCAAAGGAGTGCCAGGAGGGTATCAGATTCTCCATCTGAAAGAGAAGGAAAAAGGATTAATTCCTTAGAGGTCGAAGAAACCTTTCAAGGTTCCAGAGAAGAGAAGCTCAAGACGAAGAGTACTTTTGTGCATAGAGAAACAACTGCAAGGAGTGTAGGAAGTTGGGGAAAACCTTTCAAGGTTTCACAAGTCCTGAAAGCTCAGGAGGGAAAGTGTCCTTAGAATGCAAGTGGGAGCTGAGGATATAGGCTTCACAGTAGAAGAGAAGGAAGCGAAGGCCTAGACCTTTGGAACTTGGAAAATCTTCGAAATAAAAGGGAGGAACACATGCTCAGAGAGGAGCTACAACTACCGTTAGATTTAGCGCAAAGGACTGATATCCATCGGATCTAGGAGGAGTTGCACGAGGTTTAAGCCTTGAATGTAAAGGAGAGGAGTTGCTTGATCGTTTCGGCATTTTAGGGTTTGGCATTTTGGGAATCCCAATGACAAGAGACCGGGGCACTTTATAGTGAAAACCCCGAAGTCACGAAACGTGACTTGCCTTTGGAGCAGAACTTCAGCATTTCGGCTATTCAAAGTTTGGAAGGTAGAGGAGGCAGAGATTTTGGTACCGAGAATTTCAAACTCTTGGTACGTGAAACACCGAAGACATCAAGACCGTCCATCTGCGGAGGACACGTGTCACGAGATCCTCACATTTCAGAGATTCAGACATCGAAGGGGTGAACGCAGAGGAGTCTTTTGGCTTCACGAATTGTGAAGTCCCAAAACAATCAGGGTCGTCCGTCTGTGCAGGACACATGGCGAAGATCGAGGAACGACTGGGTAATCGGACACCAGGAGTTTGGAAGAACAGAGAATAGTGTCATTGGGGTCATGGAGTATCGAAGATCGAAGGAATCGGGACAGTCCAAGTAGGAGGACATGTGGCAGCGATCAAGGCATCATGGAAATCCCCAAAGGGGACTATTTCGGTATTTCAACTACCGAAAGATGTAGGGGTAATAGTTTAGAACTCTTGACCCATAGAATCCTGAAAAGATCTGAGTCGTTGGACCAAGGGAGGCTTTGAGCCATTGATCTTGCTTAGGAGAAGGAGAACTGGAGTTTTAGGATTTCGGTACTTCGGTACTTCGGATACCAGGAGTACGAGAGGACAAGGAATTGGTGCGTCGGGATTCACAAAGTTTCGAAATGTGAATTCCCAAAAGCACAAGAGGAGTATTGCCAGGTCACGAGATAGGATTTCGGCATACCAGGGATCGGGATTTCGGAAGTCCCGAGGGCACAGATTCAGGAACTTGACGGTGAAAGTACTGAAGTCACGAAATATGAAATAAAGGAGAATGAGGCTACGGTCACACTGGGTATCGGGATTTCGGAATTCAACAATTCGGGGGTTCCGCTACAGAGAGATGAGCACTTCGGAAATTGAAACTCCAAATTCGTGAAACATGAAAAGCCGAGGAAAAGAAATCCTTGGAGGAGAAAGTCAGGGAGTGGCATTTCGGAGATTCAGGGTTTGGGATTTCAGGAATCCCGAAGGCAAGGAACAGGGGAATTTCGGCGTTGGAAACCCGGAAGTTCCGAAAGAGGAATGTGGTCACAGGGTAGGTGGTCGCATTGTCCGGAATTTTTCCATTTCGGCATTTCGGCATTCGGAGGATCGAGAGGACAAGGAACTCAACATCAGGACTCAGGAAGTCCTGAAACCCGAAATTACTTTTCGGGAAAAGGTCGCAGTCATATCTTGGAGGCCGTTTAGAGGAGAAGGACCTGTGGATCAAATTTGTTTATGGGTTTCTGAGCAGGATTCTGAAGAGCTATTTCGGCTCAGTGAAGGAAGAACGATCCTATAGTGGACTCTAGCCCAGGTGTCGAGCGGGTTTGCATCAATTTTGGTATCAGAGTTGGACTCTGTTTGTATATTTCAGGCAGAGGGAGAAGGAAAGAAGATACTCTGATGCACGTCAGTTGTTGTATCAGAGGTAGCTTGCAGAGATAGGAAAAGGAAAGGAGAGTGCTGGAAAATCTGTAATCATTATTTACAGGTAAGCAACAGTATAGAAAGAAAGTCAAGAGGACTGCAAGGAAATGTTGAGGGTTGCAGAGTGACAACAACAGATCTATCAGGAGGACATATAGACAATGGGAAAAATGACTACTGAAGTTCATGCATGCAGTGGAAAGAAGAACCACCAATAGAAGGAGAACGCTGCAAGGGATAAAGAACTTGCCGAGATCAAGGAAAGGATGGATGAGATAGCATTGCGGATGCAGCAGGATGCAAAGTCAATATGGGTGTATGAATGGCCCATGAAGATGAAGGTAAAGTGGCTGATTTAGGAATTGGTGGCCAGAAGATAGAATAAGCTATTAAAGAGATGGTTGAGGCATGCTGAAAGCCTCAGGGATGAACAAGAGGAGATGGTTCAGGTATGTGAACCAGAGGCTGGGAGAAATCTCATTGATGAGGATGAACTGAGATCACTGGATGATCTCAAGGACTTCCAAGATGGCAGAACAAAAATTTCCAATTGCCAGGTGGGCAGAGATGAGATTGCTGCGGGATCTCATAGACTGTCAGGAGGACAATAGGGAAATTTTGCGTTGCTAGGAGGGCAATGGGATGGGATCCAAGGATCTCATAGACTACCAATAGGGAAACAAAAAATTCCCATACTGCCAGGAGGGTAAGGGAGAGCAGATGATCTTAGAGCTGAGTTCATATCAGCAAGGATAGCTGACAAAGAAGGAGGATCAGAGGAATCTTCTGATGATTGGAGGAATTCAGATATTCCTACCATTGAGACCAGTTGAGGCAAGAGTCTATGTTGTAGAAGAAACAACAGAAGACTGAAAACCAACAGAGACTGTCATGGAGGAAGAAGGGGAGCAGAAACTGATGTCTATCCCAGTAGAAGAAAGAGATTAGCATTCCGAGGAATGGCTCAAAATTTTTAGCCGGGAAGCTGAAAAGGAGAAGACTGCAGCATTGGAGCTTGCAGCAGAAGAGGCCAAAGAAAAGGAAGCAGACAACATGAGATTTTCCGATCTGTGTGAGCATATTGAAGCCCTGGAGAGAAGGGTAGAGGTGTAGAGCATGCACATCCAACAGATAAGGTTGGAAACTGATGGAGGAGATTTCCAGGCTGAGGAGCAACTTGAAGAAGCTGGAGACATACCAACAAGAGAGATGGCAGTAGAAACACTATTAGATGAAGAGGCTGAACGACAAGTCAGTCAAGAGAATTATATAGCCAAGTGGCCAGCTAGTGCCACAAGAAGGAAAAAAAATAGTGTGGGATATCATGGTGATCTGCCCATCTGCGGAAAGAAATTTCAGTAGAGGAGATTGCATGAACAGAGCCAACCATGACAACATCTGGACGAAGTGATTGAATAGATCAAGAAGCTGATGTTGAAGTCAGCACAAGAGACTACTAGCAATGAGAAGTTGATCAGAAGGGAGACAACAACAGTAGCAAGGCAACAACAGCAGCAACAATAGAGAGATGGAGTAGGGAGACAGCTCCAGAGAGTTGTTTGGGATCCAGGAGGATTTCAATAGCCAGGGTGGAGAGCTCATGAGCAGGAGCTCATGAATTTTTCACAGCAGAGGAGTATGATGCAGGAGCATTGCTCCCAAGCTAGCCATACGCTAGCCAGCCAACCCACTCAGCGCATTCAAGGTGCGCATTCAAAGAAGAGAGGTGCCAAGCCTCTCATATTTTGAATTTGAATGAAGGGCATTTAATATTTGTAAGGATGTTAGAGCCAAAAGGCCTTGCCTATATGCAGACTTTAGATCTAGATAGACTTTAATGGTTGTAAGGCTGAATCTAGCTCCGATCTGGATTAGACAACCATTAATTGTAAATTCAATGTAATTGGATAGAGTAGGTATCTTGGAGGGAAGATCTCAAAGAGCCCCCTCATGTAAAAGATCCTTTGTATGTAGTATGAAGAAAGAGGTAGCAAGAGTTAGAGAAGAGAGAAGAGAGGAGGAGTCGAGACTCTATCAAAGTCTAAGCTCAGGAACACCTTGTAAAGGAGGCATTTGATATTAATACAAACCAGAGCAGTTTTTCCTGCATATTGTCTGTGTTGTGTGAATGTCTATGTGTGTTCTATTTATGCTGTGAATGTATGTTGTAGATATGCGTTTACAGGGATAGATAGGTTCTTCTATCTGTAGAGTTCTTTGATTTCAGGTTGGAGTTCTTTGAGGATTCATGCCAAGAGAGCGTGACAGAACACTGCGGATTCTGATAGTCAATGCTTAGAGAGCACTTCCAATTCTGCAGAATTTGGACAAGGACGTGCTAGGAGGGCACACCAACTGAAATCATTGACTCAGAGGAAGACCTCAAGGTTGTTGAATACCTTGGAGGTGAGACTGTGTAGAGGAGGACATAGTAGAAGACAAAATCTCTAAGGAGTTCTGTAGAGCTCTTCCAAGAGGGCATTGAGCAGGTGCATAGAGTGCACAGAGGAACTTTATTGAGTTTAGGAGGAAGATAGAACTACTGAGGGTTCTATAGAGATTTTCCAGGAGGGCATTGAGCACAAGCACAAAGTGATGAGAAGGAACTTTGTTGTGCGTTCATAGAGAAACAGAATCACTGAGGATTCTAGACACTCTGCTAGGAGGGCATTGAGTAGGTGCCAGAGTGCACGGAGAGAACTCTTTGAGTTCAGAGATAGAGAAGAGTCCAAGGAAGGTTCTTCACAGCTGAACACCCTGCAGACTCAGCAAGAAGTTTGCTTGAGCAAAGGAGTGCCAGGAGGGCATCAGATTCTCCATCTGAAAGAGAAGGAAAAAGGATTAATTCCTTAGAGGTCAAAGAAAACTTTTAAGGTTCCAGAGAAGAGAAGCTCAGGAGGAAGAGTGATTTTGCACACAAAGTAAAAGCTGCAAGGAGTGCAGGAAGTCGGGGAAAAACTTTCAAGGTTTCACAAGTCCCGAAAGCTTAGGAGGGAAAGCGTCCTTAGAATGCAAGCGGGAGCTGAGGATACAGGCTTTGCAACAGAAGAGAAGGAAGCGAAGGCAGAGACCTTTGGAACTTGGAAAATCTTCCAAAGAAAAGGGAGGAACACATGCTCAGAGAGGAGCTACAGCTACTGTCATATTTAGTGCAGAGGCCCGATATCCATTGGATCCAGGAGGAGCTACACAAGGTTTAATCCTCGCATGCAAAGGAGAGGAGCCGCTAGATCATTTTGGCATTTTGGGAATCCCGATGACAAGAGACTAGGGCACTTCACAGTGAAACCCCGAAGTCATGAAACGTGGCTTGCCTTTGGAGCAGAACTTTGGCATTTCGGCTATTCAGAGTTCGGAAGGTAGAGGAGGCAGATATTTTGGTACCGAGATTTTCAAGCTCCCGATACGCGAAACACCAAAGACATCGGGACCGTCCATCTATGGAGGACATGTGTCACGAGATCCTCACATTTTGGGGATTCAGACATCGAAGGGGTGAACACAGAGGAGTCATTTGGATTCATGAATTGCGAAGTCCCAAAATGATCAGGGCCGTCCGTCTGTGGAGGACAAGTGGCAAAGATCGGGGAACGACCGGGTAATCGGACACCGGGAGTTTAGAAGACCAAAGAATAGTGTCGTTGGGGTCATGGAGTCCCGAAGACTGAAAGAATAGGGACTGTCCAAGTAGGAGGACATGTGGTAGCGATTAAGGCATCAAGGAAATCCCCAAAGGGCACTATTTCAGTATTTCGGCTACCGGAAGATGCAGGGGTAATAGTTCGGAACTCTTGACCCATAGAATCCCGAAAATATCTAAGTCATTGGACCAAGGGAGGCTTTGAGACGTTGATCTTTCTCAGGAGAAGGAGAACCAGAGTTTCAGGATTTCGGTACTTCGGATACCAGGAGTACGAGAGGACAAGGAATTGGTGTGTCGGGATTCGTGAAGTTTCGAAATGTGAATTCCCGAAAGCACAGGAGGAGTATTGTCAGGTCACGAGATAGGATTTCAGCATACCGGGGATCAGGATTTTGGAAGTCTCGAGGGCATGGATTCGGGAACTTGATGGTGAAATTCCCGAAGTCATGAAACATGACATAAAGGAGAGTGAGGCTACGGTCGCACTGGGTATCGGGATTTCAGAATTCGGCAATTCATGGGTTCCGCTACAGAGAGCCAAGAACTTTGGCAATTGAAACTCTGAATTCGCGAAACGCAAAAAGCCATGGAAAAAAAATCCTTGGAGGAGAAAGTCGGGGAGTGGCATTTCAAAGATTCAAGGTTCAGGATTTCAGGAATCTTGAAGGCAAGGAACAGGGACATTTCGATGTTGGAAACCCCAAAGTTCCGAAAGAGGCGTGTTGTCACGGGGTAGGTGGTCACATAGGCCGGAATTTCACCATTTTGGCATTTTGGCATTCGAAGGATCAAGAGGAGAAGGAAGTCGACATCAGGACTCAGGAAGTCCCGAAACCCAAAATTACTTTTTGGGAAAAGGTCGCGGTCATATCTTGGAGGCCGTTTAGAGGAGAAGGACCTGTGGATCGAATTTGTTTATGGGTTTCTGAGCAGGATCCCGAAGAGCTATTTCGGCTCAGCGAAGGAAGAACGATTCTGTAGTGGAATCTGGCCTGAATGTCGGGCGGGTCTGCATCATATGAGGGATGACAACTATTTTTCCTTTCTTTTCCATGCTCCTTGTGGTTCTTTTACAAGGGGGTACTGAATCAGGGGTGCTCACAAGCTTCCTTTTCTTCTTTTCTTTTTGTGGAATGGTTACAGGGGATTGTTCTATAGACTGTTCACTTTTATTTTCTAAGCTATTCTTCCCTTTTCTCATAGTTTTTGTCTTATGACCCTTCTCCTCAAGTTCTACTATTGAAGTCTCCTCTACTAATTTGGTTTTACCTTTTGATTCTTGACTTTTAAAATTCTTATTGACTGTGGAAGAGGGCCCTACTTGTTTACTAGATTTTTCATTTTGGCTCACTGTTCTGGATGATGATGGAGTTGCCTTATCTTTATTGCCCTTTTTATTTTGAGGTTCCTTATCTTTCTCTGGAGAAAGCTGGGCTTCCTCTACAGGTTTGTTTTCTATGGAAAGGTGTTGAGTGATGAGGATTTTCCAGATAATCCTTTTCTTCCTGATTTCATGTAAAACTAACATTTTAATAAGACCTTGATGGTAAATGCTAGTCTTCTCAGTTTTGTATAGGGATTTGACACCTCTTACCATCTTGTTCATAATCATCCATAAAAAATATGGGAAATCAATTTCAGGGCCTCCTTCAAAGTGTAATAGAAGCCTAAGATGATATATGAAGGTTACAACATACCTTCCCTCACAAGTCAAGAATCATTGAAGACTAGCAAGCATTGGATGATACTCTTCCTTGATATAGTTCCTAGGGATCCCCTTTTTCCAATCAGGGTGCTGATGGTCTTCTTTCAAAAATCGTTGGCACATTTCCTTGTTGATTCCTACTCCTTTGGAATACTTGGCTCCTCTGTTAGGTAATCCCGTGACTTCCATTAAGGTTTCTTCATTGATTGTTATATGTAGATTTCCTATGTGTGCAATCTCTCGATTGTAACCATTAATAAATGCATGAGATACCTTCTCATGCTAGCCTGTGAATTTATCCAAAAATGGAATCCATCCCGCTCTAGCATACTTCTCTCTACATAGTTGGAACTCCTCGATCTCTCTATAAATCTGGAAGACCGGTTCATGTCTACTTACAACCATCTTTATAAATTGTGAGAAAAAAAATTGGGTTGTAGCACAAGGATTCAATCAGCTGATGAGGGTAAGGGTTTGGTACCAGAGATCATAGGGAGAGGTAAGCTTGGAACTGGAGAAAGGTTGGTAACGTAAAAATATATGGTGATGGCATCGCTAATTTGAACTGTGAGTTTAAGTAAAGATGCCGCAAAGGGAAATTAAGGCAAGATGAGGCTCATCTGGATGGCTTTGTCACCCAGAAAAGTCATTTCATTTCTACCCGTTTAGTGTAATTATGGGGACAGAATGTTGGGTGTCGAAGCATCATTGTTGTTTGGAATAGGTGATTGGACCTCTGAGCGATGAATTTGATGTTGAATCATGGCTCATGACACAAGATAAGTTCGTGATTTGCTTAAGGATGAAGCACGTTTGTGGCCCATCATTACTAGACATGCTTCATATTCATATTTTTGATGTGATTTTTCCCTCAATCATTACTAGACATCCCTTCCCCAGGCAGAATGCCCCATTGCCAACAGGCTTGTTCAATACCCTAATGGGTTTGCCTAGTCATACCATAGACCGGTACCTGCTGCCAGCAAACCTGTTCAGTATCCCGGTGGGTTAGTCTCTTAAACCCTTTTTCCATTAGAGGCTTCTTGTCCATAGTCACCTATTTCGATTTTATTAAAGAGTGCTTTTGCATGGTGATAGGGGAGGCTCATCTGAAAACCTTTTTATAGGCTGGGATGGTATTGGGTTGGAAGGTGTATTCTCTTATTTGGATGTCTTTAAAGATTTGTCTGAAGGAAAAATAAACTTTTGTATTGCACATTGGATCCAGATGTATAATTTTGTCTAAGTTTGTCCATAAGAGAATGAATTAAAGTTACCTTAGGGTACTGATACATCCTCTTCCCTAAATTTTTTCCTAGTGTGCCCTTGACAAAGAGTGTTCATATACTCATATGTTACTCTTTTAGAAAAGATAATCCAATGAATACTATTGAAGTCTAGTTAGGGTGAGATAGTTACTTGTAGGCTAATATAGTTTTTATCCCTTTAATCATGCTGAAATACTGGATAAAGGCAACCTCTAGACTTTGAAGTATATTAAGCATGGTTCTTTTAACAATAATAGGTAAAGATTATGTCTTCTTCGTCAACCAAAAGGAATTAAAATACTTCCTTTTAGCTAGCAACAGAACCAAAATAAATTAAAAAATATTCCTTTTAGCAACAGAACCAAAAGAAATTAAAGATACTTCCCTTTAGTCAGCAACAGAACCAAAATAAATTATTTCTTCATAAGAGTTGCCACTTGATGTTGCATTCGACTTCTTGGTTCCATCTTAAGTGGTTGTTGTATGGATTCATACTTCATATTAATTGACATAAGCTTTTGAAATATGCGTAGCATTCCTTGTCAATTAGGTGATGTGTCCTGATAGTACCATATAAGGACAGACTTCTGGTACCGGACCAACACAGGACTACTGGTACCGGACCAGAATAAGATTTCTGGTACCGGAGCAGAACAAAGTATTGTTGATGCCTACAAATTGATGTTTAGCAAGTTCTTGAAGGGTCAAATAAATTATAGAAATCTACTTACAAAGATAAAATGCGAAAGTAAAACAAAAGGAGGTAAGAATCCCTTGTTACCTTCAGCTTATTAACAAAACACAATCCACACCTATGTACAAAAAGTTTTTTTTTTTAAATAAACAAATCAATCAATGTGGATCAGTAGGAAGGTCTCCTTCCTTACTGATCATATGCATATCTGAATTATATAGTATACGAGTCAAAAATTCCGCTTTTGATAGGGGTTTGTTATAAATTCTCAACTGGTGACCATTCACAAGTAGTGGTGTTTGTTGTTCGTCAATTGTCTTTATCTTGATTGAACCATTGTTATAGACAATGTAAATTTCGTAAGGTCCCATCCAACGAGTAGTTAACTTACCTTTGAAGTTCTTGAATCTGTTGTCATACAACAAGGCCCAATCTCCTTGTTGAAATTTTTTCTTTTTGAGATATTTGTCATGCCATTTTGTTTTCTTCTCTTGAATGAGGGTGGCTCTTTGAAGTGCTTCCTTCCTGATTTCGTCCAACTCATTAAGATGCAAGAGTCTTTGTTGCTAGGCTTCATCCAAGTTCATGACAACTTGTACTGCAGTCCTAAAGGTTTTGATCTGGAATTCTATGGGGAGAAGTACCTGCTTCCCATACACCAACTCATAGGGTGTATGTCCTGTTGTATTCCTATGGGTGATTCTATAAGCCCATAAGGCTTCTAGTAATCTGTCAGCCCAGTCCTTGTGGTGTAGCTATACTGTTTTAGTAAGAATGGACTCAATAACTTTGTTGGTAGATTCTACTTTTCCATTTTCCTGTGGATGGTAGGGTGTAGATTTCCTATGTTTAATTTGGTATTGTTTTGTAACAACTTTGACAAGATTAGAGGTAAATTGATTTCCCTAATCAGTCACAATTTCTCGAGGTACACCAAATCTAGTAAAGATGTCATTAAAAAGGAAATCTACCACTGATTTTTCACTTGCAGCTGGTAATGCTTTTGCTTCAACCCACTTAGTCACATAGTCAGTACATACAAGTATGTACTTTTTCTTTTTAGATGCAGGGTTAATGGGGCCTACAAAATCTAATGCCTATTTCTCGAAAGGCTCAATGACTACTTGGGCTTGAAGTGGCATTTGGTCTCGTGCAGTAGGCTTACCCATTCGTTGGCATTCATCACAATTGGATACATAGGTTTTAGCATCTTTGAAAATACGAGGCCAATAATAACCAGATTGCAGAAATTTATAAGTGGTCCTCTTGTCTATGAAGTGTCCTCCACAAGGACCATCATGGTAGGCTTGCAAAATGTCATGAATTTCATCTTCCCTTACACATCTCCTGATTACCAAATCTGGTCCTATTTTGTAGAGACAATCATCGTGCCACATATATTTTGCACTTAGCTGAATTACTTTCTGTTTTTCTCTAGGAGACAATTTTTGAGGCATATTCCCTGTCACAAGATAGTTATCTACATCTGCATACCAAGGAGTGAATGTAGAAATAGAAAACAAACTTTCATCAGGAAAGTTATCTTCTACTGGTGTGTTATCTCCCAGATGAATCATTCTAGATAAGAAATCAGCCACAAGATTATCCTTACCAGGTCTATCAATAATGTTGATATTGAACTCTTGTAATAATAACAACCATCTTGTAACTCTAGGATTTGTTACAGGTTTTTTCATTAATAATTTGATGGCTGAATGATCAATGTGTACAAAAACTTGATATCCTATAATATAGTGTCTAAATTTATTGATAGCATGGACCACAACTAGAAATTATTTTTCTGTGACCATATAATTAACTTTAGCTAGAGATAGATTTTTACTGACAAAGTAAATAACATAAGGCATTTGATTTTCCCTTTGTCCAAGAACTGCCCCAAGAGCTATGTCTGAGGCATCGGTATAGATATGTAAAGGATGGGACCAATTTGGTCCTCTTAATATAGGGGTAGTTGACAATTTCTGTTTTAGAATCTCAAAAGATATTTGGCATTCATCATCCCACTTAAATTCGGCTTCTTTAGATAATAACTTGAATAAAGGGGTAGCTAGGCTTGTAAAA